>QEPC01001533.1:6800396-6870223 GCA_003113815.1 Sphenodon punctatus
TTTATGTTTTGTTACAATGCATGGAGTGGAAGGTGTTTTGAACTGTAATTGTACTGAATTGTGTTTTTGTGTGTATTTTAAGAAAGCTGTTGTACATTTAAGTGTATTTTAAAACTGTTAAGTTTTTTGCTTTAGTTAATCAGGTATATAATTGCTATCCAAGGTGAGGGACAGGTTCATTATGTGGTGAGTAGCACAGATCGCAGGATAATTCAGTGGCTGATGATAACTGAAAGCTATGAAGAGAACATTTCAGACAAGACACTGTCCACCCACTACCTACCCACGCACTATACATGTTGCAGGGCTGCAGCGATGCCCTGTGGGTGCCCTGTAACATGTATAGTGGATGGTCAGTGGGTGGATAGTGCATAGAGAGTGTCTCATCTAAAAACATCCATAATCACTTTCTATTGGGAGTCAAATGTAACTTTTCTCAAAAAGCTTTGACAACAGGGAGTGAAAGTTGGGTCACTGTAGTTAGTTTATAAGCACAATCTTTGTCCCCTAACTATGACCGGTTTTACATGGACTGCCCCCCGTCCCCTCCGCCACACGGTGTTCGGGCGGGGGCAGTCTGTGCATACGGCTGCCAGTGGGTGGGGGGATGGCTGTTCGGCGGGTGTGCACCCATGTAAACACCATGGGCGGCGGGTGTTTGTGCGTGCATGCTCCCGCCACTCACCCACCAACACCTGCAACACACCTACCCACACCCACCTCCACCCATGGAGCCATCCGCCAGAACGGAGGATGCTCCGTGGGTGGAGGTGGGTGTGGGTAGGTGTAAGTGGGTGTGTGTCCATGTAAACGGGCACACACCCATCTACACCTGCTGTGCCGAAACACCTCCCACCCCAGTCCATGTAAAAAAGGCCTATATTTAATATTTTTTCATTTGGTTTTCTGACTGCTTTAATGCTGTGTATTTAAAACAGAATTTCTTTGGGGCACTATTTTTGTAGTTGAGATGGTATTTTATTTTTTATACCTTTTATATTACTAACTCCAGATATTTTAAAAAACTTTAAAGACCAAAAAATTGTGAAATTCACTTAAATCATGATATTTAAAAATAATAAATTTGATCTTTTTTTTTGTTATCCTGATCTTTGTTTCTATAGACTGCATTTTGTCAGTGTTTTTAAGTTTTTTCTGCACAACTATGAGGACTAGAAAATTAATCTTAGCGGGAGAAAGAATCTTGAAAAATAACATAATTCCAGGAAGCCTAGCTTAAAGAAAAACATCAAACATTGCATACTCATGATAAAATTGCAGGAGTTGACAACATTGTACCTCTGTTAATAATTTTGGGATGTGGCTTTTTGGAAAAAATCTTCCAAATGAAGCTTGTTCAAGTAAAATGATCCTTCAAGGAAGACGCTAGACTTGAAAGTCACACGAGTCATGGGGTGATTTCAGACGTTACGCGGTCCCGATTCACAACAGTGGATTCCCAGCGGTGGCGAGCAGTCTAACACACACACACCCCGCGTTCAAGAAAGGCCCCAAACAGACATGATGGGACCAGGACCACGGCAGGGAATCGGGCTGGCAGACCAGGGCCCGGGACAGCGCAACAGACGTGATGCCGATCCCGGGCCATGGTCAAAACATCCTGAAGGCACCAGGGAGGGGCAGGACACAGACATGGCTGACTGAGGACAAACAAGGCCAAAAGTGCCTACAGGGAACGCCCACACAAAGGAAACGGGAAGGGAGGGGGAAGAGGGAGAAGAGCCGCAGAGGCAGCACACACAACAGGCACAAGGAAAACGAGGACACATTGGAACACACAGCACAAACACATCCCTGGGCGCGCGCACACCTGCACGGTATAGGAAGGGAAGGAACACAGCAGGACAGACAACGCGCACAGCAAAACGGGCACAGGGGGGAGGGAAGGAGGGAGGGGGAGCAGGGGGGAGGGGGGGAACCAGCCCAGGGGCCAGGGCAGGACACGGGGAATGGCAACCCCACAACTACACTGCCAGTCCCAGAATGGGGGAACCCTGCAGGGGCACAGCACAGTCACAGGGGGAGGCCACACGGTCCAGGTAGCAGCCCGGTAATGGTCCAGGAGGCTGTCAGGGAGCCCATGCGCCGGCCAGGGTGCGATGGATGGGCCGGAGGGGAGCCGGGGCCAAGGAGTGGAGCAGCCCTTCCACAAGCCCCCCCCCCGGGAGGATGCCAGGAGGTGCAGTCCAGGGGCCCCAACACCCCTCAGTCGCAGAGGCACCCATGGGGGGCGGGGGGGCATGGGCACAGGAGGGATCGAGGCCGGACCAGGAAGGACAGCAGCACCTAGGGCGCCGGGAGCCACCTCAGCGTTCAGGAAACAGCCACAGGAGACAGCCATGGAGGGGAACCCCAGTTGCAGAGACGGGGGGGCCTGTGGAAGGGGAACGGAGCCACAGGCAGGGTCAGCGGGACCCCAGGCACCAACCAGCATATCACAGAGCCAGGGACATCATGGAGGGAGCGGGCAGCGACGCGGAGCCGGGAGCTCACAGCTGGGCCAGCATCCAGGGCCCAGAAGAAAAGGGGGGTCTCACAACGAGATGCATGGGGCCATGGCAGGGCCAGAGGCCAGGTGGCCCTACAGGTGCACCAAGTGGGGCCACTGAAGCATGCCCCGACAGTACCGCAGCACAGACGTGGTGGGCAACCAGGTAGTATGCCTCGAAGGGATCCTGAGCGGTGAGCCCCACCTGCACATTGGATCGGGACCACACACCAACCAATGCCGACACCTTCGCTTCAGAGGGCTCCGAAAGCCATAGTCAGCAGGTGGGGGCCACGGAAGGTGACCCAGCTCCAACAGGCGGTGATAGATCGCCCCGCAGGACCGCTGGTAACCTGGGACCCCGTGGACACAGCCAAGGCAGAGCGCCCCTCCGCCAGACAGGCTGTGTAGGCAGCCAGGCTGCACACAGAGAGGACGGACACGGTCTCCGCCGCCGACCACCCCACATGCGCGCACCTGATATCCGGGATGCGCCCATTGGGAAAGGGACACGGCCTAGCATCTCAGCATGCAGCCGGCAGTAGCGGGTGCTCACCACATAGCTATAGTACTGCAGCCCGGAGCTCATACTCTCGTAGGCACCTGTGAGGCTGTCCGGGCAGCTCAGGAGCAATTGCACAGCCGGGGAATGCCACAGGTCACACAGGGCCATGGTCTCGCGGAAGGTCCAGCTATGGGGGCCCCGGGGGCGCTGCGGTCCAGGAGCCCTGGGGAAGAGTGGCCAGCCATGGTCCAGCAAGCGGCGGATACGAAGTGCAAGGAAAGAAGGGCCCCACAATCCCTGGAGGGACGGGAGGGGAAGCAGGGGAGCTCCAAGACCAAGTGATAAGGGCACAGGCCGCAACATTGTATGGATAGAGAGCAAGGCGTGGGGTGCGGACCCAGCACAGCTGCTGGAACAGAGCACACAGACAGAACAGCCTACACACTAATCAGGGCCCTGAGGACAACAGGCAGCCGACATAGGGAGTTGGGGGGGGTGAAGACAGAAGGAATGCAGCTGCTTCCCGCACACGCCTGGCTGTGGGCAGGACCAAGCACCATGCCCCCTTCAGGGAAGGCATGTGCGCACATTGGGCTGCTCGCAGCCTCCCCGCCCTGCAGGAGCCGGGTCTGCTGGTCTCAGGGCCCTGCAAGTGTCCGGGGCGGCCCGCCAGGCCCTCCTCCATGCCCAGGGCTGGACTGCTGCACTCCGCGAGGTGGCCGGCCTGATCCAATAGCGGAGGGAGACAATGGGGCTCGCTGCCCTGCTCTCAATGCCCATTGACCAGCGGGTATGGGTCACGGAGCGGGCACAGGGGTGGTGGGCCAGGGCACTAGCCCAATGGGACGAGGCCACCTGGAGAGCGCACTTTTGGATGGACAGGCGCGTCCTCCTGCGTCTCGTGGAGCTGTTAATGCCCTGACTGGAGCGACAGGCCACCCCCATGTGGGCCTCCATACCCATGGTCCAGTGGGTGGCCATCAGGGTCTGGGCCCTTGCAACACCCGACTCCTGCTGCTCCGTCTCGCAGCACTTTGGTGTTGGGGTGAGCACCATCCCCGAGATCCTGCGGGACATCTGCGAGGTGGTGGTGGGCGTGCTCCCGGACCGAGTGATCCAGCTGGTGGACCAGGAGGCTGTGATGGCCGGATTCGCGGCTGGGGGATTCCCCAACTGCATGGGCGCCGTGGACAGCACCCACATAGAGATCCTGCGCCCATCCGCTGGGGAGGCCTCGGAATATGTCAACTGACACGGGTACCACTCTCTGCAGCTGCAGGCGGTTGTGGACCACCGAGGTCAGTTCATAGACATTTACACGGACCACTCTGGTCGCAGCCATGATGCCCGTATCGTGACCATCTCTCCCTTCTATGCCCGGATGTACCGCGGAGACTTCGTGGACATGGGGATGACCCGGATCGAGAGGGTGATGATGTTCCCCCTGCATCCTGGGGGACCCAGCCTACCACTTACCCGCTGGCTGATGAAGGCGTACCCGGTCACCAGGAACCCTGCGGAGGCGCTTTTCAATACCCGCCTGTGTGTAAGCTGGACCATGGTTGAGAGGGCCTTTGGGGCCCTCAAGCAGTGCTGGAGGAGCCTCGCAGAACACCTGGACTACACGGTGGAGACCTCCTCCCTCGTGATCGGAGCCTGCTGTGTGCTGCATAAAGTGTGCGAGACCGAGAAGGTTGCCCTTGACTACCCCGTGCCCCGGCGCCCTCCTGGCCCCATCCCTCTCTATGTGAACGCAGAGAACCCGCGGGAGTACCAATACGCAAAGTGTATCCGTGCTACCCTGGCCAGGCGGATCAGCCAGGAGGCTGAGGGCTGAGGCTGCGCATTCCCCCCCCCCACTCCGGGGCCCCCGGCAGCACCCTGACTGCACCCCTACACACCTAGGTGTTCCCGACCCCGGGCCCACGAAAAGACACATGGAGGTGACTGTGTTGCCCGTGCATTTATTGTTTCACCCTTCTACAAGTGCTCCCGCCACCTCGCCCACTCTCCACCTCCCAGTGATACCCCCCTCAGGCCACCCTCCCCATCCCCCTTCCCCCCCATCTCCGAGGCCTCCCTCGCGGCCGCCCGATGGGCACCGTGTAGTTCTGGGAGCTCCCCTCCCCCCACTGTCTGTGTCCCCAACAGTGTCCTGGGAGGCCTCGGTATCCTGAGGGTCTGGCAGTGGTGGGAGGGAGGGCGGACCTGGGGCCGGAGGGGCCCCTCTGGCTGGCAGCTCCCTCCGGAGGCCTAGAGGAACCGGTAGGCAGAAGTGTGGCCCCAGTGAGCGCACCGGCATCTGGGGCGGTGGCGGAGGCGGTGGGGGGCACCGAGGGGCCTAGTATCGGGACTGGGCCAGGCAGGTTTCCCGGCGGGGTAGCTGCCATCACATAGGCACTTATAGTACCCGCATGGAGGAGCAGCGAGGTGCCTATGTCATGTGACTGGTCAATCTTGGCAGAGTGCTCCTTGACCATCCGGTCGATGGCCTGTTCCAGCCGCCCGAACGCCTCCACCTGCCTTCTGTGCTCCCGGCACTCCCGCCTCCATTCGAGGCGCACCTCTGCCTGCAGCCTCCGGTCCCTGGTCTCTGCCTGCTGCACGGCCCTATTGGTGGCCGCCTCCATGCGGTCGATGGCCTCGATCATCTGCTCCCCCTGCTCTGTGGTGGAGCGGACTATGTTCTCCGCCTGCTCCTTCCTGTGGCACCGTACTCATGACCAGTGCTCCTTATCCGTTGGGACGGGGGCACGGGTACGCCTTTCTCATCCCCGGCAGGTTGCCCTGTTGGGGTGGATGGTGTAGGGGATGGTTAGGTGCTCCAGCTGCCCTTCCCTCCTCCCGTGCCGCAGATGGGGGGGCCTACCCCCCCCTTCGGGAGGGCAGCTGGTACCCTCCCCCAGCTGCCCTCCGCGGCCGCTTCCAACCCAGGTTCTGGTTTCCCCACCCCCACACCCCATTGTCGTGTTGCCTCACCTGGAGCCTCTGGTTGCTCCTGGGGTTGCTCGCCTCCGTCCCCCTCGCCAGGCTGTCGCAGGTGCCGGGGCGTGCCGCGACCTGTGCGGGAATGGGGAGGGGTGGGTGGAAGTTGGCGGTCCGTGGCCCCCAGTGGCCCCCAGGCCCCTTCTTCGAGGTCCAGGGTGTAGGGGGGTTGCTGAGTGCGGGCCCGTGGCCCGTGTGCCCCCTTCCCCCCTCTCGGGCCTTTCCCCTGGTCCGTGTTCCATCCCACCTGCCTGCTTACCCTCTATGTCGGTCTCTGAGCCAGCCCCTTGGTATGGCTAAGGTCCCCCTGTGTCCACTGGCTGATGGTGACTTCGGTGCCGGCCTCGGATCCTCCCTCTACGGACATCATCTGGGGGCTCTCGGGGCTTGCGCGTGAGGGGGGCCTGCTGGTCCCCAAGGTCCCGGGGCGTTCCTCTTGGGGGGCGGGGCTCCTGGAGCCGGTGTCTTCGATGGGGGTGGCCAGGGGAGGGGGTACTTTGGCCAGTTCCCTGCCCTGGACCACGGTGCTCCCCATGAGGTGCGGGGTGACTATGGACACCGTCATGGGTAGGATGCGGTCCAGGGCGTCGTAGTAGGGGGCTGTCCGGGCACCATGCCCGGAGCGCCTGTTGTTGTCTTTAATGGCCTTGTACCCCCTCTTCAGCTCCTTGGCCTTCAACCAGCACTGGGCCACTGTCCTGTGATGCCCTGCCGCCTCCATTTCCCGCACAATCTCCTTGAAGACGTGGTCGTTGCGTTGGCTGACCGCCAGCTCCAGCTGGTGCTCCAGGGTCCCCTAGATCCATATAAAGTCCTGGGTTTCCCTGTGCCCCCATTGCCCCCCTCGATGGTACGGCCGTCTCCCGCGGGCACCCTCCGGGTCGCTGTCTTTCTCCTCCTCCTCCTGCTCCTGCTTCTCCGCCTGTCCTTCGGCCCTCTCCTCTGAGGGCTCGGGCTCCCGGGCCTGTTTCTATGTCTGTGGGTTGTAAGGGGGGGGGTGTTGTTACCAGGTTGCCTCAGCCCCGAGTCCCTCCCCCTTCCCCCCCCCGCTGGCCCACCCACCCGCCTTGCCCCTGTGCCACTGCCCCCCCCTTCGGTCCCCTTACCCGTTTCCGCGGTGCCTCATTCCCTGGACCGGCAGCAGGTGTCGATTTGGCCTGTCCCGGCTGCTGCTGCTGTCCCTCCTCTGCCTCCAAGTGCAGCACGACCACCTTCTCCGCCTGCGCCTTCACACCACCATCTCCTCCTCCTGCCTTGCTCTTTCTCCCACCGCTCTCCTCTCCCGCCTCGCTCCATCCCGCCACATCCCGCTGCTGTAGTATGCCCTTTAAATCTCCCTCCCTGGCCTGTGTTGTTGCTGGTTGCCTGGCAGCGACGCTGCGTGCTTTGTCCCGGACTGGGAATCGTTTTTCTTGATTTCGTTACTTTTTGTTGTTTCCTGGTGGGAATCGCTTTGACCACGCTTTCGGAGATGGGCCAGGCCGGAGCTCCGGAAGCGTTGTTAATTTTGACCCCTGGTGGGGATTGACTGTGGTGAACATCTGGTGCCCGCGAAACAGATGTTCAGGGCGTTTTGGCCCTGTCGCGGGATTGACCGTGGTTCACTGTGATTGACTGTGATCTCGTAACGTCTGAAAATACCCATGGTCTATTGTGTGTATTAGAACAAAGGTAAAGGTGTAACAAAGGTTACAGTTTTTGACATTAGGCTTCACTTTAAGCAAACCAGATGAAATCTGAAGTTTAGCTAGGTCTGTGTGGCCTCTGATTTTAAGAATATCTTGGTAGTGATTCTAAAGTAATAGCTCAGTAACGACTAGAGACCTAAATAAAGATGCCAGGCTCGAGTCCTTAGCTACTTATGCAAAACATGTCTACAGAGGTAGAGGACAATTTAATCCACATTAGGTAACATAAAGTTAGGTGACACTTAAAGTAGACCATTGCCCTTAATTTTGATTGCAAATAATTTCACCAGAATTTTCTTTTTTTAAAACCTCATGTTGGAACCCAGCCTCGAACACACATCCCCTTAGGGGGTGTGGCTGCCAGCACTATGGCACGGCTGCTTCACTGGGTATCCATCTTGACCATTCCCAGAGGGGACTCTGCAGTGTCTTAGCCATATACCCTCTGTGCTGTCCCCCGCCTTGCCATGCTCCTCAGCTTCCTGGTTGACTGCCAGTCAGGATATAAGTTAACCCTATCGATTCCTGTCTGCATCTGATCTGACCTGGCTTACACCCTCGCTCTGGTTGTGAACTTGGTTTCTTGCCCTTGCTCCCAGCCTTGTCTTGCCCATTGTTTCAGACTTGCCTCTTGTCTCCTGATCCTGATCCCCTGTTCTAGCCACAAACTGGATCCTGAGCCCTGACTCAGTCTACTCATGCCCCGAACCCACTGATCCTTACACTGATCCTTGCAATTTTACAAATAGATAATTTTCATTCCTTTTTGGCACAATATCACCATGCACCCCTAGGTCAGATAAAAGCAAAACTTTTAATCTTAAACAAAGGACAGCTTTCCAGAAGTATAATTCTACCAAATACTTTAGAGAACAAGGTCCTGAAGGGGTGTTTCTGTGTAGTTTTGCCAGCCAGAATACAGACTTGAATCTATTCCATGCTGGATAAACTCTCTTACAAGTTAAATCCTTTCCTCTTACAAGGAAGGTTTTTTTTCCTTCCAGCTTGAGAAGGTTTGACCCAATAAGACTTGGGCATTATGTATAGATTATTTATTTATCAAGAAGTTATCCAGAGACTGCTGCCTTCCTAAATCATCTCCTTTTCAACTACTTCAGACTCAGTTTCTCTGGCCTTCCTGATATTGTCCTAGTACAGGTAGCTCCTCAAATGACCATTGATCAGACCACATCGTCACTTACCTTTTAAAATTCCTCCATTTGCTTCCTTCACCCCCAGAGCAAGCATTCTCACACATCCACCTCCTAGCCCAAACACCTCCTCACACTTGAACCCCCTATCCCCAGGGGCTCAAAGTATTCCTACACCCAAGCCCCAACCCCACCCACTAGGGTCATGGTTTTGACAGCCGTTGGTCCCCCCTTCCACAATTATGTTCCCAATTATGTTCTCCACCACATATTCTCGATAACATTAAAAATACAAAATTACAATAGTTTTAAATCAAGCTCCCACACAGCCTTCTCTCAACAAATAGCTACCAGCATCTGGCAGCCTTTGGCTGTTGCCCAAAGCTGCTGCCTTGGGACCAGCCAGCAGCTCTTGTAGGTAACCTCGGCAATGAACAGGACCTCCCACTCTGCCCAGCTGGGCTAGAAGGCTCTTGATGGCAATGGAGAGAACAGAGTCAGCCTTGTTTCTTTTTTACATTCATTTCTGCTAGCCCTGATTTAAAGAGATTTTTTTCTTTACCAATTAAGTAAAGAATCTCTCCACAGTCATTTTCTAATGTCATTTCTTGGGTTTTACAGCTGAAACCCAGTCTTTTTGGTTGCACTTTCTGTCAGATTTTTATTGCAGGAGCTCTGACCTTTCAGACAGTATATTCTCATTAGAAGAAAACAATTTCCCTTCCCCGCTCCTCTCTCTTTTGTCTGTGCCTTTTTATTGCTGATGTGAGGAACATAAGAGGGAGGAAAAATAAAGCTCTTAACAACTCGCTAGTTCTAAAAGTGAAGGCAGTCAAGAGAGTAGAGAGAGGGTTAGCTGGGATTTCTGTCCTAAAGCATCCCAGGAGAGAGAACTTTAGATCTGTATCATACTAAAGAAGAGGTATCGTGATCAGAACCTGAAACAGGTACCTGATATATTACCTTTGGGTAATACCTGCAGTTTCAGGTACCATATTGGGTTTCTGATTACCTAAAAAATCAGCAAATCATTGTTACAGATTACCAATTGGCAAATTAGTACAGGAAAATAGCGAAAAGCCAGACCATAACTCAAAAAATCAGGATGGAGACTCAAAAAATCAGTACCAGAAGTTGGTATTTCAAGACTGGACGTCAGTAAATCAGGACATCGGGTAACCCACTGAGCACTAATCGAGTACCGAAAATTCAGTGTGTTTACCCATACCAGCTCTAAATTGCCTCAGTTTGAGCATCAGTTATTTGATAACTGACTGCAGTCTCACTTCAACATAAGGCATCGCTCCAAAACTCTGCTACTATATGCATGCACTAAGCTAATTGGAATCGAGTGGAATAATTTTAAAAGTCATAGATGGAAATTAGGCATTGATATCACATGTGAAAATTCCTGCTTAAAGGAGTTCACACGTGTTGTTCTCCAAGTTGCAGAGAGCATGTGGAAATGTTCAGCCAGTTTTTAACCCGTGCCATTGCTTTACCTTTCCCACTGTTCCTGCTTAGTTTTCTCAGTAATCTGTTATGCTTGAACATATAAAAGACTTAAATGATATCCGTTGTTTATCCTATATCCGCTGCTTCACAGATGTGCTTATAATACTCTGATAGATGAGCGAGATAGGATTTTTCTTTGCTGAAACCAGGCTGATTAGCTTCTACGATGTTATGAACTCTGAGCTATTCAATTTGTGTTTCTACTAATCTACTAGGTATGTATGTAGAACCAACTAGTTCAGATCAGAACTGAGACTAACTGGACCAATTTTATATGTGCTAAAATGGAGAACAGAAGTGGTTTTATATGCAACCAATACAAATCCAAAAGAATCTATATAAGTTGAACATTAATTTTTTTGCATTTATATTGTAAAATTGAGTGTGAGTGTGTGTTTGGTTGTGTTGCTCCCAAATTTAAGAGGAGGAGACAGTAGTTCAGATGATATTTTTTATTCGACCAACTTCTACTGAAGTATGTTTTCAGAATACAGGGCCCTTCCTCAGGCAAGAAGTCAGAATTATAGACTGAGCAAGACATATATGTATATGAAAAAATCAGTTGGGAGGAAGCTGTTAGGGAAAAATCCATTGGCATTTCCAACATTTAAATACAATGAGAGGAAACCAATAGTCAAATGGCAAATATAAATGCTGGCTAAGATCTATGCATAATGGCAAATACACAGCAAACTCATTATAATGCTGTATTTGGGAACCATGTCTCTCTCAGGCCTTGTTATAACCAAATCCGTGTCATATATAATGAGGGTGGTTTGTGCATGTAAATCTGTCTGTGATGTAACCATTGGGAGCCATGCCTCACCCTGTGTTATAATCAAATTAACTCTATAAAGTGTGGTGTTATGAGGTTGTGCTGTACTTGGGATAGAGTTGTATCATGTGCATGGCACTTTCCTCATTGGCGATAATGGGGAAAATGCAGTGAACTTGAATCCCTGCTCGTAAGAAAGAGTTTCAATGTAGGGAACACAGAAGATATAAATGTAAATGATGGATTGACTGCTACATATTTATATAATGACTTATGAAGCCCAAATCTATATTTAATGTATTGTTTTTTGTATCCTTTAAAAGTTTAAATGTTAGTTGTCAGGCTTCTCTTTCGAAGGTGTTGTACAGATTACCTTTCAGGACAAGGATTGTGGGATTTGAAGTGGAGACCACCACTCATTGTTCTCAGAGAAGTGAAAATATAGAGTTAATTGAATATCTCAGTCCTTAAAATCTAAGCACCAAATAGTCATCAAACCAGCCCAAAAGAAGGGGTCTTTGAAGCTCAAATGCTTGCATACTCTCACTAACAGAAGTTGGTAGTTTTAAAAATTGTCATCTGAACTACTTCATCTCTTCTCTCCAACATTTTGAACCTACATGGCAACTATCCCCTATATTGCCTCATATATTAACAGATATGTTATGTAAGATTCTGTTTTTCTTCCATTTCATTTCAATTAAAAGCATAATATTAACTTTTGTAATTAAAACATAAAAGCTGTATTTTGAATGGCATATTTTTACTTGTTCTTAAATATAATAGGGTTGTGTAAGATTGTCATAAACAAGATTTTTTCCCCCTCATTATATAGGAACTCACTGTCATTCAACAACTTACTACCGAAGGACTTGCTAAAGGTAAGTGAATGGGTGTGCCATTTAATATAGTTTATGTGCGTTTGTTTTTTTACTGCTCTCATATGATTTGGAGCCTCAGTCTTATAAAATATAACATCTGGACTACTTTGTCTCATCTATTAGGTTAATGACAAAAATCTCAAGACTTAAGTGGTAACAGAATCTGTTCCATAAAAAGTATTTTCAATTAACTAGAAATTTAAGGTAAAGATATAATTCTTAGATAAAAAAACCCTTCAGTTTAAGAGAGGAGTTAAGCTCTTACAAATTAGTCATGCTTCAAAAAGCATGATAATTGTAAGTTAAGGCACCTTAACTTGCACATCATGTAAGGCACCTTAACTTGCACATCATGTAAGCAGTAAAGACATTGTAAGCAAGCACAGTACGCGCGACTGTACAACTTAGCTTCCGTGCACCCACACTTTGCCTCAGTCTTTCAGTCCCAATCCTCTGCAGGTTTGTGGCAACAGTGAAGCTGGGGACAGCAAGCTCCTCCCTGCCCCAGTATCTATGTGTTTGATCTCTGTTTCCACTGTGACCACAATTTCTCCTTCATTTATAGCTCCTTTCTGAGACAGCAGTGCATCTGCTCACTGCACAAGTGATTAAGGGCAGGGGAATATTTGCCCTCTTATGTCATTCACTAAGGTACCATACTGTATCATGGGTGTGGGAGAACTGGTAATACTGTTGCTTACAGTCCGTTTCCCCTACTTATGTACTTCATTCGAAACTCCCCCTTGCTCAGTACCAACAAAAACCATCCCTTGGACTCAGTACAGCTCTTTATTTTGGAATGTCCTTTCTTGCCACACATTTTTTAGTGTACTATTGTACACTTTAGAAAACTCTCACCTCAGAAGATCTGCTTTTCCAGTAAGAATAAAGATAAGTGAGTGGCCATTCTTGAGAAATAATTGTGGACATGGCATATCGGGCACTTCTACACTCCTTTGCTCCCTGATCCCTGAAGCCTCCTGGCCTGAAGATCTGGTAAGGACAAATCCCTTTATAACAATGGTTTGTTTTTTTGTTTTTTTCCAAAACATACTGTGTTTGTACTGCAACAGTGTAGCAAAACTTCTAGATCTGCATTTCAGATACCTGCACCTGCCCTCTTGCTCCAAGATTCTTAAACACGTTAAAATCAGTGTTGTCTGTACTACCTCATCACATCTTTGTGGAGGAGTGCTGTTCAAGTATCACCCAACCACAGCACAGGCTGAGTCTTACAGACTAGGGACATCATGAGGACTGGAAACAGTAAGGTTAGCCCTGCCTCTATAATGTTTCTAATCCTAGTATTAATTGAGTCTGACCCCACTTGTTGTAATATTTATTATTTATTTATACTATAATTTCTATGCTGCCCCCTCCTGCCTCTGGCAGTTCAGGGTGGCTCACGATCAAAATAACAACAACAAAAACAGAAATTCTGATAGATAGCAAATTACAAAACAGAATATAAAAATATCGAAGTATCAATGACCAACAACAGCAAATCCATAAAAAGCATAAAAGCATCCCCACTCACTACACACCTCCCCCGCCAAAAGCCTGACAGAATAGCCAGGTCTTACAACGGCATCTGAAGGAGGGGAGATCCAGGGACAAAGGAGCCTCAGCCCACATGGAGTTTCACAGCCGCGGTGACATCACCGAGATGCCTTCTCAAACATGCCCCCCCCCAATTGTACAAGGGGGACCTCCAACAGGTCATTCCGGGCCGACTACAGCGGTGGATCCGGGACCCGAGGAGTGAGGTGGTCTCGCAGATATAAAGCCCTAAACGGTCTGGGCCCAGTCTAGGTAAGAACCAACACCTTGAAATGATCCCAGAAGACTATAGGCAGCCAGTGCAGCGAGCAAAGTACAGGTGTTATATGCTCACAGCAACCCATCCCTGTAAGGAGGTGGGCTGCCACATTCTGCACCAGCTGCAGTCTCCAGACTGGGTAGCCCCACATAGAGCACATTACAGTAGTCCAGTGTATGGACAATGGTGGATGGGTCTGAAGCTGCTGTACTAATGTAACTAGCCAAAGGTGTTCCTCACCACACCCACCACCTAGGCATCCAGGTAGCGCTACGAGTCAAGGAGCACCCCCAGACTACGAATCTGAGGAACCAGGAAGGGCAAACCCCATCAGTGATGGGGACCTCCATATCCTTGGCCCTCCCCACCAGCATTACATCTGTTTTGTTGGGATTCAGTTTCAGACTCAGGATTGCCCTCATCCAGTCCCCCACAGCTGTCAAACACCAGGTAAGCAACAAGACTGCTGGACCTGGGTCAGCTGAAAAGGAGAGGTGGAGTTCGGTGTCATCAGCATATTGATGACACCAAACCCTGTCAGAACCTTACCCAGCGGTTGCATATACACATTGAACAGGAGAGGGGACAGAATAGAACCTTGTGGGACACCACAAGTGAGATCCTGGGGAGAGAAAGTACAGTCCCCCAGAACCACATGCTGAGTTCTCCGGACCATGAAGGAACAGGACCATTCAAGAATGATTCCACCCTCCCCAGCTTAGTCCCGCAAGCGGGTCACCAGCATCTCATGGTCAATGGTATCAAAGACAGCCGACAGATCTAACAGGACCAAAAGAGTCTAACGGTCCTGATCCAACTCTCGGCGGAGATCGTTGACCAAGGCCACAAGTGTAGTCTCAGTGCCATAACCTGGACAAAAGCCAGACTGCGAGGGATCCAGAAAACTGATCTGATCCAGATGTACCTGGAGCTGCCAGGCCACTACCTGTTCAATAAAGTTCCCTAAAAAGGGAAGGTTAGAGACTGACCAATAGCTGGCAAGGGAGTCAACATTCAAAGAATCTGGAGGCTAACTGCCAGTAGCCACTGCTGCCCATGTTCTTTCCATTCTCCCCAACCCAATTGAAATCAGAGGAGCGGGGGAGGGGGCAAGCAGGCTACCCCCTGCTTTCCCCAGTTTCAGTGTTGCCCCCAACCTGCAGAGGAAGAGGATTGGGGCTGAAAAGCCAAGGCAATGGAGACCAAATGGTAAGTGAGCACAATAGGGGAGACCGTACAGTGTCTTTACAGAGCCACAAAGCTGGAAGGTACTTCAAGGGTCATCTAGTCCAGCCTGGTGCACCACTGCAGGGCCTGCCACACCCCAACTATCTTCACAGAAAAATCTCACCTTTACTGCTTACATGGTATACAAGTAAAGGCCCATTTTACACAGACCTGGCAGGCGCCGCGGTGCTGGTGGGATGGGTGGAGGCTGCAGTGGTTGTGCTGCGCATGAGCAGGCCATCACACAGGTGCCCACCCATCTCCACACAAAGAGGCACCTCCATTTTCCCCAATGCCTCCATGCGTGGGGGATCGATGGAGCATGCACGCACCCCCACCCATCCCCACCAGTGCTCAGACGTATGCCTCCTGCCCACGCTGTCGTACAAATGGGCAAGGGGGGGGGGGGCGTCCATGTAAAAAGGGCCTAAGATAGGAGCCTTAACTTTCAATTTCCAGTTTTCAAAAAAACTCAAGATTTAAGCAGTAACAGAATCTGTCCCATAAAAAGAACTTCAAAAGAACTAGAAATATAAGGTAAAAATAATTTCTTGGATCAAAAATCCTTTTGTTTTTGAAAGGGGAATGCACTAATTTGTTTTGAAAAATACATGCTTATGAAGCATTTACCATTTTCTTTTCCCATTGCATATACGATATATTTGTTTTGTACAGAAATAGAAATGGATGAAAATAGATTTTTGGGAGTTGAAAGTTTTAAAATTTGAAAATGCTTGCAGAATTTCTACATTTCATTTTGAACTGTGTTGTGACAAAGAGCTCAGTCCTCATTCACCAGGTGCTCAGGGGGGGTTATACATGCATAAACTGTGCACTGAACATTGATTCTAGACTTAAATGTTTGCCAAGTCCTTCTTCACAGCACAAGGCATCATTATCCATCACCCACTCTCACCATAAGGCCCAGGCCTGAACTGAGGCCCTGGAATTGGTGGCTGACTCCACAGCACCACAGGCACACTCTAGTCAAGGCTCAGGGTTGGTGCTGAAGGCCGTCCTCAATGTTGGTCAGGCCATACTCCTCCTCAGCCTTTTCTCATGCCCATTACCTCCTTCAGGCCGGTCTTTTAGCGCGCCCCCTCCAGAAGGGGAAGGGACCAGTTAGGATGGTCCGCCCTCGGAGGCTGATGGAACCCCAGCGGTTCCAGGAGGTCCTGAGGGAGCTTACCCTGGACGTGGACGGTCACTCTGTGGATGAGCTGGTCCGGCATTGGAACAGCTTGCTGGAGGAGGCCATTGACAGGGTGGCTCCGAGGCGCCTTCTGCCTTGGTCTCGTCACCGCAGGACCCCTTGGTTTACTGAGGGGCTGCGGTGTATGAAGCGTGTGGGCAGGAGGCTAGAGCGACGCTGGCGTCGGACTCGATCTGTCTCCGATCGTCTTCTCCATAGGGCCCATTTGCGGTCCTATGTTGAGGCTGTGAGGACGGCGAGGAAGGAATTCCTCGCGGTCCTCATAGCGTCTGCGAAGTCGCGTCCAGCGGAGCTGTTTCGGGTGGTGCGGGGGCTGGTTAGTCCGGCCTCCCTCCGCCTGGATGGGGACTTGTCCCGGGCCCGCTGTGAGGAGTTTGTCATCTACTTCGCAGACAAGATTGCTCGGATTCAGGCCGATTTCGACGCTGGGTTGATAGCAGTAGGGGAAGAGCGCGGGGGGGCGGAGGGTCCGTCTGGTCCATCTTTATGGGGTGAGTTTCAGGAAGTGACGCCGGCCGATGTGGTGGATGTCCTGGGGTCTGTGAGGGCCACGTGTTGTCAACTAGATCCGTGCCCGTCCTGGTTAATAAAAGCTTCCGGGGAGACGTTGGGGACGGTGCTGGCGAGGGTGGTGAATGCGTCCCTTCGGCAGGGGAGGTTGTCGCCTTGCTTAAAAGAGGCTGTGGTGCGCCCCCTGCTGAAAAAACCATCGTTGGACGTAGACGCGCTCGCCAGCTACCGACCTGTCTCTAACCTTCCCTTTTTAGGGAAGGTTATTGAGCGGGCAGTGGCGCTCCAGCTCCAGGGTCATCTAGATAATATCGGGCTCCTTGACCCTTTTCAATCTGGGTTCCGCCCCGGCTATGGCACCGAGACGGCGTTGGTGGCCTTGGTGGACGACCTCCGCCGGGAGATGGATGCGGGATGTTCGACATTTCTCATCCTGCTCGATCTCTCGGCCGCTTTTGACACCGTGGACCATGGGCTGCTGTTGAGACGACTGCGTGACCGGGGGGGTCTGGACGGGACTGTTCTTGAATGGTTCCGTTCATTCCTCTCGGGGAGGAGCCAACGGGTGGTGTTGGGGGAAGAAACATCGAGCCCCCGCGCCTTACCGTGTGGCGTTCCGCAGGGATCGATCTTGTCTCCATTATTATTTAACATCTATATGCAGCCCTTGGGGGAGGTCGTGAGAGGGTTCGGGGTGCGATGTCACCAGTATGCTGATGATACTCAGCTGTACCTCTCGTTTTCTACCGACCCAGACCCTGCTGTCTCGGTGCTATCCCAATGTTTGGAGGCCGTGGCGGATTGGATGCGGCGGAGCAGACTGAAGCTCAACCCAGATAAGACGGAGGTGATGGTGGTGGGGAGGGCGAAGGGGGTGGTGGCCCCCCTGATTGGGGGGGTTTGCCCCCCTGTAGCTCAGCAGGTCCGGAGTCTGGGGGTCATATTGGACGCAGACCTGCGGCTGGAGCGGCAGGTGGAGGCAGTCGCTAAGGCTGCCTTCCGCCAGCTTTATCTGGTACGTAGGCTGCGTCCGTATGTCTCTGGCCCGGACCTGGCCTCCCTCATCCATGCCTTCGTCACCTCGCGGCTCGACTACTGTAACGCGCTCTACGTGGGGCTTCCCTTGTTCTTGGCCCGGAGGCTGCAGCTGGTGCAGAATGCGGCGGCCCGTCTTCTTACGGGGACGGGTCGCCGGGAGCACATTACACCGGTGCTCCGAGCGCTGCACTGGCTGCCGATAGTGTGCCGGGCCAAGTTCAAGGTCCTAGTAATGATCTATAAAGCCCTATACGGCCTTGGCCCCTCTTACCTTAGGGACCGCCTCGCCCTTCGCGCCCCGGAACGACTCCTGCGGTCTGCCGGGGGTGCCCTCCTGGAGGTCCCCCGTGTTAAGCGGGGGGCCACGATGGAGCGGGCATTCTCGGTGGTAGGGCCGCGGCTGTGGAACTCCCTTCCGGAGGAAGCTCGCCTGGCCCCAAGCCTTTTGACATTTCGGCGGAACTGTAAGACCTGGCTGTTTGCCCAGGCCTTTGGGAGGGAGGGTGGGGAGGGGTGATTTTAATCCCCCGCCCATCTATTTATTTATTTTCTAGCCCTATTTTATGTGATATGTTTAGATGATGTTTTTATATTTGTATTTTAAGTGAATTTTAATATTTTATTGTGGTGTTAGCCGCCCCGAGCTGCATTGCAGGAGGGGGCGGGATATAAATTCGTAAAATTAAAAAAAATTAATAAAAATAAATAATAATAATTGGCTGCCTGTAGTATAAAGCCAAACCTGCAGCCACAGAAAGCTGGGTGGATCATCAGTCACCTTTTGGTCTCCATCTTGTCTCCTGCCCCGTCCACATGGTTGGTGAGATGCATGTTGGAATCGTTGAAACCCACCACCCGCAACTCCGACCTAGGCCCATCCTGGTTGTTGAGAACGAGTGCTGGGGTGGTAGTACCTTTGATGGGCATTTTTAATGCCTCCTTTACAGAGGGGAGAGTGCCAGCCCATTCTTAAATGTGCAGAGGTTTTTTTCCTTCTCAAGAAACTAGCTCTTGACGTTGGAGTACTTGCCAATTATCACCCAGTTTCCAATCTACTTTTTTGGGGGAAGGCGATTGAGAAGGCCATAGCAGTACAGCTGAGGAGTCATTTGGACTCCAGTAATATCTTGGGTAAATTCCAGTGTGGGTTCAGGCCTTCTCACAGGGTGGAGACCACACCTATCAGACTGCTGAATGATTGGCAGATCATTTTAGGTCAAACCTGAAACATGGGGTGATTTCAGGCATTAAGAGATCACGCTCAATCACAGTGAACTACGGTCAATTCCGCAGCGGCGCCAAAGTGCCCTGAATGTCTGTTCGGCGGCAGCCAGATGTTCACCACAGTCAATACCTACATGGGGTCAAAATCAACCACGCTTCCGGAGCTCCAGCCCGGACTATCTCCGAAAGTGTGGTCAAAGAGATTCGGGAAACAAAAAAAAGTAATGTCTGAACGGCAACCACCGGCCGGAAACAAAGACAATGATTCCCAGCCGGGGACAAAGCACGCAGCATCGCTGCCAGGCAACCAGCAACAACACAGACTGGGGAGGGAGATTTAAAGGGCACACGACAGCAACCGGGATGAGCCGCCCCGGCGCCTTCCGGGTGCTTTGACCATGGCCCGGCCCGGGATCGGCGTAATGTCTGTTGCGCTGCCCCGGGCCATGGTCCAATTCCCTGCCGTGGTCCCGGTCCCGTCATGTCTGTTCGGGGCTTTCCTTGACTACAGGGGGTGGTTGATCTGTTCACCCCTGCCTGGAATCCACTGTGGTGAATCGGGACCGCGTAATGTCTGAAATCACCCATGGTGTTCCTCTGGGCTTGATTCTCTTGGCCATGTTGTTCATTGCAAGCATGCAAACCTTTGAGGATGTTATGACCGAGCACAGGGTTGAGTATCCTCAATATGCTGATGATGATATACAGTAGTTTATCTCTTGCCCTGCCACCTCACCCTCTGCCTTGGAGGAATGACTGAATGAAATAGCCAGTTGGATGCATCAGAGCTACTTCATGCTCAAACTGGGGAAGACTGAGGTGATGCTGGTGGGGAGGGGCAGCTGATACAAGGATGCCTTCTCCTCCCTCCGGCTCCTGCATGTTGATGGGGTTTAAGTTAGAGGTGGTGGGCCAAGTAAAGATCTTGAGCTTCATTTTCAACCACGCTTTGTCCATGAAAACCCAGGTATTGGATGTGATTCGGAGGTGCTTTTTCAGATGCACAATTTGCATGAGCTACACTCATTTTTATCCCAGGCTGATCCTTGCCACAGTGACCCATGCCCTGGTGACCACAAGGTTTGATTTTGGTAATTCCCTCTTCTTTGAGCTGCCAGCCGTGCTTCTTCATCGTTTGCAGCTTGTTTAGAATGCAGCAGAGCTGCTGTTTACTGGTTTGGGCAGCTGTCATCATATTATGTCTGCCCTGCCTTCTCTGCCTTGACTGCCTGTGGAACAGTGGATTGAGTTTAAGGTTGCACTGCTGGTTTTTAAGGCCCTGAACAATATAGGCATTGACTATATTCGGGACCTTCTCTTGGAGCCTCGCCCTGTTGGGTATCTACACTCAGAAACCATCCGCTGTTTGGGAATCCTGCCGTTGCACCTTTTGTCAGCAAGCAATTGGACTTTTGCTGTGGCCAGCCTCTCAGTGTGGAACTCACTCCCTCCAGATTTCTTTTAGTTCTTCCCTCCTCACCTTTAAAAAGCACCTGATGACTTACTTATTTTTCAGGTGCTTTTAGGATCTACTGCTAGTTTCCATTTTATGTGTCTTCTCCCTCCCCTTTTACCTTCCCCCTTTAACTTGTTTTAAACTGGATTTTTATATTAAACATATTTTATATTGTTATTTTTGTTGTAAAAGGTGCCAGGGAGACCGGGGGGGACACTATAGGAATAAGATGATAATGTCCATTCTGCATCTGCTACAATGCCTTCTCTGCCATGGTCTGCAAGCTTGTTATGCAATGCCTAGGAGCCCACTATAGGAGTGCCCAAGAGCCAACTCCATGGGCCTTTTTAAACAAGCGGGAGTTCTCCCACAGCTTGCGGCTCGTGGACACCTAAGCGGGGGGGCTTTAGACGCTCCTCCATAAACCGGAAGTTGCCTGGGTGCCATTAAAAACAGTGGCGCCAGGCAACTCCTGGGTGTTTTGAGATGCGGCATAGTAAGACCTTGATTCTGCACTGCTCATTTGGACCCTGATCCTGAACCTACTCTGCAGACCCAAGCCTCTGCTATTTCCTGGACCTGACTCCACTGATTTGCACCATGACTTGCTGGACCCCATCACATCTTGTGTTCGTGACATTCACTTGCATATTCAAATCTCACACACACTCACACTGTCAACACACACGACCCAGCACATCTGTAGCAGGGGGGTTCCCAGGACAACACGGGGTGTTGGGGTCGCACTCTGGGGAATTAGTTCACCCCTCTGCTACGCCATTTTAGCCTTGAGCCTCGGCTGAATCCCCCTCTTCAAGGAAGAGGTACCCTCTCAGGACACACCACACAGTCCAGAGGGTATTAAGTCCACAGTCCTTTATTGGACACAACCAGTGTACACAGTCCCTGGGGCTGCCGGCTCAGTCGCCTCCACCCTGCAGGCAGGTCTGTCTCTTTCAAGCACAGGACCACCCCAATATCAACCCCCAAAGTCCATCCAGCCAGGCCTCCAATCCCCAGGCTCTGGCCAAGCCTTCCCCAGGCAAGAGGCTCCCTCCTGGGCACAGCCTTCCCCGCTTGCCTGGGTCCCTCTGGTTCTCCAGCCTTCAGCACCTTGGATAGCGTTGAGCAGGAAGGCTTGTTCAGGAAGATGTTGTTCCTTGGCTCCCTGGCAGAGACTCCTTTTCTCTCAGTCTTGTCTCTTATACACAGCAGGGTGGGTGTGGCCAGACTGCTCCTCTTCAGCCTTAAAGGGCCAGTAACCTGCGCACTCTGTCACAGGGGTTTCTCAGTCTGTGCTCCCCACAGGCTGATCCCCAGCTCTGGGGCTGGCTCTGCCACACCCCTGTGTGTGCTCAGCCCTCTGGCTGGCCCACACTGTCCCCTTCTTAAAGGGGCAGCAGCTCCACAGGACTACTCCCTGCTACAACATCCCTTCTGCATGGTCAGAACTTCACTTACATGTGGTCTGATCACTCACAAGTATGTCTCAGATACAGAGGTGCATTCTGGGCTTCCACATTACAGGCAACAAGAAAGAGTCCTGTGGCACCTTAAAGACTAAAAAAAAAAGTATTTATTTTGGCATGAGCTTTCGTCAGCAAGAGCTGACTTCCTCAGATGCATGAAGTGGCCCGGAAATTGGTATCTATATAAGAAGTTGCACGCAATAAAAATAGTTCACAGAGAGAATAAAATGCATAATTGGATCAAGTACCAACCTGAGGTACAGACAAGGTGTTAATGACCAATCAGTGGAAATGTCCCATTCAGTTGGAGAAGAGCTTTCTTAGAGGAATGTCAGTGGGTGGATGATTGGTACATGCCCGATAGTGTTAGATCTAAGTGTTGGAATAAGGGAAAAACAAAGTCTGGGAAAATACAGGATCTGAAGGTTTCAGAGGGTATACTTCTGTATAAGGGGGGGGGAAATATTTTATGTAATGTGACAAAAAACCAAGGTCCCGATTCAAACCCATAGAAACTGTTAAATGCGGTGATGAATTCTAATTCAGCAGATTTGCGTTCAAGCTGTCCTGTGAATGCTGTTTGTATGCAAACCCTCAGGTCAGAAATGCTGTGACCTGGAAGGTTGAAGTGTTCACCCACGGGTTTCTGAATGTCATCTTTTTAAATGTCAGATTTGTGTCCCATTTATTCTCTTACATAGGGTTTGTCCTATGTAAATGGCAGGGGGCATTACTGGGAGTTGTATGCATATATCACATTGGAGAATGCATAAGTGAAGGAGCCCTTGATGGTGTGGCTGATGTTATTGGGTCCCGTAAAGGTATTGCCTGTGTAGATGTGGGGACAGAACTGGCATCAGGCTTTGTTGCAGGGTTTGGTCTATGGGTCAATGTTTCTGTCCAGAGGACCTAGTCTCCAAGAACCTATCCAGTCCTTTTTAAAACCCAGCCATATTACTGGCCCTGACAACCTCCTCTGGCAACAAATTCCATAATTTAACTGTGTGTTGAGTGAAAAAATACTTGCTTCTATTTTGTTTTAAATCTGCCATCAGTTAGTTTCATGAAGTGTCCCCTAGTTCTAGTGCTACTATCTACCTGTTCCACTCCACTCATGATTTTATAAACCTCTATCATATCCCCTTTCACTCTTCTCCAAGCTGAAGAGCCCTAACCTATCAAATCTCTCTTCGTAGGGAAACTCCTCATCTCCCCCCTAAACCTTTCTCTCCTTCCTTCTCTGTTTCTATACAATAGTCTCCTGCCAAGATCATCCACCTTGCGTGCCATTTTGATCATGTTAAGCCCCTCCTTGAATCCTTTTCTTACTTTGTATCCAGCACAAACTTTTTGTCTTCACCTTTAAGTCTCTTCATGGCCTGCTCCTCCCCTCTCCATGCCCCCATTTTCCCCAACGCTCCCACCTGGGAACTCCTCTGCCACCACCTTCACCCGCTCTCAAGTCTTCTGCTTCCTAAACCATCTTTGCCTCTTCTCCCATGCTGTTCCTATGCCATACACATACCCAAACACATACACTCCGCACTTACCCTTTTTACCTTCAAATCTTTTGAAAACTTGCTTATTCTGTCAGACCTTCCCGATCTTCTCATTCTCACAGACTGCTCACTGGTGGTGCTCTTACTCTTCTATCATTTAGGGTATCATTCTGCCCTGTACCTAAGCTAAGCACATGCACCTGTGATTTCTCAATTTCATGAACGTATGCTGTCTCTTCCTACATCACTCTCTACCTTGTCTCTTCTCCATTGACTACAGGTGTTTTCAGACAGTGACATCATGTTTTAATCCTACCGTGAGTGAGACCCTCACTCCGGGCAGGATTCGGCACATGCACCAAACGAGTAATGGCAGCCCGGGGCAGGGAGAGGGTGGGGAGACGCATGGATGTGTGTCTGCATGGCCCCGCCCCCACTCTTCTCGGAGCAGCCCACCCCCCTGCTCGCCATGTCTGCCTGGAAGCACCACAGACCCAAAATGAGGTAAGAGTAAGTGGGCCATCAGGCTGTTCCTCTGGGATGGTCCCAACAAACAGCCTGAGCTAAGCACTGCCATGGCTCATGCAAACCTGGGTTCTGGCCCAGGCCAAAATCTGGTGACTGCATTCAGCCATGATGACAGCATGGCTTGTCACACTTGGCAAAGCATGGAAAGCATGGAAATCCATGCTATCGTCACTTCTGAAAACACCCTATGTTAGATTGAAAACCCCTCGCCCCCAGGGCAAGGACCTTTCTCTAAATAATGAATGTTTAGTGCCAGGCACGTTGTTTAAAGAAAGGGCAGGATATTAATTTAAATAAATAAAATTAATGAATTACTGTTGCTATGTAAATAATAATTTGGTTATTAATAACTTCATTTTGACTATTATGTATTTGCTATAGTGCTAACAGCACTATAAATTACCAAAATGATAAAAGTACCAAAACCTAAATAACCAAAATGAATATCTGATGAAAGGGGGATGAATAGCAGTTATTATTTGCTTTGTCGGTTTTGAGTCAAATAGAGCAAATTCGACAGATGTATTCATTTGTTTCAGCTCTACTCTCTTCTCCATGTCTTCTAAAGGTACTATTGAGGAAACTGAATTATTTGTACAAGGAATCCTTATTTATTTGGTACTGTAGAACTGGAACAGAATGACAACATGAAAGACTGTTAACAATCCAAGTGTCATATGTAACATGGAGAGGTAGAATCTTTGTCATTTACAGTGTATAAAAACACTCAGAGATGTCTTTCATGGTAATTGAGCAGAGGCACTGACGTAGGAAGATGCATCTTAAATGGAGAAAGGAAAAGTTTACATTGAGAATAATACAAATAGATGGCTTTCTTCTCCCGTCCAAATGAACCTTGGAGGTTGCCTTTTTTTTTTTTTTTTTTATAAAAAAATTCTTATGTTAAAGAAAGACCCTGAGTCCTGGTCCTCCACACGAAATAGTGCCATTTCACTGTGAAGGAGACAGGTGAACGTCGAGTGGGTAGGTACGGCATATGCATCTCCCAAGTCAAATGAAACTTTTCTTTATTGTGAGCTCACCGTAAAGCAAGCAGCTTGCAAGTGATGGATAGAGAGATGCAAATTAGGACTGAGACAAGACCAAGTGTTTCTGTTCCAAAGGGAAATACCAACCTTTTGGGAGTGCTTGTGAGTGTCCATTGGTACTTTGTCAGTTTCTAGCGATTCTACGCTTCTGCCATTTTGGGGGTCATTTTCATCACTTTCCAGGACTTTTTTTGTCACTTTCCGGACTTTTTTGGTCACTTTCCAGGAATTTTATGGCAGTTTTACAACACTTCTATGACCATTTCCAGCACTTGCTCAGCAATTCGCTGGCATGTTTTTGTCTCTCCAGCCCCTGGGGTTGCACATGGGGCACACAAGGACCTTGGGACTGGCCTGCTGCTAACCACCTACCCTCCCGTTTCAACCGCCTCAGGTCTCCTGTATACGAGGGAGACCTGTGCTGACTAAGCGATGGGAGCAGACACCTGGGTGCAACTGTGTCGATGGCCATGGTCAAAATGTCATTCCACATGGCGACCACATCATCGAAAGAGCAGCTGTCCAGGTCAGTGGGTATATCCCCCAGAGAGTTCTGGAAACTAATTGGATCTATCCATCTATGGGGGCGGACCAACCTAACTCATCTGCTATGCATGAAAGGCAGGGGGTGCTATATAAATTAAAAAATTATTATTATAATGCAAGCACTATGCTTCTAACCTAAGAAATGCTAGTTAATCTTTTTCAGGGGGTAAAAAGTTAACACTAGTTCTCTTTTTATACCTGACCTTAGGAAATATTTGTACCTCCTTTGCCCCCAAATATTAATGTTCTAGCCTTTTCATAGACATTTGAGATTCATGTGGTTGGGTCATTTAAAAAAAACAAACTATTGTAATGGCATGGTTTACCTGGGGCAAGTCACCTTATCTGGGGAAATCAGCTCCCCATCCTTTAACCCACAAGTGTTTTTTTACTTTATACAATACAATGTCCCATCACCACATAGGCTGTAATTCATAAGCCCGTTGCTCCGAAGTAGTTTCATTGAAGCCTGCAGGGCTACTCTGGGGTAAGTGGTCTGTAGATCACTTCCATAGTCTCTGTGTACCTTGTCCATTGTCTTTTATTCCTTCAATACACTGTCTGTCCACAATATACATACTATCTTATATGGCTATATACAGTTCTCGACCATCGTTATAGATATGTGCATAGTCCATGTGTGACTGGGATTTGGGGCTCCCCTGGCAGTCCCCCAAAGCACCATAAGACCAGCCACGACTCAGTTACGCTGCTTACAGCAGCCACTGAGCACAACTCTCTCCAGAGTGTGCCAGCTTGTAAGGGGTTAATCCTTTGTTGCCTATATCTCAGGGCTCCACAGTCAACAAAAGTAAAAGACATTAGGCCTGTCTCAGTGGTAGGCCAAGATCCCAGTTAGCACAGTGCCAATAACCACACAGACACACACTTTATCATGAGAACATTTTATATAAGAATCAAGACAGATAATATTGGTTCAGAGGAAATACAGAATGTGCATCATGAAATAAAACCGAAAGAGTGTGCAATGCTAGCTTAACTTAGAAAACTTCCCTGTCTGAGTTCTTACCTAGGCTCAGATCTGATCCTAGAAAGCAAATTATCTGCCAGGCAGACAAGCAGGCTCAGGTGTCACATGCTGACAGCTTCTTCTCAGGAATTCTCCTCCAGGAACTATCTCCCCTCTAGTGGTATCAAGCCTCCTTTAAATTTTCAAATTGGTCTTTTGTTTCTCTTCCCCCAGGTATCTGCTTGGTATCACGTAGGCTGCTTGGATGTGTATTCGGGCCAGGTTTGGCTTATCTTGCTTTGATTTACTGTCCCATTTCTTAAGCATTCACTATAACTTTCACTCTAGCTTATACAATCAATAATTCAAGTCCTATGATGTTGTTCTATACATTACAATGATCATTTAGACATCAAACACCTCCAGCTTACATCAATTGATTTTGCAACTCATTACTACTGAGAACTGATGTACTCTTGACACATTGGTAACTCATAACACCTGTAACACCATACCAGTATCCTTTTAATCTTGGACCCTGCAATCTCAGACCCTCCTGGCCAGGCACAGTCACACCAGGTTCCTTTCTCACAGTCTCTACGAGGTTTCAGCTTCTCTTTAATCACAGGTTTGAAGCCAGGCACAATTCCTCCTGCAGCTCCAATGCTCCAGTCCATGCAGCACACTCAGGACAGGCTTAGTGAGGATCCCTTTTTCTTGGAGCTCCTGCACCTTCAGGCAGGTGCTACTCCCTCAAAGGCCCTGCAGCCCAAATAACCTGCTCCCTGCTACAATCATTCTTCAATGTTTATGGCTTAAAGTGCTGTACTTTGTCTTTTAGTTAGTTTACAATGTCATTAATTTTACAGTCTTTAAGGTACAAAGATAAACTCTACGTAAAAGTGAATAAGTGTCTTCTTTATTATGGATGTACTAAGATTTCCATTATAAACTTGCTTTTTGTGTCTCACCTAGGATCCAACTAGATTTTTAATGTCTACATTGTAATTATTAAACTAGCAATCATAATAAAATCCATTACTTCCAAGTATTTTGCAAGGCATCTATCAGCAGAGATTATTTTATGGGACAGTACTAAATATCCCTTTGTGACTAGAGAGCAAAATAATCTCAAGTAGCCAAATCCTCTTCCATGAAAGGACTTGAAATGCAAGATTGGAACCAGGGAGAAGCGCACCTCTTTTTTAAACAATGTCAGCATATTTCCAAAACCTCTCCTACAAGCATCTACAACCTCTCCTTTGAAAAGTATGAGCTAATGGGTAGTAGTGAGTACTGCTGATAATCTACCATTTTGTTTAATCTAGAGAAAGAATGCGATTGCCCTATTGGTCCCAAAAGTAATAGATGAAGTTCAAGTAATTCAGATCATTCCTTTTTGGGGGGGGGGGGGCAACTTCTGTTCGTGAGGTTTTGCAAGCTTGTGAGTTACTACAGGACTCTTCATCAGGCAATAGGCAAGTCAGAACTAAAATTAAGCAACTGCAGGGTGGGTATATATACATAAACACACATTGGAGAAGCTGCTGACATTCAAATATAAATAAACAAACAAGCTAAAGGGTGATGTAAATTGCAACTGTTACAGAAGACTAAGGTATTTAGCATTTAAAAACATTGCCATTTTAGAAAAAGACAGCCAGTCTGTGCATGTGCAAATGGCCACTGTACATGTGCAGAATGGCCACTGAGCATGCGCAGAAAAGCTGCCCTTTTCCAAAATTATGGTGATGCTGCCAGCACCATTTTGGAAAAGGGCTGCACATGCGCAGAACAGCCCAGTGGCCATTTTGTACATGTACAGTTCCTTTTCTTGTGAAAACAAGAGAGAGAAAATGAGAGAGAGAAAAGGAGACAGAGGGTAATTTCAGACGTGATGGGCCTGCCACAATGAACCACGGACCGGGATCCGTTTCGAATCCTGGTCAGGAATCAGGCCGGCTATCCTTTAGATGTGCTGGCCTGATTCTGGAGGGGGATCAGAGGGGGCGGGGCTGCGTGGCACGACGTACAGCCGCACAGCCCCGCCCCCCGCGCTCCCCCGGCCGGCCACCCTCCGGGAGATGGACAGGCACAGCGGCCAATCTGGCTGCTGCGCCCAATCCCGCATCGTGGTCTGGGCCACGATCTGGGATGGGCCAACATAACAGACATTACTTTTAGCTGATCCCGGATCGTGGTCCAGCTAACCACGATTTAATCATGGTCATTGTGATTCCTGCTGGAGGTTCACTGTGGTGAACATCTGGCGGAATGCACAACAGACGTTACGGGACAAATGGCCACCACAGGGGATTCACTGTGGTTGACCGTGGTCTCGTAACATCTGAAATTACCCAGACGGATGCAGAACTTGGCATGGCTCCGGTAAGTAAATAAAGAGAAAATCTCGATGAGAATGTGTCAAGAACTGTGGTTTTCTTGAGTCTCACAAGAAACAAGCCGAGAACCTTGATTCTTCATTGAGTAATTCTGTGATTCTCACCTATGGGAGATAACGTGACCAAGTGTCTGGCTTAGGAGTGCTTGCCTTTTTAAGAGCAGTCCAAAGCTTCCAGAGAGTGAAGATTCTGGAAGATTCTTGCTCAACCCCTCCTTGACTCCCCCTCCCTTAGGGAGAATGAGGAGTATAAAAGGAGGGGGGGGGAGCCTATCCCTCAGTTGCTTTTGCTGTGCTGGCAGAAGTAACGCTTGCTTCTACTTCTTAGACAGTTAGCGGTCTACAGTTTATGAGCTAGTAAATAGTTAGTAGTCTACAGTTTAATTAGCTAGTTAGTAGTTGTACATAATTTGAAACTTTTATTTGTATATAGTGTAGTTAGTTAGTTTATTGTCTTGACCATAGGTCATAACAAAGACAAAATACACAATGCGGAATAAAATAAGAAATAGACATAGAAATCTCACAAAAGGGAACATATCGGCCACAAACACTACATGGCCCTGAGGGTGAACAAATATTTACATGAAAAACGTGCCTTGCCCTTTCCGGGGCTTATGTCGGCAGCACTTGACCCCTGAAAGGGAACACATTTTTATATAAAGAAACCATACACAGAAAAAAACCCTCCTACTAAATAAATTCTCCTATAATGGAGAATATGGGGTTTCAATTGCACCAAACAATAAAAGCAAGCGTGGGGCAGGATTTGAAGAACACCGCCCCACTGTTTGCCTAGAACAGTAATAGCCTGGACCAATAAATCCAGCTCCTGGCCTAAAGCAATAATTGGTGACCAGAAGTTATGTTGCCAGCAGGAGATCCCCCAAAAGCAAGCAGCCCAAAGTAGCCTAGATATAGTTATCATTGTTCCAACATCAAATGTGATTTCTTCCTACCGGACTCTGCCAGCCAGGCAAATTCAGCCTTCGTTCTCATCACTCTTTCATTAGAATTAGCCAGCAAGTAAGCTATTTTCCAGTTAGCATTCCAATGTTCTTTTCCCTTCAGTAACAGGTGGATAGATGATCTTCTCAATAGACCATTAAGCGGACACTCCAGCAGGTAATCTTAAAGATCCTCCACCTTATTTTGAGAACATCTACAGAATCTCAATTTATAGGGCGTCCCATTATATCTACCTGACAAAACAGCCGAGGAAAACTGCTGCAGCTGCAGCCGTGCAAAGGCCGCTCTAGTTCTTGAGTCCTTTTTACAACTATTTGTATATAGTTGTAAAAAAGGGGGGTGTGGGCTTTGTTGTTTACCTCAGGCCTGCTGTGAATGGCGGTGCACCCTGCCAAAAGAGCAGGATTCAAATGCTGCATCTTTTGTGCTTCTCCCATCTCAGCCTCAGATCCGCACAACTGCCGTGTCCTCTGTTTAGGACAGGCTCATACTAAAACCTGCTCAGCTTGCCAGGCCCTTTGCTCAAGAACACTCAATGAACCCAGGAGACACCTAAATGAACTCCTGATGGAAAAGGTGCTGCAGCCGCAAGATAACAGTTCCCCCTCTGAGGTCGCACAAAAGAAGCCCAAGAAGCATGCCAAACCCTGGGAGCCATCAAAGCCCCAAAAGCAGCAGTGAGGCCCTCAGCCTGAGCCCACACAGGGCTTCTCTAGTCAGGCTCAGCCTGTGCAGGGCGCTTCACTCCCAGCTTAGCCCGCCCAGGGCGATTTGTTTCAGCCACAACCTGTGAAGGACAGTGTTTCTGGTCAGGGAATTGGGTCCGTTGAACCCATCTGTGCCGCTGCTGGACTGTACACAGACTCCAAAGTAGTTCCATTTTCTATCTGACCTAATTGAGGGAGACCCTATCCCCAGCATCAGTGGCCTTAATCATTTCCAGAGGGATCTCCTGGGGCCTGAGCAACCCAGACCCAGTCAGCTGCATCTCAGTGAGACATTGGGCCCCAGCCAGCTGCTCTGGCCCCAGAACCCGAGGAAATGGCCGTTCAAATCTAAACGACATAGTCCCCCCCCCCCCCATCTCATCCACAGAGAGCTCTCCGAAGCAGAACATTGTCTCCCTGGCACCACAGCCCAGGCAACGAGCACCATCACACCCCCTGCTGGAAGCTGACTATAATAACAGGGTTGCAAATAGACAGCCAAAGAAAGTTCCCCACAGGGAGTCCCAAGTATGGGAGGTCTCTCCAGCACCGCTTGATCAATACTATGAACCCCCTGCTGAGCGCCCTGTGGAACACCCTGCTGAGCCCTCCTGCCTGGGCCCCACACTGCTATGAGTCTTATTATGCATCTCCATATGGTGCTTTATTTTATCCTCCTCCTGGCTATGGCTGGGGCTGCCCACTACCTCCTTGTCCAGTTAGCAGGGACCCACGTGCCCAGCCCTATGGTACTGGACCCTCAGATTATCCATGTAACCCATGGGTATCAGAAAAGTGACAAGATACTTACCTCACTCGTTATGAGGATGGTACATCTTCCTCAGCAGCATCTCTTTCCCCACAATGGAAGAAACAACTGCATAGGCACAAACATCATTGCAAAAGCCAAGCCTCCTGTTCAGCATCAACTGTCTTCTAAGAGTTTTTCCTCTGTGGATACATGCAGTAGTCAGTCATTACAGCAACTCCTTGGCAGTGCTCAACCAGAAAAGCCTGTTAATATGACTGTCAGTCAACCACAGCAGTCACTAATACAAATGCTTCTTCAACACCATGATACCGCTACTACTCAATTGGCAGAGACATCACATGAATTAGCAGACAACACAGCACCTCCTAACCATACATACATTCATACTTAACCAGGAGGATACTTCTCTACCACCTCCTTTGGACAGCATCTCAGATTCCTCTTCAACGATTTCCACAGAGGATGTAAGAAGGTTCCAGGCCATGATGAAAAACCTCACTATGGCTTTGCCCCCAACACCGGCCAAAGTTCTGAGAAAAACATCCTCTGGACCGGTATTTGGAATCCTGACCAGAGGGGATACAGGCCATATCACACTACTCCTCTTTGAGGAACTTCTCGAGCCCACCAAAGTTGCCTGTGCGAATCCCTCTTCAGCTCCACCAATTAGCAAACCTACAGACTCTGTCTATCCAGTATCCCTCACCATGGATATGTCAACACATCATCCAGCTCCAAATTCGATGGTCATAGCTGCAGCAATGTCAAAACCTATGACTGGCGACTACCCTCTTGGACAAAGAAGGATGCCACTTGGATGTTATTGGCAGGAAATCTTTCTCAGCCTGCACACTGAGGGCATCAAATTATGGCAGCATATCAGCATGCCTTGTGGGAAAAGATCTCTGAGGCTACAACCCCAGCTGAACTGAAAGCACTGTAAATAGAAGGCTCTCAGTTGGCACAATTCCAGCTCACCTCGGCGATTGCAGACAGTGCAATCAGAGGGATAGCTGCTGGAGTTACTGCACGACGTCACACATGACTCCAATCACCAATCCTAATGCCTGAAAACAAGGCTAGACTGGTAGATCTTCACTTCAAGGGTGACAGGCTGTTTCCCAAGAAAATAGATGAAACCTTGCAGAAGATTAAAGAAACCTCCCAGACAGCGAGGGTACAGGGAGTAGTCGGGCAGACTCCTCGACGCTCTTATAGATCTTCAGCGTCTATGGCTTATTATTTATTTATTTATTTATTTATATTTATATGCCGCCCCCCCATGCCTACGGCATCTCGAGGCAGCTTCCAACATAATATAAAACAATTTTTAACATAAAAAGTCTAAAACATCTTAATTAAAACAAATTTAAAACACCCCCCCCACAGAAATTAACGCCCCCCCAGCCTCCCCTCCAAAGGCCTGGGCGAACAGCCAAGTCTTACAAATACGTCAAAAGGCCAACAGGCCCGGGACCAGGCAAGCCTCCTCCCGGAGGGAGTTCCACAACCGCGGCCCAGCCACCGAGAACGCCCTCTCCATTGTGGCCCCCCGTCTTACACGGGGGACCTCCAGAAAGGCGCCCCCGGTGGACCGAAGGGATTGCTGTGAGGCGCGGAGGGTGAGGCGGTCCCCGAGATATGAGGGGCCCAGACCATGCAGGGCTTTGTAAATCAATACTAACACCTTGAATCTGGCTCGGTACGCTATAAGCGGCCAGTGCCAGAGCGCGGAGCACCGGTGTTATGTGCTCACGCCGCCCCGTCCTCGACAGGAGATGGGCTGCCGTATTCTGCACTAGCTGCAGCCTCCGAACCAGAAACAAGGGAATCCCCATGTAGAGCGTGTTGCAGTAGTCTAGCCTCGAGGTGATGAAGGCATGGACAAGAGTGGCCAGATCGGGCCGGAGAGGTAAGGTCGAAGCCCCCATACCAGATACAGCTGGCGAAAGGCGGCTTTAGCCACCGCCTCCTCCTGCCGATCCAGACGGAGGCCCGAATCCAAAACCACCCCCAGACTCCGAACCTGAAGAGCAACAGGTGTGGGTGAACCCCCCATCAGGGGGGCCAGCACCTCCCCCACCCTTCCCACCACCATCACCTCCGTCTTATCAGGATTGAGTTTCAGTCTGCTCTGCCGCATCCAATCCACCACGGCCTCTAAACATTGGGAGAGTAACGAGACAGCAGGACCTGGGTCAGTTGAAAACGAGAGGTACAGCTGAGTATCATCAGCATATTGGTGACATTGCATTCTGAACCTTCTCACGATCTCCCCCAGGGGCTGCATATACACATTGAACAACAGTGGAGACAGAATGGAACCCTGCGGAATGCCGCAGGTCAAGGCCCGGGGGCTAGATGTTTCAGCCCCCAGCACCACCCGCTGGCTTCTACCCGAGAGGAATGAGCGGAACCATCCAAGGACAGTCCCGTCTAGACCTCCCAAGTCTCGCAGCCATGGTTCACGGTATCGAAAGCGGCCGAGAGATCTAGCAGGATCAAAAAGATCGAACATCCTGCGTCCATCTCCCGGCGGAGATCATCCACCAAGGCCACCAACGCCATCTCAGTACCGTAGCCGGGGCGGAACCCAGATTGAAAAGGGTCAAGGAAACCGATGGTGTCCAAATGCGCCTGGAGCTGCAGTGCCACTGCCCGTTCAATAACCTTCGCTAAAAAGGGAAGATTAGAGACGGGTCGGTAGCTGGCGAGTGCATCCACATCCAAAGATGTTTTCTTCAGCAGGGGGCACACCACAGCCTCCTTGAGACTGGGTGACAATCTCCGCTGCTGAAGGGATGCGTTCACTACCCTCGTCAGCACCGTCCCCAAGATCTCCCTAGAGGCTTTCACCAACCAGGACGGGCACGGATCTAGTTCACAACTAGTGGCTCGAACAGACCCCAGGACATTCACCGCATCAGCCGGCGTCACTTCCTGAAACTCATCCCAGAAACATTGACCAGACGGTGCCTCCATAATCTCGTGCCCGTTATAAGCAACATTGGCCATCATTCCACACTAGGAGGTTTGTACCATCACATCACCAACCTCAACAACCCTACCAATATCAGAATAACTGCAGGCACTTTAACAAGCCTAAACCAAAGCAAAGAAACTTCAGTTCTACTCAGGGGACCAGGCCTCAGTCGAGAGGTTCATCTGGCGGAGATCAAGGGCACTAGTTGAGGCAACTTCCTGTTCAAGGACAGGCTATCCCCTTACTACCCTCTCTGGTCTTCCATCACTTCTGACAGATGGGTCTTTGAAATAGTGAAACAGGGATATTTCATCCAAGTCCAATCCCTTCCCTCAACCCTTCCCTCCCTGGTCCTTCTTAAGGGGATGCCTCTCACAAGACACCCTGGCTTAATGAGGCGGACTCCCTTTTGGAGAAAGGGGCCATTGAGGATCTCTGTCTAAGTAACCTCCAACATGGTTTTTATTCTCGCTACTTCCTTGTTGAGAAAAAGGACAGAGGAATGAGGCCTATCCTAGATCTTTGACACATCAACCGTTTTGTGAAAATATTCAGATTTCTCATGGCATCTCTGCCAACTGTCCTTCCTGCCCTTCACTGTCACTGTTGGCTTGTGGAACTTGCCTTCAAGGACGACTATTTTCATATATTGATCAGATACACTCACCACAAATATCTTCATTTTCTTGTAGGTGCCCGCTGTTTTAAATAGACAGCGCTCCCTTTCAGCCTTTCCACAGAGTCCAAGGTCTTTACAAAATGCATGGCCCTGGTAGCCTCAGAACTCCGGAGAAAGGGGAACTGCGCATACGCTGCCTGAGCTAATGGCGGGGAGCTCGAACTCCGGCAAAGTGCAAAGAAAAACCTCCCAAAAAGGTGAAAAAAAACAAAAAAACCTCACCCCAATTGCTGAGCAGCGCTGACTCCCATGCCTGGTGAGAAGAAGGGGGAGCAGAAAGGGCCCAACAAAGGTGGGATCAAAGACTTTTGCCTGCAGAAGCCCCAGCACCTTGAGCTGGAGAGAAGAGGGGAGGAGAAAATGGCGGCGTGCGTCACGCAAACAGATCCCCCAGAAGCAGAGCACAATAGCAACGACGTGCTCAGCATTTTAAGGGACATTCAAAAAGACATTAAAAAAGCAGAGAAAGATAGAGAGAAGCTCTTCTCAGATATGGCCAAAATGCAAAAGGACATAGAAACAGGCAGGAAAAAATCTGAGGTCTTCACAAAAAGAGTGGATACAGTGGAAAGTAGGATCTCAGAGGCAGAGGATCAAGCAGTAAAAACTGTAGAGCTGGCTGATAACATGCACAAGCAGATGGACTGGATTTCAAAAAAATTGGAAGATTTAGAAAATAGATCAAGAAGCTCTAATCTAAGAATTGCAGGAGTAAAAGAAGGCATGGAAACGGGGGGGATGGTGAACTTGAGATGGAAGATCTTGGAAACTATCTTCCCAGAAACACCAAGGCTACATAAGCCTAAAATAGACAGGGTCCACAGGACAGGGCACCCCTCCCCCCCCCTCAGCATCCCCACATTAAAATCATCCCTGCTAATAATCCTGATTGAGAGATGGCATAATTGGGAGTATGGGAACCAACCTCTTCTCTCAGGCCTTCCCAAACATGTAATGAGCAAAACTCCATCCTCCCCCCCCCCCCCCCCCCCCCCGAAACTAAACAGAACCAGCACGAATGATGATATTTAAGCTAACGTACTTTCAAGATAAAGAAAACATATTAAAAATGGCCAGACAGAAGAGAATGGAGCTGGAATTTAATACCACAAAGATAAAGATTTTTCCAGATTATGCCCAGGAGACCATGCGAAAAAGGAGGAATTGAATAAAGTATATGGGCACGCTGAAAGAGGAAGGAATGGAACCACAACTCTGGCCCCCTGCAAAGCTGGTGGTAACGCACAGAGGGAAGAGAAAAATCTTTACAGACCCTGAGGACCTGGAGACCTTTCTGCACAGTAACAGACCCCAGAGAAAGGACATGGAGGAATAGGACTGAGGAGACTCAGAGAGGACCGGGGGGTGAGAACTGGGACAAAAGATTGAAGATAGAATTTAGAATTCACCATAGAAAATGAAGGGTAACATAAGAAACAAAGGGAGGAAAAAGACATAAAGAAAAGGGGGGGGGGGTGTTTGGAGACGGAACCGCCCTGAACAGAGAATGCTTTGCGAGCAACAGAGCAAAATATAGAATAAAGGGAGAGAAAAGAGAGAGTTGTTGACAGGATTACCGCTACTAAGTTCCCCTAGAAGGGGTAGGGAGAGAAAAAGGGAAAATGAAAGAAGGTATAGAGGAAAATAACAGAAAAATGCCACAGGGAAGGGCAGGGAAAGAAAAGGAGTAAGAGAGGGAGGCAGGAAAGGGGTAAAAGGTTTATAATCTGTCCAGTTGACAGGAAAGTTGGGGAGGGGAGGGGTGTTGGCCGGGGAAGGGGTACCAGAAAGCTAGACGGAAAGAGAAAAAAGTATGTGGGAGAAAGAATGAAGAGAACAATGATAATGGATTATGGCTAATGTAAGATTCTTAACGTGGAACGTAAAGGGACTAAATGCCCCTATTAAGAGGCGAAGAGTTAAAAATATGATTCTGGAAAAGGGGGCAGATGTCTTTTTTTCTGCAGGAAAAACACCTGCAACAGGGGGATATTTTCAGATTCCAACCCAAAAAATATAAATACATATATGCAGCATGTGCCAATAGGAAAAAAGCGGGGGTAATGATCGGAATAAATGGGGATAGAAGCTTTGAACATAAAAGGATAATTGCAGACAAGGAAGGAAGATTCCTTATGGTGAATGGGATCTTGGAAGGGGAAAAGGTCTTGTTAGTAAATATATGCACCCAATGAAGCAACGGGAGAATTTTTACAGGGAAGCATGGGGGAAAGTTGTACACAACACATATGGGGCAGTTATAATACAGGGGGATTTTAATACAATCCTCACAAGTAAGGATCACTCAAATAATATAAGATTAAAGAAATGGCAAACAGAAACATATAAGGACTTAAGGGATAACAACTGGGTAGATGCATGGAGACATTGGAATCCTACAGCTAGAGAATATACCTTTTATTCACAGGTACATAACACAAATACCAGGACTGACCATGTCTGGATGGACATGCAAACTATAAGTAAATGTAAAAACTCCCAAATATGCCCAAATGTGATATCAGACCACTATGCCATCATAACAACATTGGCATTGAATACCCAGAAGCAGCGGGGGCCAAAAACATGGAAGATGAATAAAACTTTAATTAAACACAAGGAGACTAGAGAAACATTAGAAGAATGCATAAGGGAATACTTTGAGATTAATAAAGATTCTGTGACATCTGCCCAAGTGTTATGGGAAACTGCAAAGGCAACAATAAGAGGGACGTGCATATCAATGGGTTCACAAAAGAAAAAACAGGAAAGGAAATATATATCAGGGCTATATGACCAGTTGAAAAAGTGGGAAGAAATCAATAAAAATAAGCCCTCGGATATACATAGGGAGATCCACAAAACTAAAGCATTGATAAATACACACGAAACAAAAAAAACAATGAGGCAATTGAAACATATAAAAGCATTTTATTTTGAACATGGCAACAAAACAGGCAAGGCATTGGCAAATTTAGTTAAAAAACAAAGGAAAAACTGTCATTACAGAAATAGAACAAGACAACTGCAAGAGTAAAAAAACCGGAGGAAATAAAGGCAGCTTTCTTAGATTTCTATGTCCAGTTGTATACCTCCAAAAAGCCTGAACCTGAAAAGATAAAACAATTTTTAGATAAGCATGACATCCCAAAATTAAACGCAACGCAGTGCAATTACTTAAACGCCCCAATTAGCAAGGAGGAAGTAAAAATAACAATAAAATCATTAACAAAAAACAAAGCGACGGGGCCTGATGGATACCCAGCAGAATTTTATCAGGCCTATGCGGGTATATTAACGCCATACCTGGTGGAGACATATAACGACATATTAATAAAAAGCTCAATGCCAGAGACATTCTACAATGCCACAGTGGTCCTAATACATAAGCAGAATAGACCGAAGGAACATTGTAAAAATTATAGACCAATCTCATTAATTAATGTAGACTGCAAATTTTCACAAAAATTCTAGCGACCAGTCTTGCAGCCATAATAACAGAAATTATCCACCAGGACCAAGTTGGCTTTATACCGAACAGAGTTGGGACGGATAATGTAAGGAGAGTAGTAAACATGGTCCACCATATCCAAGAGAATAGAATTCCATCAATCATAGTATCAGCGGATGCGCACAAGACCTTTGATTCCATAGAAAGGCAATGTCTAATAACCACATTACTGAAAATGGGATTTAGGGGGAACTTTATAAAATGGATGAAGGCCATTTATTTGAAACCAAGAGCACAGTTACTAATAAACAGTTAATTAATCGAGCCATTTTCATTAGAAAGAGGAGTTCGACAGGGCTGTCCGCTATCCCCACTATTATTCGATATCACGTTAGAAATATTGACTATAGCAATTAGGCAAGAAAAAGATATTCAAGGGGTAAACATTAACAAGAGGCAACATAAACTTGCCCTATATGCAGACGATATGATATTATTCATAACAGAACCTGAAAAGTCTGTCCCCATATTAATCAAAAAGATAGAGGAGTTTGGAAATATTTCAGGCTATAAGATAAATTACAGGAAATCCAACACACTGATTCTGGGAGCAGAGGGCAAGAGGCGAATGCAAATAAAACAGATTATCCCCTTCCCAGAGAAAGAAATTAGTATAAAGTATTTGGGGCTACAAATAACTTGAAAGATTAAGGATTGTATAAGGAGAATTTTCCACCCCTGGTTAACCAAATCAGAGAAGAAATGCAGGCATGGGCTAATTTGGCGATTTCATGGTTGGGGAAAATGAATATTTTAAAAATGTTTATACTCCCAAAAATACTGTACAAGTTTATGGCATTGCCAGTTGCAATACCTAAGAAATTTTTCAGACAATGCAATAAAATCATAATGGAGCATGTTTGGGGAAACAAGAAACCTAGAATTAAAAAGAATTCATTTCATGGACCTAAAGAGAAGGGAGGTGTAAATCTACTGGATCTCCAATTATACTATATTGCGGCGGTGCTCAACGCGCTGCCCAATTGGTATAACAAGGACAAAGCCCTCAGTGGGCTGAAATGGAACGGGGAAGTTTAAAAATCACAAATTTTAGAAAGTACTTGACAGATAAGGGCAAGATCAACGGGGCAGTATGGAAACAACATCCCTTCGCAGGGACCGCAATGAAAAAATGGGAAGAGATAGCAAAGAAAATGAAAATCAAAAAAGAATACTCACCATATACGGATATTGCCAGAGACGGGGAGGAGGGAAGGAGGAGCGTATCAAACCTGCAAAAGAAATTGAAGGAGAAAAAGATTAGGAGAGCAGGTCAACTATTCCAGGGGGAAACATTTATAACACTGCAAAAATGCAAAGAGATAATACAGGGGGAGGCAGACACCTTTCAATATATACAGTTAAAAAGCTTGTTCACAAGAAAGGGGGAGCAGGAGCACTTTAATAAACCAGTCCGGAATATGGAAAAGACCTTATTTGAGTACACGGGGAACAAAGGCAGGATATCTAGAATTTATGATCAATTAAAAAACATGGTACAAGGAAGAACACAAATATATGAGTAAATGGGAGAAGGATTTGAATAAGCAATTAAGTAAGCAAAAGAAGGCAGATATTTGCTCTAGGGCGCTGCAATTTAGGGAAATACAAATAAAATTATAATGAGGTACTACTTAACCCCAACAAGACTTGAAAAAATGGGAAGAGAGGAAAGTGGATTATGTTGGAGGGGGTGTGGGGAGAGGGGCACATATATGCATTGCTGGTGGGAATGCAGTATTATTAAACTGTTCTGGACACAAATTTGGAAATGTGTAAATAAAGTTGCAGGAACTCTAGTGCCATTACCTCAGAAACTGGATTGATGGGGAAATTCCCAGAAGCAAAGATCATACGAAAAAGGGCGGGCTCATGTAAAAAGCTCTGCCTGGTGGCAGTCAGCTTAATTGCAAGGAAATGGAAAGATACAAAAGGACCCACCTTTGTGGAGTGGATGAATCACCTCTGGTACATGTTCTCTATGGAAAAAACGGTGGGATTGAGAGAACAAAAGCAACTAAAAGACTTTGAAGCAACATGGTACCCCTGCATGACAATAATGCAGCGTGAAACAGTCAAAAAAGACGAAAACGCATACTTGTTTGACTTTTATATCTAAGAAACAAGGTGGCACTGGACCCGGCAAGTTGGGGTGTGGGGGGAGAGGGAGGGGAGGAGGCGTACAAGCAATCAAACTGTAAGACTTAAGAATTGAGAATGTGAAATATTGGTTTGTTAAAAGTTAATAAATTTTTTTATTTTTTTTTAAAAGAACTCCGGAGAAAGGGGTTGGCTGTGTACCCCTACTTTGACAACTGGCTCATCGCAGCCGATACAGCCTCACAACTACATGATAACGTGGACACGACCTGTAGGGCTTTGTAGGCCAAAACCAACTCCTTGAATCTGGCTCGGTACCTTATAGGCAGCCAGTGCAGTGCGCAGAGCACTGGAGTAATATGCTCCCATCGGCTTGTCCCTGTCAAGAGACGAGCTGCCGCATTCTGCACCAGCTGCAACCTCCAAACCAGCGTCAAGGGAAGCCCCATGTAAAGCGTGTTACAGTAGTCCAGCCTCGAGGTGATGAAGGCATGGATGGGGGGGTGGCCAGGTCGAGTCTGGAAATGTATGGACGAAGCCTCCTCACCAGATACAGCTGGCGGAAGGCAGCTTTTGCCACCATCTCCATCTGATCTAGGCGGAGACCTGAGTCTAATAACACTCCCAGATTCCGAACCTGCTGGGCTACGGGAGGGTGAACCTCCTCTACGAGGGGAGCCGACACCTCCCTCGTCCTACCCACCACCATCACCTCTGTCTTATCAGGATTAAGCTTCAGTCTGCTCTGCCACAACCAATCCGCCACGGCCTACAAACATTGGGACAGTACTGAGACGGCAGGACCTGGGTCAGTTGAAAAAGAGAGGTAAAGCTGGGTGTCATCAGCATATTGGTGGCAACGCACACCAAACCCTCTCATGATCTCCTCCGAGGGCTGCATGTATACATTAAACAATAATGGAGACAGAATTGAACCTTGCGGAATGCCACAATTCAGGGCCCGGGGGCTGGAAAACTCAGCCCCCAGGACAACCTGCTGGCTTCTCCCTGAGAGGAATGATAGGAACCATCCAAGGACAGTCCCATCCAGACTGCCCAGGGCTCACAACCGTCTCAACAGTAGACCATGGTCCACTGTATCAAAAACAGCCAAGAGATCTAGCAGGACCAGAAGTGTTGAATGTCCTGCGTCCATCGCCCGGCGGAGATTGTCTACCAAGGCCGTCTCTGTACCAGAGACGGGGCGTAACCCCAATTGAAATGGGTCAAGGAAACCGATGCTGTCACTTGCAGTGTCACTGTCCGTTCAATAACCTTCACTAAAAAGGGAAGGTTAGAGACAGGTCAGTAGCTGGTGAGTCCGTCCACATCCAACGATGGCTTCTTCAGCAGGGGGCACACCACGGCCCCCTTGAGACCAGGGGGCAACCTCCCGTGCCGAAGGCACGCGTTGATTACCCCCGCCAGCACCGTCCCCAGTGTCTCCCTGGAGGCTTTCACAAACCAGGACGAGCATGGATCTAATTCACAACTGGTGGTTCTAACAGACTGCAGGACATCCACAGCATCGGCTGGCATCACTTCCTGAAACCCAGCCCAGAAAGATGGACCAGACGGGGCCTCCATCATCTCGCGGTCCATTTCTACTGTTCCTAATTCAGTGTCAAAGTTGCTGTGGATCCGAGTGATCTTGTCTGCAAAGTAGATGGCAAACTCCTCACAGCGGGCCTGGGACAAGTCCCCATCCAGGCAGAGGGAGGTCAGACTGACCTGCACCACCCAGAACAGCTCCGCTGGACGCGACTTTGCAGATGCTATGAGGGCGGCAAAGAATTCTTTCTTTGCCGTCCTCACAGCCTCAACATAGGACCACAAATGGGCCCTATGGAGAAGTCGGTCGGATTCAGCACGAGTCCGACGCCAGCATCGCTCTAGTCGCCTGCCTGCCTGTTTCATACACTGCAGCCCCTCGGTGAACCAAGGGGCCCTGCGGTGACGAGACAGGGGCAGGAGACGTCTCAGAGCCACCTGGTCAATGGTCTCCCCAAGCAGGATGTTCCAAGCCCGGACGAGTTCATCAACAGAGCGGTTGTCAGGGTCTAAGGTTAAATCCCCCAAGACCTTCTGGAACTGTTGGGGTTCCATCAGCCGCCGGGGGCGAACCATCCTAACTGGTCCATTCCCCTTCTGGAGGTGGTGCACTAAGACACTGGCCTGCAGGAGGTAATGATCCGTCCATGACAAGGGCATTACCATCACATCCCCCACTACCGGATCACCCACCTCAAGGCCAGAACAGAACACCAGGTCGAGGGTATGTCCCCCCACATGGGTCAGGCAGTTAACAACTTGGGACAAGTCCATGGTTGCCATGGCGGCCATGAACTCTCGGTCCGCTCCCACAAGGCCAGCATCAGCATGGGTATTGAAGTTCCCCAGGACCAAAGTCCTGAAGGAGCCCAGCACCACCACCGAGACCAGCTCTGCTAGAGTGGCAAGGGATGCTACTGGCAGTGGGCAGGAAGGGGCCCGGTACACCAGCAGCACCCCTAAATTGCCCCCAGCCAAATAAAATACCACATGGAGGGCTTCAATCCCTTTAGTCTCCAGAACTGTATACCTCCTAATAGGCCATGTCTCTTTAAAAATGATAGCTACTCCACCTCCCCAGCCCCCGGTGCAGGGCTGGTGCTGCACGGCATACCCAGCTGGAACGGGATCGGCCAAAATTGGCTCCGCCTCCTCGTCCAGCCAGGTCTCCGTAATACATGCAAGACCCGCAGCCTCATCCAGGATCAGGTCCCCGATCGCCAGGGCCTTATTTGCCACAGACCTTGAATTTAGCAGCATCAGCCCCCCACCGTCAGACCTTAGATCCTGCTCCTCCTTCACCTCAAGTTGGGGTGGGGGAAGGCTTTTTTGACCGCCACAAGGGACCTAGATCCCCTGGGAGCCGGAACCACACATCCCTGTGGACCATACTGTCCCCGCCCCAGAACGACCCCTATGGCCGCCACTCCCTTCCTGTCCACACCATTCTGACCCCTCTCTACCGACTGCTCCCCCAGAAATCCCCACCCCCTCTCCCAAAAATAACCCTCCTTCCCCACTCCCCCCCCTCACAGGGCCTCCCCCTCTCACAGGGAGTCCCCCCTCCCTATTATCCGAGCACTGCCCCCACTGCCTTGATAATCAAGGATGGTAGGCATAAGTAGATTATGGGTATCCAAACTATTGGAATTGCACTAGGCTAGGAAGCTATTCCATTTAGCATCGTAAGTCTTTCTAGTTGACAGTTTCCGGGAGTTTGTTAGAATCTCTCTAATGTGTTCTGGTAGTTGGTCATTTGGATGCTTTATGGTATATACCACACTATGAGATGGCATGAGCGCAGGTCCAAACGGAGTAGGCTGCTCTCGTGCTGTGTGATGAGACTGGCATGGAGAGTTAGGGTGCAAGGCCATGGACCGGAGCGTCGAGAACCAGACTTGTCTGAGCCAGCCTGGGGCCACAAGGATTAGATGGGTGTGTCCCCTGTGTGCTTTGTAGACTGTTTTCGCCACCAGTGGGAAGGTGGGAAACACATAAATGAAAAGACTGGTCCGTGGTATTGCAAAGGCATTGGAGATTGACCCTATTAATCGGGCCCTGCTGCAGAAGCACAGTAGTTTGTTGTTGATTTCTGATGTTGATTTCTGATGCAAACAGGTCTATGTCAGAGGTGCCCCAATCCTTGAATATTTGATATATGATTTTGGTGGACAGGGACCACTCCTGTCTTTGACAAGGAATCCTACTTACATGATCAGCTAGGACATTTTCATCCCCAGGCAGGTGAATCACTGATGGCATAATTCCCGCCATTATGCGCCAAATACAAGGTCTGCATCACTTTGTTGGTGAGGGATTTTGACCTGGTTCCTCCCTGTCTGTTGAGAGAGGACACCGCAGTCATGTTGTCTGATATGATCAGCATGTCTTCCTTCTATGAAGGTCCAGAAGGTCTGCAAGCCAGATGGATGGCCCTCAATTCTAGGACACTGATGTGTGATGAAGTCTCTCTTGGCATCCAGAGACCCTCGATGGTAAATCCATTGCAAGTCCATTGCAATGCACTCCCCAGCCTTCAAGCAATGCTTCTGTGATTATGGAAATGACTGGATTGGGCTGTTGGGATGGTGTGCCCACAAACACATTGTCTGGGGAAGTCCACCAATCTAGGGACTTTGGGCGCTATGGTCTGTCTTTTGTGCATACTGTCTGTGCTTGGAGCATAGCTGTCTCTCAGCCAGTACTGTAATGGTTTGTAGCCTTAGCTGGGCATATGGTGTTACCATCTTAGCCGACACCATGAGTCCTAGTAGGCGAAGAAAGAAAAGTGTTGACCTGGTAGGGTTGTGGTACAGTTGGTGGACCAACAAGCAGATGTTTTGAAATCTCTCCTTGGGGAGGTAGGCCTTGGCTTGTGTTGTAACTATCACTGCCCCAATGAACTGCGAACATTCAACAGGTTGAAGTTTGGATATTTTGTAGTTGATCAGAAGACCTAAACTGCTCAGGAGAGCAACTGCTCTTAAAGAGGCAAGCACTCCCGAACCAGACATGTGGTCATGTGAACTCCCATAGGTGAGAATGCACGGAGCCATCTCGAAGAACTAAGTTACAGTAAGTAACCTTTATTTCTCCATGAGAATTGAGGAAAAAATTGAAATAGAATTTCAGCCCTAGAGTCCTATGTGTCTCGAAAGCTTGTATACCCTCACCAACAGAATTTGTTCCAGTAAAATGATACCATCTGAACTATTTCACCTCCTATTTTATTTAGGGTGCCTAAATGAAACGCTAAGCTATTTTGAAGATCTGGTTGTGTTTTAAAAAAAACAACAACTCCAAAAGGCCCCTTTCAAGTTGTTACAGTACTGCTATGAGGTTTGTGAGAGTACAGTGCCCTGTAGTAAGAACTGCTGATCTTTATCCATCAAGTAGCCTTCTTTGTCTTGTTTTCATCTTGACCCCAGGTTGAATGCTGCTTTCCATCTGTTTTCCGTGCCTCATTAAATTATTTATTTACAATTCATATTTTGTTTCTTGCTTATAGCATTTTTAAAGTCACATTTTGATATTCTAGAGCTTTTGTTTTCTTCTGGAATCGATATCATTGCATTTGCTTTTATTCTGAAATTTCTCTCTAGCACTGTAGGAGCGGGTCGTGCCGCTTGGGCTCCGCAGCGTGCGGGCCGTTGCTAGGCAGCGGCCCGATACCTGAAAGTAAGAAGCCGCTGCGGGGATCTAGCGTGGTGCGTGCTCCTGGCCCCGCCCCAGTGTGCACGTGAGGCAGCGGGACGCTCAGTGTGGGCTGGGGCCCCGCCTTGGGCACACCGGCAGGCACTCAGGGCTTTACTATAAAGCAGACCGGCGGGGCTTGGGTTCCCCGCCGGTAATCACTATTGAGAGACTGGCCCCCCTTGTCCTGGTATCCTTCTTACAATTTGTGAATTGTGGAGAGCAAGAGAGTGAGTGTTGGAGTGTGGATGACCCCCGTGTTTCCCCTTTCCTGAGAGCAAGAGTGGTGAGCGAGTGAGTGAGTAAACCTTGTATTGTTGCGTGACCACCCTGAGAGCCTGAAGGTGAGTGGGAGGGGAGCCCTTTCCTTAAACCCTGTGTCTATCACCCAGCCCTATACTCCCCTTCCACGTTCCTTGTGAGTGTGTCCTGTCCTACACCACTCCTCCCCATGATTTCCAGCCCCCTTCCCTTCCTTCCCCAGGGTCCTATCCCCTTCCCCTGTTACCATCACCCCCCTTTGCACGGTGCCCCGGACCCAGCGTAGCCCCCCGATTATCTGGTATCTCCCTTGTGCAGGTCGTTGTTGCCCTCCGGGGCAAGGGGTTACCTCTCTCCTCTGTCCCAATGATGAAAAGGGTTGCCCTGTGACTAGGAGGGAAAGCCCACCTAACACCCTGAGGGACCTTCTAGTTGCCGCTAGAGGAATTTGGTTGAGAGGTCGCCCCCTCCCCTTGGGTTTTCCCTACCCCCTCCTCTTTTCCCGTCCTCCCCTTCCTTCTCCCCCCGTGAGGTAAACCCCTCATTCTTCCCTGTCCTTCCCTCCCTTCTCCCTTCCCCCGTGACAAGCACACGATTTACCACTAAACAATGTTTGAGCCCTCTTTAATGCTGTATGCCATACACTGACTTCATAGAATGTTGGAGATGGAGGTGACTCTGAGGATCATCTAGTCCAACCCCCTGTTTGGATGCAGGATGACTGCAGCTACAACATCCCTGACAGATGCCTGTCCAGCCTTTAAAAAACACACCCAAAAAAACCCTCAAGTAACGAAGAGTCTACAACCTTCTTAGGCAACTTGTTCCATTGCTGAACTGCTCTTATGGTTTTGTTTTTCCCCCCCTGATATATAATTGACTGAATACTTGCAGCACCTCCATCTGGTGTCCTTTCATTGTCATAGATATTATCACAGCACAATAATCCTTTAAAATTCAGCTTTTCATGTTGGACTTGTATTTTGGCTTGCTTATAGAACAAGCAAAATGATTTTGTTTTCCTGTATTGCACTGACAAGACAATTGTCACAATTGCTATTTTCTATTACTCATTAATTTTATGGCTTTTCTCCTGGATTTTCATGATATTGAGGGGTTTACAATGTCTTTTAGCTGGTGATCACACCTCCTGTGCACATAATAAGCTATAGGAAGCAGGTGGTTAAATGCTTTCATTAGGCCCAGCAAGTTACCATGACAACCAGATATGATTACCTGGATTGAGGGTTGCAATCCATGCATGTTTTCTTGAACTTCATCACTCCATACAGAAAGAGAGGAGATTCAGACATCTCATTGACTTTGAAGGCCATCTGTTTAGGAATTAATACAATCAAGGGCCGCATTAACTTGGTAGAGAAGTCCCCTCTGCTCTTTCTTCTGACTCTTAAGTAGAGATTTCAGAGTCAGCAGGAAAAATCCTGTTAGACCAGCACCACCAAAGACAACTGTAAAAGATGGACCCATGGTACAAGATGCATAGAGGATTAAGTCTTTTGTGCACTGATTGTTGCACAGGAGGCAGCAAGCCCACCACTAATTGAAGAATTGTGAAGAAAGGTAGTAATTGTGCCCCTTTGGAGTTTTATCACAGAGGATACAGCTACAGCTTTGTGCTGCATTTCTCAAGCGTTTCTCCAATTCTTGCATAAAAGAGAAGCAGAAGTTAAAACAACTCGCATTCATCTTTATCTTACAAGACAATCACTTATCTAGCCATAGTCATATATTTTGTCAATCAGAGCATTATTACAGAAGGCACATTTTCACATGTTTTTGATTATTTTTTCCTATTTATTTTATCAATATAAAATTGTATATTTTCCTATTTTATTTTATCATCTCTTTTTCCAGCCAACACTGGAGATATAAACCAAGAAGTTGCTAGCTTGTCCTTGCAACAGTAATGCAGTGTAGAACATGTTTTCAGTTAAGATTGAGCCTCTTCAATAATAATGTATATAACTTCTATTGATTAGAGTGCAAAGAAAGTGACCTTTACATTAAAAATATGTTTAAGTGAACCTGGCATGAAACATTTGCTCTTTGATTTCTGTTCTGCTCCTGTGTCCACCAAGCAGATATTTATTTATTTGTATTTATTGGCCGCCCCCTCATGCCTATGGCATCCCGGGGTGGCTCACAGCAGATAAAACAATACTAAAACACATAAAATACCAACAGTATAAATAATTAAAACTACCCACCCCATCCCCAAATTCCCCCCCCCCCTTCCTTCCCTCCCAAGGCCTGGGCAAACAGCCAGGTCTTACAGGCTCGGCAAAAAGCCATCAGACCCGGGGCCAGGTGAGCTTCCTCCAGGATGGAGTTCCAAAGCCATGGCCCGGCCACCGAGAACGCCCTCCCCATCGTGGCCCCCCATTTAGCATGGGGGACCTCCAGGAAGGCGCCCTCGGCAGACCGCAGGGGCCGCCCTGAGGCGCGGAAGGTGAGGCGGTCCCCAAGGTATGAGGGGCCCAGACCATATAGGGCTTTATAAATCAACACCAGCACCTTGAACCTGGCTCGGTACGCTATAGGAAACCAGTGCAAAGCGCAGAACACAGGTGTAATATGCTCCCGTTGCCTCGTCCCTGTAAGGAGACGGGCCGCTGCATTCTGCACCAGCTGCAGCCTTCGAACTAGAATCAAGGGAAGCCCCACGTAGAGCGCGTTACAGTAGTCTAGCCTCGAGGTGATGAAGGCGTGAATAAGAGTGGCCAGGTCGGGCCCGGAGATGTATGGGCGCAGCCTCCGCACCAGATACAGCTGGCGAAAGGCGGCTTTAGCCACCGCTTCCACCTGCCGATCCAGACGGAGGCCCGGATCCAAAACCACCCCCAGACTCCGAACCTGCTGGACTACGGGAGGGCGGACCCCCTCTACAAGGGGAGCCGACACCTCCCTCGTCCTACCCACCACCATCACCTCCGTCTTATCAGGATTGAGCTTCTGTCTGCTCTTCCGCATCCAATCTGCCACAGCCTCCAAACATTGGGAAAGCAACGAGACAGCAGGACCTGGGTCAGTTGAAAACAAGAGGTACAGCTGAGTATCATCAGCATATTGGTGACATCACACCCCGAACACTCTCACGATCTCTCCCAGGGGCTGCATATACACATTAAACAAGAGTGGAGACAGAATCGAACCCTGCGGAATGCTGCAGGTCAAGGCCCAGGGGCTCGATGTTTCAGCTCCCAGCACCACCCACTGGCTTCTCCCCGAGAGGAATGAGCGGAACCACCCAAGGACAGTCCCGTCCAGACCCCCCCAGGTCTCACAGCCGTCTCAACAGCAGCCTATGGTCCACGGTATCAAAAGCGGCCGAGAGGTCTAGCCGGATCAAGAATGTAGAACATCCTGCATCCATCTCCTGGCGGAGATCGTCCACCAAGACCACCATCACCATCTCAGTACCATAGCCGGGGCGGAACCCAGATTGAAATGGGTCAAGGAAACCGATAGGGTCCAGATGCGCCTGGAGCTGCAGAGCCCGGCCCGTTCAATAACCTTTGCTAAAAAGGAAAGATTAGAGACAGGACGGTAACTAGCGAGTGCATCCACATCCAGCGACGGCTTCTTCAGCAGGTGGTGCACCACAGCCTCCTTGAGACTGGGCAACAACCTCCCCTGCCGAAGGGACGCGTTAACCACCCTCACCAGTACCAACCTCAGCATCTCCTTGGAAGCTTTTACCATCCAGGATGGGCACGGATCTAGTTCACAACTTGTGGCTCGAACAGACCCCGAGACATCCACTGCATTGGCCGACATGGGGAAGCTTTCACTACTGCTTCTTAGCCAAGGCAGAGTACCTCAGCTATGTTAATAGAATTTTAGAGTTGGAAGGTGCCTCAGAGGTCATCTAATCCAAACCCATGCTCAATGCAGGAAATCCACAACTACAGCATCCCTGACAGTTGGCCATCCAGCCTCTGCTTGAAAACCTCCAGAGAAGGAGACTCCACCCCCCAGCAGTCTGTTCCACTGTTGAACCGCTCTTACCATTGAGGGACACTTACAGCTAAGAAAGTAGTTTACCTTGTTCTTCATGTTCATTTCATCTTTCTCTGATAATGGGGGTAAACAGAAGAGGGATTAGATCGCTGGAGTATGGGGCTGCACTGTGGAGCCCATGTGCAGCTGCTATTCACATGGTCAGCATGGGGAGCACAACAAATGGCCAGCCCCTGCAGTGCTTTCCCCCTGCGTGTGGGTAGCTGCCACTTGGCCTCCCCACACCAGTTTAGCTCAGGAAATACAACACAATGACATTCCTTCACATCCCCGCCCCACTCTGCCAACTACCCCCTGCACCTCTCAGTACCCCATAGTCCCAGAAGGCAGTCCAGTTCCTGCCAACCCTGCACACCCATGGAGATACGTACCAGGTTGGACACTTGCCAGCACTCAGCGAGGCACAGGATCTGTGTGCTACCCACAGAAGGCTGACTACTACAGTGAACACACCATATACTTTACTGAGTGCCTATAATGAGAAGGGAAATTGAAAGTCAAAAAGAATAGGGACAGCTGCAGTTCAAGCAGTCAGTCTGTGCAAGCCGTGAGTGCAGGTCTCCACATCTCCTGCTCACAGCACAGTTCACGGCACATGGGCAGCAAGAAGCACACAGTTCTAGCAGGGCCTCACCTGTTGTGGGGTGAGGAACCCCTTGTTATGTAAGGGAGAGGGAAAAAGTGTGTGTAGGGGGCGGAGAGTAGGAGGCTATCAGACACCCACCCTCCGAGTTCAGCACACTACTGGATGTGAAGTAATCCCTCAGGATCTTGTGCAGCCCCAAAAAAAACTGTGTAGGAGAAGGCCAGATCATCACAGGGAAGGTAATCAGAAGTGCTGATCTTGGGGTGCTCACACCCCGTTCTGCATTCACCCCACCACCCACTGTGCCAAACTAGCACACTGACATACTTTTGGGAGAATAAGGTGCTGTGGTTGGTGAGGATCAGGGGGCAAAGACTCCAGGAAAAGGGAAGGGAGGGAGACAATAATGCACAAGCTTACTAGCGAAGGAGGAGCAGGGAGGGGCCCGGTTTCAGAGGGAAACATGGAGGGCTGCACCAAACACTCCACAAAGTCACACACACTGATAATCACTCTACACAGTCACACACCGTAAGACCATTCACAAGTTCTCTAATAGTCTATCAAACGTTCCAAGGTTTCCAGCACGACACACACTCTCATTAAGGCCTATTTATCACAGCAATGATCACTGGCAGTGCTCCTGTCTGCTGGCTTCCTTTTTATGCCTTGCGGTCCGGGTTTGTCCATTTTTGAGCTCCATTTAGGAGCTAGGACTTTCTCCTCTTACCTCCTTCACCTCCTCCGCTGGGTAGCTCTGCTGCTGGCCGGTAGGTGGCAGATGATTGAAAACTTTTTTTGCGCATGCGTTAGGAGCTACCCGGCCTCTTCAGTTTCGTTCATCTGCCTCGGCCGGTGGGACGCGCGTCGCATCAGCTCCGTCGAGCCTTTTTGGAAACAGGGGGCACAGTTTGAAATTGCGGGTAGGTGCCCGCCTGGGATTACCCCCTGTGCTCCGCACCATCAAAAAAGAAAGCCGCGGGCTCCATAAGACGCTCCGCTCCGGGGCGGCGCGGCCGCGCCCGTGAGCGGGAATCGGCCCTAGAGCCAGCAAGCTCTCCAGGCAAAAATAAAAGAAAAAAGCCAGTCTTGTTGCTCCGGGGCGGCGCGGCCGCGCCCGCGAGCGGGAATCGGCCCTAGAGCCAGCAAGCTCTCCAGGCAAAAAGAAAAGAAAAAAGCTACTCTTGTTGCTCCGGGGCGGCGCGGCCGCGCCCGTGAGCGAGGGCCATTAAAAAGAGTACAGAGGGCTAGAGCCTTCCGGGGAAACGTTTTTAGAGCTCCGGGGCGGCGCGGCCGTTCCCGTGAACTCATACTGGCCTGACTTTTACTCAACCGAACCAACCCCCCCCCCACAGGGCGGGATAAGGGGTCTGCACAGCTATTTTTAGAGCCCTTTTCCTCGGCCATTTGTTTCCCCGCAGCGGGGCCCCCTGCTGGCCCAGGCAGCCAGCTCGTTTCTCCCCAGCTGCCCCATACACGTGCTGTGACTCTGTGGGCGGAGACTAACCTGAGTCCCTAGCTTATAGTCTTCCTTCCTCTCTTGCCAGGCAATCACCATGAGTGCTGGCCAATCAAATTCTGGCGACTCCTCTGCTCCAGCCCCAGTTCCTGCCCAGGACATGCAGGTACGCCTAGACTCCCTAGAGAAGTCTGTGAGGGAGATCCTGGCTGCACTGGGAAAATCTGGAAAAGCTAAAAGAAAGAGAAAAGCCCCCCAAAAATCTAGGGCAGGCACTTCTGGTGCTCCGAAGAAAAAATCCAAGCAACCACCAGGGGGCGCCCCGAGGCCACTAGCAGTACAGTCCTCTGCAGAGAGTGAGCATGAGGGGCACCAGTCTGATACCAATCAGGCCACTTCTGACCAAAACGTCGAGGAGGCTGACTCCTCTTCGGACTCTGACCAAGCCCTCTCCGAACTGGAGGAAGGAGAATGGGTTGAGCAGCCCCCTGACCCTAAAGAAGCGGAAAGGCAATTCCCTCTCCAATACAAGAATGAATTGATTGCACGTGTTATAAAAACCCTACTGTTAGAGGAAAAATCCTCTAGGCATGACTCCTCCGACTCTCAGGAGGAGGAAACCCGCCAATACATTCCTTCAGTTCATGGTAAGGACCAGGGTATTCCCCTAGACAAGGCCTTTGAAAAGCTTGTTCTGCAAGAGTGGAAACACCCAGACAAAGGCTTTAAGATGAACAAGACTCAGGACACACTTTATTCCTTCTCTAGGAGGAAGGCTCCCTTGTTCAGGCCCCCTAAGGTTGATGCAGGGGCTGCTTCTCTAGCGAGACATACCGTTTTCCCCACCGAGGGTGATTGTCACCCTAGGGATAATACGGACAGGGCAATTGATGCAGCTCTTAAAAAAGCCTCAGAGGCCTCATCAGCAGCCCTCAGAGTAGGCATTGCTTCCTCCTATGTGTCCAGGGCCATGCTTGCCTGGCTCAAGGAACTCCAAGACCCAGAGATTTCCGAAGGTAAAGCCCAAAGCTTAAATTCCAGGGTCTGCATGGCGGCTGCCTTCCTCGCAGACGCGACCACGGATAATCTCTCTTGGTCTGCCAGATCAGTCGCAAACAACATTGCTGCCAGACGCAGGGTATGGCTACGCTCTTGGGATGGGGATGTCACTGCCAAAAATCTACTGACATCTGCCCCGTATGCAGGATCCAAACTTTTTGGCGTATGCCTAGAAAAGGTACTGGAGGACGCCTCCAGCAAAGACAAAACTAAAACTTTGCAACAAATAGCCGCCAGGCGAGGTTCTTCTAGACCTCAGCCCTTTCGTTTTAGGGGCTTCACAGGTCCCCCCAGAAGATTCCCACACCCCACTCACAGGGGCTACACTCCTAGCTTTCCCTTCAGGGGCAGGGGCTTCCGCTCAGGTAGATACGACAAACGCAGATCCAGGGGCCCCCCTCCCGGCCAACCCAGACAGGACTCCTGACTATACCACCTCTCAGGTTGGCGGCAGGCTCCAACAGTTCCAAGACGAGTGGGCTCACTCTATCACGGACGCCTGGGTCCTGTCATGCGTGCAACGGGGTTACGCCATCGAGCTGGACAGCAGTCCTCCACACAGATTCCTGGTCTCCCCGATATCTCGAGACGCCATAAAACATCAGGCGATGCTATCAGAAATCCAGAGACTTCTCGACATCAAAGCCATCGAGAAAGTCCCAACCTCACAACAACGGACAGGCCTTTACTCCATCCTTTTTCTCATGGCAAAAAAGACAGGCAACTGGAGGGCAGTTCTGGATCTCAAGGCTCTCAACCGACATGTCACGAAAAAGAGATTCAAGATGGAGACGGTGTCGTCCATCTGCCGCAACATCCACAAGGACGACTGGATGGTGTCCTTGGATTTGCAGGATGCCTACCTGCACATCCCAATCCTACACCCTCACAGGAAGTGGCTCCGCTTCACGTACAACCGCCACCATTGGCAATTCACGGCCCTACCGTTCGGTCTGTCCTCAGCGCCCAGGACCTTCACGAAAATCTTGATCCCTCTGGTGGCTAACCTGCGGATAGAGGGCATTCATGTCCACCCCTACCTGGACGATCTATTGATCAGGGCCCATTCCCCGGAACAGACCTTGCTGGACCTCCACCGGACGATCCGGTATTTGGAACAACACGGGTTCATTGTCAACAGGAAAAAGAGCCACCTCGTACCTACGAGGAGATTGCAACACCTGGGAGCCATCATAGATACCAGCTCCGACCTCGTCTTCGTTCCACCCGACAGAGTACAACGCATCCGGAAGCTAGTCTCGTACCTCAGATCCTCTCATCACGTGAGGCTCAAGACCCTAGCGTCACTTCTCGGACTGTTGGTCTCCTGCACAACCCAAGTCACATGGGGCAGATTCCACCTCCGTCCCTTGCAGAGGCTGCTAGCTCCTTTTCAGAGAGATCTTACGGGCGGACGAAATCCCAGGGTTCCCATCCCACAAGGGCTAAAGTACTCCATGTCCTGGTGGTTAGACCCCACGCGGTTCTCTCAAGGGGTCCCTCTCACAGAACCCAGAAGGGTAATAGTCACGACAGACGCCAGCCTGACGGGCTGGGGTGCCCACACCTCGACCCGGTCGGTACAGGGAACGTGGTCAACACAGGATGCACGTCAACAAATCAACTTTCTAGAACTGAAGGCCATTCGTCTCGCCCTTCAACAACTCTTCCCGTCTTGGGCCGAGCTCCATCTGCTAGTTTACACAGACAGCACCACGGCCAAGGCCTATGTGAATCACCAAGGGGGCTCCCGCTCTCTTCGACTTCAGCAGGAAGCGAATCGGCTCTTCAAGTGGACTCAATCACACGTCCAGTCCCTGAAAGCGCTCCATATCAGAGGCCAGGACAACACCACCGCAGACTGGCTCAGCCGCCAGGCGCTGAACCCCCACGAATGGTCACTCAACAAGACCATCTTCCAGACAATAGTGGGATGGTTCGGCCTGCCAGTCATGGACCTGTTCGCCTCCAGTGCCAACTCCCAACTTCCCCGCTTCATGGCAAGGGAGACGTGCAGGGACGCGGAGGCCATCGATGCCCTAAACCAACCTTGGCCCGAGGGACTCCTCTATGCGTTCCCTCCGTTCCCCCTGATCGCCCGGACAATCGCCAAAGCCAGCCTGGAGAAAGCCAACCTCATACTAATCTCACCCTGGTGGCCCAGGAGGCCTTGGTTCTCCGAACTCATCCATCTCAGCCAGGGCCACTTCAAGAGGCTCCCCTTACAGACGGACCTTCTACATCAAGGACCGATTCTTTGCCCGCACATTCGGACACTTCAACTAACAGTCTGGCTATTGAACGTTCAGCGCTGAAACGAAAGGGTTATTCAGATCCTGTACTAAACACTCTTCTAAACTCAAGGAAACCTGCTACTCGACGTTCATACCAGAATACTTGGAAAGCTTTCGCTTCCTGGTCGAGACTCAAAGGATCAGACCCTAGGCTAGCAGGGATTCCCCAGGTCTTGGACTTCCTCCAACAAGGACTAGAAAAAGGGCTCAAAGCAAACACTCTGGCTAGACAGGCAGCTGCTCTAGACTCTGTCCTTCGGGCTGCCTCCAGGAGGTGGAGTTGGCAAGAGACACATTGAAGGAGCGGTCAGAGAGGTAGGAGGAGAACCAGTCGATGACAGAGCCACAGAAGCCAAGGGAGTGAAATGAATCCAGCAAGAGTGAGTGGTCAACAGTATTGAAGGTAGCAGAGAGGTCAGGGAGGATAAGAATGGAATAGAGGTGATTACATTTAGACACAAGAAGATTGTTGGTGATCTTAGTGAAAACAGTTTCAGTAGAGTGAAGGGGGCGAAAGCCAGATTGGAGGGGGTCAAGGGAGGAGTTGGCGGAGAGAAAGTCGAGGCATCAGGAGTAGACAACACGTTCTTCAAGAAGCTTGGAAGCAAAAGGAAGGAGTGAGACAGGACGGTAGCTAGGAGGGTGATTGGGGTCAAGAGTGGACTTTTTGAGGATAGTAGAGACAGTGGTATGCTTGAAGACGGATGGGAAGGAGCCAGTAGAGAAGGAGAGGTTGATGATGTGCAGGAAGGAAGGGGTGACAGTGGAAGCAATGGAGGGCAGGAGGGATGGGGTCAAGGGGGCAAGTGGAACGGTTGGAGGAGGAGAGCAGCGTGGAGATTTCCTCAAGGGAGGTGGGAGGGAAGGAGAACAGGAGGTGGAGGAGGGAGAGGGGAGGGAGTAGGAAGCGGATCTTGTCTATCTTGGAGGTGAGAAGTAAGCAAGATCCTGAGCAGAAAGGGAAGAGGGAGGAGGAGGACGGGGGTTTGAGGAGGGAGTTAAAGGTGGAGAACAGGCGACGAGGGTCCCGAGAACAGAACTCAATGCGGGAGGCATAGTAATTCTGTCTAGCGAGGGAGACAGCAGAAGTAAGGGAGGAGAGGCAAAATTTGAAGTGAAGGAAGTCAGCATGAGAGTGGGATATGCGCCAAAGGCGTTCAGCAGCACGGGTGCAGGAGCGGAGGTGGCAGATAGTGGGGGTGAGCCAAGGACGGGGGTTGTGGGTGTGGGCGGGGTGGGAGGAGAGGGTGACAAGGGAGTCAAGGTGGTGGAGAGAGGTATTGAAAGCAGAAATGGCAGAGTCGGGAGGAGGAGAAGAAGACTGAGGGGAGAAGGGAGGAGAGAGAGGAGGCAAAGTCCAGGGGGTTAATGGCCTGCAGGTCACGGAAGGGGCATGGAGAAGGGGAAGAAGAAGGGGGACAGTGGGAGACATTGAATGGAAAGAGGCAAGGAAGTGGTCAGAGATGGGATGAGGATCAAAGGAGAGATCAGAGAGAGAGCAGTTCCTAGAGAAGACGAGGTCAGGAGAATGGCGGTTAGCGTGGGTGGGGAAGTTGGTCCAAAGGTGGAGGTTGAAGGAGGCTAGTGAGAGGAAGCGAGAGATGGAGGGATGGGAAGGGACATCAACGTGAATGTTGAAGTCACCGAGGATGAGAGTGGGGGTATCGTCGGAGAGGAAGAAAGTGAGCCAGGGCTCAAATTCAGAGAGAAAGGAAGAGAGAGAGCCAGGGGGGGCGGTAGATGACAGTGACACAGAGATGGAGGGCGGAGTAGAGGCGCACAGAGTGAGCCTCAAAAGGAAGGGGAGGAGAAAGAGGGGGGAGGAGAAAGTGATTGGAATTGACAGGAGTTAGTGAGGAGGAGGCCCACGCCATGCTGGCCTTCGGGGCGTGGCTGGTGAGAAAAGGAGAGACCCCCAAAGGAGAGGGAAGGTGGGGTGACAGAGTCGGAGGGGGAGATCAAAGTTTCAGTAAGGGCAAGGAGCTGAATGGAGTGTGAGAGGAAGAGATCATGGATGTAGGAGGCTTTATTGGCAGAGGAGCGACAGTTCCAAAGGGAGCAGGAGAATGGGAGCTGATCAGGGGGAAGACAGGGAATTGGGGATAAGATTGGGAGAAAGGGGGCAGTGGGGCAGGTGAGAGATAGGGAGGAAGTGTGAGGAGGTTGGAGAGAAGTGATGGGCTGGGAGGGAGGAAGGAGCAGGGGGAAAAGAAGTAGAGGAAGGAAGAGGTGGGGGGAGGGGAGAAGGAGGCAAAGGGAAGGCGAGAGATTAGGGCAGGCATGAGGGTGGGGAGGATAGGAAATAGAGAAGAGACAGAGAAGAACGAGGTGGAGAGACCTACTGGCCACCAAGGAGCCACCAGGTGGTAGAAGTACCCTTAGGCTTACCCTTAGCTGCTGTTGTAGTATTCTGCTGGCGAGTGATCTTATGGCACGGTGTTGACAGCCGAGGCAGCTGGGAGAGTATGCAGATGAACTGCAACCTCACCAGTTCCTGGCTCGCTGGTCGCTGGAACTCAGGTGGCAGAAAGGCCAAGCTGCAGGAGGGTCGTGGCGTCCTCAGGTGTTGACAGCCAAGGCAGCGGGAAGAGTATGCAGATGAGGGAATGAAGATGATTTATCAGTAAATGATTTTTTTGAACAGAGCTTCATGTATTCTCGCTTCCCACCTGTCCTTCCCCTCTAGCTTGGAGATTTTACCCTAGTAGTCCTGGTCTTTTCTGGAGTTTGGAAGGAACTGAAGTGAGGAGGCCCCACTTCTTCCTCTTAAGCTCATTTTCATCTCATGAGTCTTGGAGCCTGCACTTAGGAGAAAAAGAGGGAGGGGAGGGAAAGAGTCCCGCTCGGCTAGTCTGTTCCTTTCAATGTATGACACTACTGTGACAGAGAGCAAGCTCTTTAGGGTGTGCATGTCATTTTCGTTATTACAATAACGATAACAAAAATTGACATTTTCATTATTCCAATAACGTAAATGACAACCAAGAATAACAATAATTATAATGAAAACGACAACTGAGAATACAGATAACGATAACAAAAATGAAAACGATAACAAAAATGGCAGTGTCGTTATTGTTGTCATTATTAGTGCTGTGGCAGTTGGGTTTTGGAGGGAAAATATGGAGAGGCTAGGAGGGAGCAGTCATCTCGGAGCCCTAAACAGGGTTGAACTCTTGAACTGTTCCTGTGTTCGGAGGGGCGAGCAGCTCAGCAGTATCTGATGGATGTATCGCTGGCCAGTGAGCAGTGCAAGCAGGCCCCAGCAGTCTGATGGCACTCTGTGATTGCTCAATACTGGCTGCCTCCCACAACCAATCAGGGGGGCTCTGGGGAAGGGCACTGCAACCCTTTATAATGGGAGGGCCAGACTTTTTCCCTCTGTTCTGTGAGAGCTCTGCTTGTCAGGTTGTGTTTACAGAATTGTGGTGCTTGCACACAAAAAATCCTCCCTCGCCCTCATTGTATTACCAGTACCTTTCCTCCCTCATACCCTACATTTTACCTTCATCCTTTCCCTGCCCTTCTCCCCCCTGTACATTATATAGAGACAGGTAGTAGAGATTAGATATTGATATATATTATAGGCATATAGATTAGATTAGATTTAAATATTTATATAGACAATTGATTAGATAATAGATAGTTTCCCTTTTCCCTTCCCCTGTCTTCCTTAGATTGAGATAGATATTATTTGTGCATGGGAATTTATAACGATACTGATACCAAAAATAAAATCTTCATTTCAAATGGTACCGATATGATGTTATCAATGATGATATAGATACCAATAACGAAAACTATACCGATAATAAAAATAAATAACAAAAACAACATGGGGGCCTGGTGCACACCCCTAAAGCTCTTCCGGTAGGCCTGGTGGAGCAGGAGGTGGCCCCACAAGTAAGAATACACAAAGCCCTCTCAAAGAGCTGTTTGGTAAGTAACTCTTATTTTTGGATTAATTTTTTTATTTTTAAATTTCTTTAGTCATATACTATTTCGTTTGAATTTATTTTCCTTTTTTTGTTTTTGTTTTATTTTAATGTTAAAAGAGATGGAGGTTAAATCTGAAGTCCCTTGACATGTTGAAATCTCTCTGTGTGTTTTTATCTATACAGATGAATTAGCTGCCAAAAGTAGTGAAGCAGTTCAGATATTAGAACCGGCTGATACTGGTGTATACAACCAGGCAGTGGATAAATCTCTGGAAGAAATTGAGTCAGAAAGGAATCCTGTTTCCAAGGAAACATGGATTGACTATGAAGATTTCTGTACTTGTTTTCAGTAAGAAACAGAAATTATCTCTTTTCTTTCTTAAAATTTAATTTCAATTATTGTTATACAGCAAAAAATAAATAAATGACTGTGAATCTTCACAAAAGTCCATCCCTGCTTTGTTTGCAGAGCCATGCCTGCTTAATTTACAGGTGAAAATTAGTTTTGTATCTTTTACTACTCTTAGTACCAAGCAGGATGAAAATGAAGTAGATTCTCTTTGGCCTTGTTCATTTCAGTATAGTTCTGTACCATGTTCAATCCATTGCCCCTTTGCAAATCTGATAAATCTAGGACAGATATCAAGTAGTGTCTGATTTGGTCTTAGAACCTTTATTACACATGAAAAAGAAAGAACTCAACTTTTTAATGAGATTGTTTCTACATTTTAAAATTTACAACAGCATTATTAAATTGTTTTAACAATCCAACCAGCTACAGTCCTGCAGATCCCTTCTTTTTGACATCATCTGTGGTCCTGGCACGAAGCTTGCTCAGTTCAGAGAATTTAGCTTCTATATTGAACAAAACATTTTGGTGATTTTTTTACCCCAAGGCTTTTTAGCAAATGTGTGTTGGATGTCCTGAGACAAGGGCACCTTCCTGATACCAGACTGCCAAATTTCAAATTCCTCATCCAAAACATGGAGGTCTATAATTTCTCAGATAAACGGCAGTAACTGTTGTTGGGATTTTTTGGCCAGGGGGAGAAGTTGAGTTAGCACTGGCCCAAACAAGTTATAAAGAACAGGAAAGAAGATCTTACAACTGGAAGTGTTAATCCAAGTTTAAACATAGATGTGCAGTCAGTTCTGTTTATGGTGCCTTTCTGGGGTAATAGTTTTTCAGTTACTTGATTTTCTTTGGGTACCATTCACTTTCCATTTAATTAGAAACTGACTGCAAGTTTTTAGGGTAGCAATAGCAGTTCTTGGTGGAAGTGTTACCAGAAGATGAGCTATTCTAGGTGTGTGGGGGAATGCAAATATACTGCATGGAAATATTAACCAGCTATATGAGCAAAATCATCCCTATGCTTTTTTTAAAAAACAACGACGCAACTTAGGCCACTTTCACGTTACCTGGGAGGCAGGCAAACGTCCGCGATGGCAACTGCAGCTCTGTTCTCACATAGAAATGCGCTATTCTGCTTTTATCTCACGAGAACACCCAGCATTGTAAAAGCTAAATCAGAGAACCCGGTCATACGCAAATGTTCTCACGGGATAAAACTGTGTGCTACGTGTGCTAATTCCCATGGGAATAGAGCCGCAATTGCCATCACAGAAATTTCCCCGCCTCCCTGGTAACATGTGAAAGTGGCTTTAGTGATATACTTTAGATATTCATATTGGAAGACAATTTTAGGCCCTGATTCAAGGTCTGTAAGGGGGTTATTTCAGACGTTATGGGGCCCTTTGGCCCCGTACCGAAAGCACCGGATCCATTCCCCCCCGGGGTCGCCCCGTAACGCCATAGCAGACGTGCCGGGGAGATCCCAGCGGGGAATGTGGGAGGGGGCGGGGCCCCGCCCCCTCCACGCACCCCACCGCCCGCCCTCCGAGGAGACGGGCGGGCGGCGGGGCCAATGCGGCCGCCGCGTCNCGGCAGGGCCATTGCGGCCGCCGCGTTGGGCCGGAAGCGCCATGGCCCGGGATCCCGCCGGGGATCCCAGGCCGTGGCGCACGGCCAGACGTTAATTTTCGTTGGTCCCTGCCCGGGGTCCGTTTGACCACGCTTCCCAGGACATTCCCCCGGCTAGCCTGGGAAGCGTGGTTCAGATTGACCCCTTGCGGGTATTGACCGTGGCGAACATCTGGCGGCCGCCAAACAGACGTTCGGGACACGGTGACCACAGGTGGGTATTCACCGTGGTTCACCGTGATCCCGTAATGTCTAAAAACACCCAGTGTGAACCAAATCTGCCCTTGTGCACATGCGTGGTGCATCATCCACAGCCGCCTGCCTCCCTCCCCCCCGCCAGTTTGAGGTGGGGGACTTTGTCCAGGGTACCTAAGGGTAGCTTAGGTCGACATGCACAATGGGGCCTTAGTTTGTTGCTATTTGCAAATCCAAAAAGGAGAGAACGAACTTCTTGTCCTGAACAAGAAAGACTAAAAGTTATTAATCAGTGTCAACAGCTTTCACAAGAGATAAATTGTTTGTTTGCTTTGCCTGTTTACGAAGCAGCATATATTGTATTTGTATTTCACAAGGTATTACCTTGGACCTGTTTCATAACAATAGAGAGCTAGTTTTGATTTTTTGTCACTTGAAGGGCAGCACCCTACTGGAGGAGAGACACTTAAAATATACCAATGCAAATTTATTTATTGCAACAATATGCTCTATTTCTCTCTAGGAACTTATACATTTTCCACAAACCAAATTCCTATGGTTATAGTTATCAGAAGGCAGAATTTAAGGTAAGTGCATGCATTGCATTATTTATTTTAGCTTTTTTAGTTGTGAGAGCATTGTAAACCATGATAATGCATAAGTTCTTACTGTTTCCATTAAAACATATAAAACACCTATTACAAACAAAATACTAATGCTTAAGTCTACATAGTTGTCATTAAAAGGCAAAATTGCCCTAATGGTAACTGCGCCATAGGATCTGAGATTCAATTATGTTTTAATTTAAATTTATGTATAAGTGTGGTGCCTGATTTTACCATTCTGTGGCAACTTCTGGGATTTTTTTTTTTTTATTGCAACCATTGTATACTGCAAAACAATTTTAAGTTACTTTTAAGACAGAGGCCGTTTCTACACAGAACCACACCACCCACCCCCGCTCAGTGTTCAGGCAGGTGGGGGTGCGTCTGTGTATATGGCCGGCGGTGAGTGGGGGGATGGGTGTCCGCTCTGTGTTCGCCCGTGTGAACACCGAGCGGGATGGGTGGGGGTGTGAGCATGCTCCCACGCAACACCCATCTCCACCCATTGCACACCCATCTCTACCCATGGAGCCCTCTGGAAAACCAGAGGAGGCTCCATGGGTGGAGATTAGTATAGGTGTAAATGGACACACACACACCTCTACCCACTGTGGCAAAACACCCATCCCCCCACCCACCTCCATCCATGTAAAAAGACCCAGAGGGATCAGATCTTAAACCCATTTCAAGTGCTCTTTGTCTCTATTGCCTATATTTGGGACCAACATGGCAATCTTACTTTCTCTACACCTGTTCCCCTCTGTCAGCACAAAGAAGACTTAAACCTGCCTTAATGTAGCCGCTGACTGCTCTGATTTGTACCAGGGATTAATTCAACCGTGGTCAACCCAAGACAAGGGCAGCCAGAATATAATATAATATAATATAATATAATATAATATAATATAATATAATATAATATAATATAATATAATATTCTTTCTCTTAAATAGATAGCACTTTTGTTCCACAGATATCAAAGTCAGTGATGTAAAGCCACCTACATTCTGCTCTCCTGCCCTCCACACATGCTATTAATAATGCAGCTCAATTACTGAGATTACATTTGAGTTATTCTTCAATTACAATGCAAAAATACTGTGGTAATGGTTTTCTAATGACTACAGTTAAACCGCATAATTAGAAGTAGTGCTGGTAGTGAATCCATACCAAAGTTTGTTTTCTGAAATGGACTTAACATGGGAGTGGAAAAACCTGGTGCTCTTGAAGAATCAGGACGAGTGTGAAATTGAATATCAGTATGTTGGGTTGAGTTTTCTAGATAGTTCTGGTTTAGGTTCTTTCCAGACTGTTTTTTATCAGAAGGATTTTAAATATGACTCTCGTTAAAAAAAATTCTTTGCTAATCATATCATCCATTCTCAATGGCTCTCCCTTAAATACACTGTTTAGCAGCATGAAATTTTACACTGGAGTGAGTTTTTGGCTTGTTGGAATTTATTTGGAGTTGAAAGATGAAACTTTGTTGATCTGAGCAATTAGTGATTATAGGCAGGAAAATGCATAGCCTGTTGACACTTCTGACCTAGAATTCTATGAAGGCTTTCCAGCCTGACAACTGTTGATGCTAATGAGCTGAAAGAACTCCAAGCTGAAGGAGCCTCAACCTATGAAGTCTTTCTTCATACAGGAGCCATTCCACACCTGTGATCATTTTTGTTGTCCTTCTCTTTAGCTTTTCTAATTCTACTATGTCTTTTTAAAGATGGGGTTACCAGAACTGTACACAGTACTCCAGGTGCAGTCATACCATAGATCTATATAGATGTTTTCCGTTTTATTCTCTATCCCTTTCCAAATAATTCCTAACATTCCGTTTGCTTTTTTGACTGCTGTCACACAATCAGCTGAGGAATTCAATGTAATAATAAGAATAAGAATAAGAATAATTAATAATACATTTTTATTTTTATATAGCACCCCCTTGCCATGGCACTCGGAGCACTTTACATAGAATAATTTAAGACAACTTTTTTTAATCCTCACAATGACCCTGTGAGGTAGGTTGTACTGAGAGACAATATTGTGACTGGCCCAACGTCGCCCAGTTTGTTTCTGGCTAGGGTGACACTTGAACTGGGGTCTCCCCCTACCTCGCAGCCCAGGTACTGCGCACTGTACCTGGACTCTTAAGATCCTTTTCCTGAGTGGCAACTCCTAATTTAGAACCCAGCATTGTATACATTTAGTTTGGATTATTTTTCCCTAAGTGCATCACTTTGCACTTGTCCACATTAAATTTCATCTGCCATTTGAATGTCCAGTCACCCAGTCTCACAAGATCCTCCTGCAACGGTGATTTCACAGCTCAGTCAATTGCCTTTGTAACTACCTATAAAAGCTATAATCGCCCACCTCAGGGTAGTCACACCTGATTAAAGATGTGCCTGATTTGCTTGCATGTCCCCTCTCCTGAGCTTCTTAGGACCCATTCGTCCAGGTATGAAAGTAGCTTATGCTTCTGTTAATGCAACCTAAAATTGTATTAGCCTTTTGCACAGCTGCATCACACTGCTGACTCATGTTCAGTTTGTGATCAACTACATCCCTTAGATCCTTTTAACATGTACTGCTGCCAAGCCAGGTGTTGCATATCCTATACTTGTGCATTTGATTTTTCTTATCTAAATGCAGAACTTTACATTTATCTCTGATTAATTTCATTTTGTTAGTTTCGGTCCAGTTTTCCATCTTGTCAGTATAATTTAAAATTTTATTTCTGTCTTCTAAGGTGTTGACTATCCCTCCCAGTTTTGTGTCATCTGCAAATTTGATAAGCATTCCCTCTACTTCATCCAAGGAGTTTGTGTGTATCTGTGTATTAGTGTTCCTCGCGTGTGTCAAGTGTGTGGGTGACTGGTGTGCTGTGTATACTTTGTGAATGTGTCTAGTGTTTTGTTTAGGTAGCTAGTGTGCTGTGTGCTCCCTTTGTGTAGTTAGTTTCCAACTAGTGTGTGCCTAGTGTGCGTCTAATGTTCTCTAGTCATGGCTAGCATGCAGCTGTTTTACATGAAGGTGGTTGGCATACTGCTAGTGTTCCCTGGGTGTGGCATCCTCAACTCTACCTCCTAGTGCTGTCATTCTTGCATCATTCCTTTAGCAAACTCCTTTCTCAACATATCACCACATAAAATGTTTGAAGTTTTGTAGGTAAAATCGAGGGGGCAGAGTTAAAGCTGTTGTGTGTGATCTGTGATGTCTGGTTGTTGAAGTGATGAGCAGTACTTGAGAAGAGGGTATGGACTGTTAGATGGCTAAACTTTCATTTCCTGGCTTTTAAGAGTTTGGGAAAGGCATGATATATGGGTAGTTGCTTCACAGCTGAGGGTTTTTCTTTGTATATTAGTAGCATATTACTGTGCCTTATTTTTCATCGGTAAGGTGGTGGTCTGTAATTATTCTGAGGATAAACTATATATAGGATCCTAGTGAAAAATTCTATGGCCAGAAGATTAGCTGCATGAAGTATAATTGCAGTTTAACTATACTGTATAATTGCAGTTTAACTACAGTGGAACTCATCTCTGTATTGTAGCCATATCTCAAGTGAGTGGTTTTTCCCTACCAATGTATAATTTTGGATTTGCAGTCATGTACGACTAAAAGGTTTACCCTCTTTTCAACAGATGTAATCTGCATGCAGACAGTGTGGTATCATATTTTATTTGCTGAATCAAATAAGTTAATTGGTCAAAAAGCATGAATATTAATCATCCAGAGCAACATTTTTACACTATGCTTTGAAAATACTTATATCTCATTATCACATTATTAATATTCAGAGATGTGTCTATTTATGGAGAAATGGAAGAGGAAATGTTCTAATCCAATACATTTTTAGATTATGGAGCCTTTTTAGGAACTCTAATGTTCACCGCTATTACTCCTTGGGTTACCCTAGACAGGAATCCAAACCCTTGGGGAATGATTTCATTCCTATCCATTAGGAGGAAAGTTCAGACTGGAACTCCAGGGCACTAGGTTGGACTTGTTCCGCTTGATCACCAGTTTGATTTCTGCCTTAGTTCAGTTAGGGAGGAGACTTTATCTCTCTCTGTACAGGCATGATCTTCTTGATTTATTTTACTTTTTGTTCTTGTTTTTCTCCTTCAGCAGGGGGAATGCGCCTCTTTCCTCCCCTTCCCAGGGAGTCTTCCACACTCCCCTCTGCCCTTTTTATTCTTATACTCTGGGAGGGAAAAGGGCAGCACTGCTCAATCTCAGTGTATGTACAGGAAACACTGGGTAATTTCAGACGTTACGGGATCACAGTCAACCACCCTGAATCACAGTGTATTCAGGGTGGTGGCTGTGATCGCTGTAACATCTGTTTGAGCCCCACCAGATGTTCACCACAGTGAATCTCTGGCGGGGTTCAAAGCTAACAACGGTTCTGGAAGTGAGGCCGACCTCACCTCCAGAACTGTGGTTAGGTTGACCACGATCCAGGACGGGGCTGGCAATGGCCGCGATGCACGTCTGCTTGCTAGCCCCGTCCCGGAATCAGGCCCAAAAACGGGATGGGGTCGGGTGCAGCGGGCTCATTGGCTCCGTCTCCCCGTGGGCGGGCAGCAAGGAGCACGGGGGGGACGGGGCCAAGCGGTCGCACTGCGCAGCCCTGCCCCTCCCCGATCCCCCTCAGAGATCAGGCCGGCACGTCTAAAGGATGGCCGGTCTGATCATGGACCAGAATCCACGATGGATCCCATTCCAGGATTCAGTGTGGCAGGCCGAAAGGCCCATCACGTCTGAAATTACTCACTCTGTTTCAGCCCAAATTCCCATCATTTCTCTTCCTCAGCAGGGAGAATCCTCTTTACAGGGGCGCTCACTCTGCCCAAGAGTTTCTGTCACTACCACCCTTCAGTTTTATCCATATCCTCTGGGAGGAGAAAGGGAAGCTGTGCCTCACCTCTGCAAGTAGGAAACATCTGTTTTTTCAGCCCACGTTCCTACCATTTTCAGTAGCAGAGCAGTAGTGTCCATTGCCTGGGCTAACAACATATCAATGTTACTAGCTCCTGAACTTTCTTGACAGCACTCTGAGGGAGCTTCTCACACCCAAAGTCACTGGGTGATTTCAGACGTGACGTGATGAGATTCACCACAGTGAATCCCACCCCGGTGTCAATTGAGTCACCACGGGCCGTGGTGAGCCGCGCAGCCCCAACAGATGTGACGGGCGGCACCACCGCCCGGGGTGACCCGGAGAGACCACGACCCAGGGTAACCAAACAAGACCCGCGGTGAGAGCCCCACAATGCAACGGGGTCACGCAAACGCAAGCATGGCCGACTGAGGGCAAACAAAGCCAAAGACGGAGGAGGGCCCCGCCCAGAGAAGGGGAACACAAAGGGAGGGGCCGGAAGGTGAAGCTGCGCGAGTAGCGCTTCCATATAGCGACCGCACAGAAGGTGCGTGCACATCGAAATTAGAAGCGCACTCACACACACGAGGCTGCATATCCACAAGACAAAGGGGAGCAGAGCAAGGGGAGGCACATACCCGAGGCACGTGGGAAAACCCCTGACCGCCAGTGCGCACGGGAGGGGTGTGTGTCAGACCATCACCAGGGGGAGAGGGGGCTGGGGTACAAGGGCAAGTGGAAGGGGGACCCAGGCAGTCACAACAGCAAGGAGGCAGCACAGGCACAGTGAAGCACAGCAGGCATTTATTGTGTTCACAAGCCACAATGGGCCAGCAATAAAGCATACAGCGCCGGAGCGAGAGGATAAACGAACAGGGACACCGCAAGGGGGGCACGAGCGCTAAGAATGAAGGGGGGGGACCACCAAGGCGAGAGAGCATCCCCATCCCCCCAGGCCGTGTCAAACAGGTCCAGGTGCTGAAGTGCTGGGTATCGGGATGGGGGAGGCCGATCCCGAAGATGTGGGGCTCCCAGCGACCAGTCCACAGGATGCCACTCGAAGGCTCCCGGAGCGGAGGATGCAAAACCAAGGGGTGAGGGCAAAAGCAGAGCAGAGCCGGGTCACAGGGGGTCCAGCAGTCCACAAGGTGACACAACACACAGGCCCCATGCAGAAGGCAAGCACAGAGGATGCACACGGTAGCCAGAAGGGACCATTGCTCACTACACACTGCTGCCGGGGCTACCATCGGATGCTGGTGACTGTAAAGTCAACAGGTGCACATAGCGGGGCCATTGCCATAGACCCCGGCAGAAGCCCTGGGTGGCTATGTGGAAGCAGATCAGGTAGAAGGACTTGAAGGGATCCGCACAGCTCATTCCGAGTTGCACATCAGAGCCGCTGCAAACTTCCGATAGGGCCGCCAGCTCTGGGCCAAAGGGGGGAGGCATGCCATAATCAGCAGCTGGAGACCAGGGCAGGTGGGAAAGCTCCAGCAGATGGTAGTAGGCAGCCCTGCGGGAGCGTGGGTAACCACACGCACCCTGCACGCTGATGAAGTAGGACACGGCCACAGGTGGGCCACCCTCATCCAGGCAGGTCGTATATCCCAGGAAGGCGCACACGGACAGGACGGAGGCTGTCTTGGCGGGACTCCACGCTGCAAGGCCCCCCAGTGTGGACGGTAGGCGTCCCTCAGGAAAGGGGATGAGACCCAGCTCCTCACAAAGCACGCGGCATTCATCACCAGTCACAATATAGCCGAAGCGAAGCATTCCATAACTCAAGCAACGATGGCATCTGACTGGGTGGGCAAGGAGCAAAGGCAGCGCTGGACAATGGGCGAACACCACAGATCGCATAGGGCTATGCTTTCACGGGCGCTCCAGGCCCGGACAGAGCCTCCGGAGCCGCTGAGTGGGACCCCTGGCTGAGATGCTGCTGCCATTGATCAGATCACGGAGGGTCTGAGCCGCAGCAGCCATAGGGGCTACATGAGATGTGGGGCAGGGGGGCTGCACAGTCAGACGGGAGCCGTCAAGGCCAACCGATAACGGTAGCCAGGGAACAATGGGCACGCTGTGGAGTGAAGCGAAGGGAGTGGACCGTGCACAGCTGCCGGCTTCCAAGGCCGGACAGTCCCACGCATACACACATGCCAGATGAGATAGATACGCAATCAAGGGCACGCACATGGATACCCAAAGTACCAGGAACATACAAAGCCTCGCAGTTGGCGCCAAACCCCTGCGATTACCGCTTTGAGCAGAGCCTCAGGTCAGCGCTGGCACATCACTCAAAGCGCTGGTCCTGTCCCTGGTGTCCTCGTCGCCTTATACCCCCGTCCCGTCATTCGCACAGTGCATGCAGCCACACAGCTGATGCTGTGGCACCCTACGTGCATTGAATAAAGCAAAGGACTCTAAACAGTTGTGCTCCGTATTTATTAATGTGCTCCCCCATAACCACATACATACCCCTAGTGCCCGTGTACCCGCCATCCCCAACAACCCCCCCACCCCCCGTACCCCTCCCACATCCCCTCCCCACTACCACCCCCCCCCCCCCCCCGCCCCCCCCCCCACCCCCCCCA
>QEPC01001533.1:6873007-6908472 GCA_003113815.1 Sphenodon punctatus
GCCCCTCCCTCAACCCCCTCCACCCCCTACCACCCACCACCCACCCACCAAACACACGACCCCACCGCAACCCCCCAACCAACCCCCGCCCACCCCCTGTGGGATGGAGTGGCCCCTACAGCAACAGTAACCTAGGCTGCTCGGCAACGTCCCCTGGAGCCCCTTGGCCTGACCCTCCCCCTGCCTACAGAGCTCGCTGTGGCAACCAATCCCCCCTCGTCAGATGTGGAGGGGGATGTGCTACCAGGTGACTGGGCCGGTGTTTCAGCACCGGCTGCCGGAACAGCGCCCCTGGAACCCCCTTGGCCCCCATGCCCCCCCATGTTGGCGCTAGCCTTCTGTGCCCCAGGCTGTCCATGTGCTGGCGGCTGTGCTGTGGTAGAATGGGTCCCCGGACCCGCGGTCCCTGGTGCTGTGGTGGAGGAGGGTGTTGCGGCGCTGCCAGGCCGAACTGGGCAACAGGTGGGGGTGGGGGGCGGATGTCCGGGCACTGGGATGTCCCCGGCGGGGCTGTTGCCAGAATGAAGGCACTCAAGGCCCCAGCTTGCAGGAGGAGGGACGTACCCTGCTCCATCGAGCAGTCCATCTTTCTGGACAGCTCCTTGGACCGGCGGTCCTGCTGGTCCGAGTGGGCCTGGAGCGCCTCCATCTGCCTATTCATGCCTCTACGCAGCAGCCGCCTGTCTTTTCTCATTTCAGCTACCAGCGCCCTGTCCCTCCCCTCCACCTGTTGGAGTGCCCTCATTGTCCCCTCCTCCAGCCAGTTCACAACTGCCAGCACCTCCTCCGTCTGCTGGGTGCTGATATGGACAAGCTCCTGCGTGAGGTCCTCTCTCCGCCTGCGTGTCCGCGCCCAGTGCTCCCTCATTCGTTGGGCAGGTGGTATGGGCGGCCTGCAGCCTCTGCCCTCCCATGCTCGTTGTGGCTCTGTGGAGAGGGGTAGAGATCAGTCACAAGGGTGCGGAACAGTCTTGCCCCGCCCCCCTCCTGTCTAGGTGCTCTGAGCGAATGCTCTGCGCTGCCCTTACCTGCTCCCTTGGTGTCTGTCCCCTCCGACACTGGCCGGTCGCTGGGGCTGGTGTCCGCCCGGTCCCCCAGTCTGCAGGGCGCGAGGGTCAGGGTTACCATCTCTTCCTCCCCTTCCACCTCATCTGTGTCTTCGGGAGCGTGTGTGGTCCCCCCCGATGTAGGGCTGTGGGTGCTTCGGGGGCATGTGCCGGAGGTGCTGGGCATCTCGTCCCTGTTGTATGTGACCAGCAGCTGGGCCGGGGTCACTACCTGCGGCTGCAAGGGGGGGTCATCCTGGGCAGGCCGCTCCTCCCGGGCGCCCCTACCTACTGGGCACAGGGCAATTATGGAGCCCTTTCGGTGGAGCACCCGGCTTAGCGCATCCATGAAGGGGGAGACACGTGTCGCGCGCCCTGAGCGCCAGTTGTTGTCCGTTACGTCTTTGAAGCCCATTTTGAGCTCCTTGATCTCTCTCCGGCACTGTGTGGGCGTGCAGTTGTATCCTGCCTCCCCCATCTCAGTGGCTATCTGGGCGAACACCTGTTCGTTTCTGGCATTGACTGCCAGCTCTGCCTGCATTTCCGGTGTCGCCCATATAGCAATGAGATCATGGGTCTCCTGGAACCCCCACTAACCCCCCTTTGGTATCAGCGCAGGGGTGCTGGCCCCACCGCTACCCCCCCTCCTCCTCCTGAGCACCTGCCTCCGCCGGCCCCTGGCTCGTTCCGGCCTCTGGGTCTTCTTGGGCATGTGCACTTTTGCTGGTCTGTTTGGGGGTACAGTGAGGGCTGCTGGTTATGATCCTGTCAGCTGTTTTCCCTCCCTCCCTCGTGTGCCCCTCCTGTCCCCCTCTCCGGCCCACCCGTCCCCTGCTGCGCCCCTTATCCTCTTCCTGGGAGGCCCCGCGGGCTGCTGGGTTTCCCCCGCTGGTCCGGGTTCGCCCTCCTGCTCTTGCAGCTGCTGCTGCTGTGCCTCCTCCTCCTCGCTCTCTCTCTCCATCCTCCGGTCCGTTTCCGCCATCTCCTACACCGTCACGTTCACCTGCTGCTTTCTGCCCTTTAAATCTCCCTCCGTGTTCCACTTGTTGTAGGTTGCCTAGCAACGACGCTGCATGCCGTCACCACGGCCCGTGTTCATTTCCGGTCACCACTGCCGGGGGTTTCCGTTCAGAAGTTACTTTTCATTCACCTCTGCCGTGGTGAATATTCACCACACTTCTGGCCCTCCTCCCGCCCCGACCTCACGAAGCATGGTTAGAGTCACCCCGGGCCACGTTTGACTGTGGTGAACATCTGGATGCGAGTAAACAGACGTGTACGGCTCTTTCACCACCACCCGCGTTTGACTGAGGTTGACTGTGGTGAATCCCGAAAACGTAACATCTAAGTGGCCCCAGAGTGGCTCATAGAGCAACATCACCCTCAGAGTTGGGACCCTAACAAGGACATCACTATAGAGGACAGATCTAGAATGGCATTGGAGGGGGTGTCCTCCTATTCTTTGGACCCCTGATGCAGGAGGTGTAGTCCAAGAGTCGCGAAAGTTAACTGCAGGGGTCACCCCTTCGTAACTTCTTGGGGGTTAATCTGCCCCAGCTGCCTCCTCTAGCCAGAGCCTGAGAAGTTCCTCCAGCAAAACCTCTGAGGTGTGAAAGAGCCTTCACCTCTCCCTCAAAAGCAAGTTGTTTGAAGGCCACTCTTGTAAAGCTGGCAAAGGCAAGGAACCAGTTGCCAAAAAACTGTACTGTACAAAAAACCGTACTACTTAGTCAACTATGTGTAGCTTTCCTAATAGATACTACATTGCAAGGCAGTTTTCTGTTCTGGAGGCCCTGCCAGCAGATCTCAGTTTAGGTTTGTTTCATAAGGTCAAAGAAATTCTCCAATTGGATCCACCCCCACCCCAATGGATAATTCTGTGTTTCATGGAAGTTGGGAAATGGTCTTGCCTTCCTTTTGCCCAAATCCAATTCATCTGAAAGAAAAGGTATGGGGTTAGAAGGGCCCTGAAGATCTGTCTCTATAGAGCCCAATCATTTTGAAGGACTTCTACACTCTTCAGGCTATACAGTCCAGTTTATAAGGGAAAGAAGGCTAACTCTATTATTCCAAAATACCTAAGTGCTTGGATAACACAGGATTTATAGTGTGTGCAGGCTCATGCTACCTCAATGTACTTCACCTTATAATTGGAGAGGAGTAACCAAGTTCTGGGCTTTTAGATCTCAAGCACCTTATGAGGACCTGAGCTCTGCAAGGCAGCCACCTGATTGTTTATCCACACCTTCACAAGACATTACTGTAAACATTTGCAGGCCTCAGTGGATGCTGCCTTTGGCCAAAGAGTCCTTCAATCAGTCCTCTTCTGACTGGAGGGGCACTTATTTTAGCTCACTCTTCTTTTCTGGGAGTTATACTTTGCTACATCCCCAGGTTCTAGACTACTGTCCAGGGAAACAACAGAAAAAGAAGAGAGAGAAGAATTGAGTCCCTTCTTTTTCTAGAAGGGTTTCCCTGAACAGCAGTCTTCCCTCCTCTTGAGTGTCCTTTCCAGCCAAAGGAATTCTAAGTTTTCTGCATACGGTTCCCTCCAGGGAAACTTTGTACAGTTAATTTTGTTTGTAATTTATTGTTCTTACAGTTGGAAACTATCTTATCTGGAGCTCAAGATGGAATGAGTCCTATGTGGTGCCCTGGAGTTCTAGTGGACAAGAAGGAAATCATTCCCCAAGGGTTCTGGACTACTGTCCCAGGAAACCCTTCTATAAAAAGAATCCCCATATTAAGGGCTCCAATTCTTCTTTCTGATATTTCAGCAGACAGGATGCATCATATTTATGGATTAACTAAGTGGTGTCATATTTAATGATATTCCAAAGGATAAATTATTATAGTAAATCAAAATAAATTGTGCAACAAAGCTGTTACTCATCAAGTATGTTTAAGATACTGTATATTTTACAAATGTGTTGGAATTAACTATAATCCAGTTGCAAAACAATATCCCTCATGATAGAGAGATTTCAAAACATCATTGTGATAACTAGCTTGGTTGGTTTTTAATAAATGCTAACAGACAAGCAAGAATTAATTAAATGAATACCCTGGGAGAACGTGGATAAAATGTTCTCTAGAAGAAAATAAGGCTCTCTTTAATTTGTGGATTGAAGCAGAAGGCTTTGTGAAAAGCACTGGTGACACTTAATAGTTCATTTTACACACTGTACATTAAGCCAGAAAGTTGAAAATTTATATCAAACATTGTAGAGGATTAGTCATGGAAACATCAGACAGAAATTAAACACGAATGCCCTTTTCTCCCTGCAGTCTACAGATGAATGTGTCTTCTATTATTTATATGTGGACAGTTTGAAGCCTATTGAAATCCTGGTTAGCTTTTCTGCATTAGTACGCTGGGGAGATACTGGAGGTAAGATCAGTACAAAGAAAAAGAGAATGTTAATATTGGTTATTCTGAATTGCTAAAGAATCTTTCATATTAAGTGTCTTCTTTTAAAACTCTCACTCTTTTTTTGTAGTTGTTATAGAATAAGTGATGCTCTGAACCTTAGACAGTTTAATCAGAATGGCAATATTCCCTTTTGAAAATTCTAAGTTCTGCCTCCTGCAAAGTTGACACATGTTGTTACATCAATATTAACAAGAGATTTTTCTTAGTCACACTGAGAAACAAGTTGCAGTACACCAACCCATCAAGCTGCCCTGCACTGAACAGTAATTTTAAGAAGACTTGTCAGTTTATCATAAAGCACTGCTAATTAATTGACGAAAATTATCAAGGCAAATGCCACAGTGGTCCCTGTAGATATTTCTACTATTTCTACTAGTTTTCCATTTTATTAACTTTGGGTATTTTTAGATGTTATGAAATTGCTGTTCACCACACTGAATCACAGTGGAATCCCATGTTGTGGCAGCGATTCCGTGAACGTCTATTTGACCCCCACCAGATGTTCACTACAGTGGATCTCTGACGGGGGTCAAAGCTAACCACGGTTCTGGACCTGAGGCTAGCCTCAGGTCCAGAACCGTGGTTAGATTGGCCATGATCCAGGACGGGGCTGGCAATGGCAGCAATGCACGTCTGCTTGCCAGTCCCATCCCGGAATCAGGCCCCAACTGCAGGACAGGGTCGGGTGCAGCAGTCTGATTGTCCTATGCGCCCGCCCGTCTCCCCATGGGCGGGTGGCCGAGGGAGCGTGGGGGGGGCGGGGATGAGCGGACGCACCAATGAGGAACTCACTTTCTTCATGGGACTTGGACAGGTACGCTGTTGGCGCAATATTAGTAGTAATAATAAATAACAACAATAATAATAATTAATAATAATTTGTCATCTTCTTTCATGGGCCCCTTTTGATATAGAGTAAAAACAAATAAAACCGTAGCCCTCAACTCACTTGCTCATCAGTTTGGTGGCCATCAGATGTTCATCCATTACTGCCTCAGGACAGGTGGCTGGCTGCTACCAGATGCGTTGTTTGGAGAAGGTCAGTGACACAGTACAGTCTAAGGCAGGGGTGGGGAAACTTTTCCCTTCCGGGAGCCACTCCGAAAACTTGCACAAGCGCCGAGGGCCTCAGAGAAGTTGGGTTGGGGGTGGTTAAGGGATGCACTCGAGGAAAGGAGGGCCGAAATCATGGATCTGTGCCATGGAACTGAACCCTCTCCTTGTTTGCATGACCTCATCTCTGCTCCCTTCCCTGGAGCTCTGTTTTTCAGTGATTGGAGGTAAGAACTGGATCCAAAGGCCAGATCCAGGAAGTGAAAAGGAGCTACATAAAAACTTACCACGGGCTGCATTTGGTCCCCGGAGCCTGAGGTTCTTCTTCGAGAATCTCCATGATTCTCACTCTTGGGATTCACTTCCTGCTCCGCAGGCACCGGAGACCTTGTTGTCAGCAGTCTCCAGGCAGAAAGTCTGGAAAGATCTATAATATGGTGAGGGCTCCGCCCCTCCATCTCCCCTCCCATCCTGTCAAAAGAGCGGGCTCAAGATCTCGCGAGAACAGGACTGCATAAATAGGGGGAGGAGCCCTCACCGCCTCAGTTCCTCCCAACCGCATCGTGCTTGGAAGACCTCTGTGCTTCTCAGCACAAGTCAGTAGCTTACCTCACAGAGAAGGACTTCTTTCTCTGGTAAACACTCGTCGTTTTCTTCCAAAGAAAAAGGGAAAAGACAAAATCAGAAGAACCTGCGATTGGGCTCTGCCCCGCCCCCGCGGGGTCCCCCCTCCCCGGGGCCTACCACCTAGCTCTACCGGGCCAGGAAAGTATGCCCAAACAACCGGGCTTCAAGCGGTGCGGCTCCTGCCCCCGCCACGCTCTCAGTGAGTGACTCACGAGCTTTGCCTCACCTGTCTGGGAGAAGGACATAACACCAGGACTTGCTCTCACTGCGCTCTTCTCTCGGACAAAAAAAGCACACACTCTGAGGCTGCAGGAGCTCCTTACTAGGAGAGCACTCCAGGGGGGCGAAGAAGGGCCTCTGTCCCTCTCATCTAGCCACCAGCCCTGCATGGAGCCATCGGTCCCTTCCCAGGCTGCTTCCTCCCACACTCCGGAGATGGCGTCCGTGATACCACTGCCTGTACCACCGGTACCAGACACAGCCGGTACCGGCACTGTCCCCACTGCCACCAGGGAACGGCGTTCTAAATGACAGGGGGAACACCATAAAAAGAAAAGGAGGTCACTCAGTGCCGACGCAACCGTTTCCCGAACTCTAGAGGTAGACATGGTGTTCTCAGAGCCACTCCTCATGATGCTGCCACCGGCGCGGAGTCCGGTACCGCCGTTACCGCAACCATTGGTACCGTCGACCCAGCAGGCTCCATCCGCACCGCAACAGACAGAAGATCGCCACAGGCACTCACGGTCTACCTCTCATACTCGGTTCTAGCGACTTCATCGCTCCCGCTCTTGATCACCTAGGCAGGAGCCCTTGGAACAGGATCTCACCTTAGAGGGAAAACACACCGAGCCTCATCACCTCCTCAGTGAACCGCTCCGCTTCCATTGGGATCAACGCTCCCAATCTCCATGCTCCTGTTGCCCCCCATACAGGGACTCACGGTACCGTCACGAGGACTATAGCCGGTACCATGGGTACGAGCATATGGACTATCGGTGCCGCTCTCGGAGCAGATCTCCTTATCCCTCAAGGAGCAACTTCTTGTACCTGGAACGCAAACAGCCTCAAACCACCTGCCAATATAGACCTCCGGCACCACCTCGGGCACCGCCAATATCAACAGTGTCCAGACCTCCTGACTCTCCATGAGACCTTGCCCCCCAGTCAGGGATGCAGCCAGGTCAGTCCTGGAAACAGCTTTGTGTACCGCCACCGGTGCTGGCACTGCAGACGCAACCGTAGCAGCAGAATATCTCCCACACACAACAAGTGGAAACAAGGTTAGACCCGCCGGCGGAGTCCTCTTTCCTTAATGCGCTCCTTGGCATTCCACAACTTCCTAGAGCTGCTCCCATCACGGCAACAACTCACGCTGCCCCTCATGACATTGAGACCTTGTCTGAATGCTCGGTCTCCATTTCCTCTTCATCTTCTTTAATGGAGGAAGATTAAACCATCTCTCCGCCTCCCCCTGACACCATCTCTGACCCCAACCCCATCCTCTCCATGGAGGACAATAAGGCCTTTCAAGCCATGTTGAGGCACCTGGTTGCTGCCCTTCCCAAGTTACCTATGAGGGTCGTAAAGAAGGCACAGTCAGGACCCATCTTTGGCATCCTGGGGTCAGGGGATTCTGACCAGATCATGATCCCTGTGCTGGATCAGCTGTTGGAACTCGCAAAGACTGTGTGGGCAAAACCCTCCTCTGCCCCGCCCACTAACAAGCTTGCAAACTCTTTGTATGCTATCCCCAGGGAAGGGGCAGCCATGTTCTACAGACATCCAGTCCCAAACTCCCTCGTCATAGCAGCAGCCTCTTTAAAATCCAGGGCTGGAGGCATACAAACGTCCCCCACAGATAGGGAAGGGAGACGTCTAGATGTGCTAGGCAGGAAAATATTCTCCTCTGAAACCCTCTCCCTCCGAGCCGCCAATTACGGCTCCGCCCTCTGCGGCTATCAACACTGGTTGTGGTCACAATTGAGTAGAGTATCCCCCTCAGACCTCGAGCTACTATAAACCAGAGATTTGGGAAATTTTGGAGGAATTAATAGACCATTTGTATGCAGCATATCCAAAAGCATTTCTAATTATAGGGGGTGACTGGAATACCAGAATTGGAGTAGAATCGCATCTTATCTCCTCTTTGGAGGAAGATGCGGAGTATTATCCATCAAGTAGGAATAGTAGAGACTCCTTTCTCAATTACTCAGGCCGCTCTATGTTAAACCTCCTGAGAGCTTGTACCTTGATAACTCTGAATGGCACCATACCAGACGATTTGAAGGGAAATAATACATTTGTGAATGTTAATGGGAAAAGTGTTGTTGATTATATAGTGGTTCCCGCTCATCTTTGTGATAATTTCCGGAACTTATAGATAGTTACTAGACCGGAAAGCGAACATATGGTTCTGATGGTTAATTTCACTTTTTCTGATATAATTTCCGCCAAAGTGAAGAAGACTGCTGGGTATAAGGGATCCTTGGTGTAGACTAGAATAAGATAGTCTACGGGGCAGGCCATTCAGGTCTATGACTCTCTGTGGGGACAAGAGTTGTGTCGATTGCGACATATGATGTCAGGAATGAGGCAGGATTTTGACATTTTGGATAGTCTTTTCTCAGAGATAATATCTACACTAAGTTCCAAAGTACTATCTCATCAAGTACGTCTCAAAAATCCTGTTGTAAATAGATGGTATGACCAAGAATGTAGAGTTGCCAAGGCCGCTTTGCTTCGGGCCAAAACTAGTTGGATTAGAACTGACTCTGAGGAACTTAGAAATTCCTACTTGTTGGAAAGGAATTCCTATAAATCCCTAATTAAACTAAAGAAGGAACATCACACGAATTTGATATGGGCAAGACTTAAGGTGGCTGCATCTCGGAAAGATTCAAAGACATTCTGGAATATAATTAATTCCCAATTGCCCTAGATCATTCCTGAATTCAGCGCCAATGGAGGAGGCAGTTTGGGTGGATTTCTTTACCAATTTATACCAGAAGGAAGCTCAGGAAATAGAGTTAGAGTCTCTTACCACCACCACCCCACCCCCCAGATATACTTCTGGATCTTACATATGCAGATTTTGATCCCCATATAACGGACTCTGAGATTTTTGAGTTAATTGTAGGCTTAAAGCACAATAAGACACCAGGTTATGATTATGTATCTGCTGAAGCATTGCAGGTAAGCCCAGATTGGTGGGCCCCCTTATTAGCTAAATATTTTACTCTCATTAATAGATCTGAGGATATAGTATTATAGCTGTTGGGGATATAGTATTATAGCCCCAATTTTTAAGAAGGGAGATTTAAAGAATCCCACGTGTTATAGGCCTATTAGCCTTCTCCCTGTTATAGGGAAGTTATATGCCAAGACACTTCTCAGACAGTTGGAGAATTGGATTTCAGCCTGCTCCCTGATACCAGAGGAACAGTTTGGTTTTCGTAATTGTCTGCGGCAGCTCTACCGCAGACAATTGTTTTATACTGTCGCACCTGATATTTAAGTGTACTAAAATAAGAGCTGGAAAGTTATTTTTGGCCTTTATTGATTTTCAGAAAGCCTTTGACTCTGTGCCTCGAACATTATTGTAGGCTAAGCTGAGACAATGGGGGATAAATGGGAAAATGCTTGCCCTACTTACACAACTTCATTCTGATAACTCAGCTAGGATAAGGATGGAGATACAGGGGAATTTGTCTGGCCCCATACCAATAGATTGGGGTGTTAGGCAGGGCTGCATATTAGCGCCAACTTTATTTAACATCTTTTTGAGTGATTTAATAAGGTGTCTAATGGGAAAGGAGGGCTGTCTGCCCAAGATTAAGAATCAGCCCATTACAGCCCTCTTGTACGCAGACGACGTGGTGCTAATGTCTCAAACTAAAAGAGGGTTATGTCACCAACTGGAGAAAATCTTAGATTATTGTTCCAAGAATGGTTTGACTATTAATTCCAAGAAGTCACAGATTATGGTTATTGAAAGAAGATTCAAACCTCATGTTTGGAACATAAAGGGCAATGTATTTGTACAAGTCAAATCCTTTGTGTATTTGGGTGTGACTTTCGGCAGCAATGGTTTTTGGGAAAAACATCATCAATATAGAATACTTAAAGCTGCTTCTGTATACAAGGGGATTTTAAGATTAGCAGCCAAATCTAAAGTCGTTGCACCCTCTACTGTCCTTGGGGTGTTTAAAGCAAAGGTTTTATCTTTGCTCACATATGGTGCAGAATATCTCCCTCTGAACCTTTTAAAGACCTTTGAAATAATTCAAAACAAATTCCTTAGAGGCCTTTTGAGAGTTCCCCAGGGCACTCCAGAAATAGTTTTGAGAGCAGAGACAGGTATGCTTCCAGTTACCTGCTCTGCTATGGCCCTTAGTATGGGATACTGGGTCAAATTGTGCTCCCAAGAAAGCGACAACCTTGTAACGCAATGTCTCATAGAAGAACATGAATATGATGGGGCATTGAATTTCCCCTGGCTTTCGCAAAAATTTTTTGCTTTGCCTAGATTGGGTTTATCAACTTCCTGTCTGTGGGGGAAATCTGTTGACTCCCCAAAAGCACTAATATCCACTAGGATTAAAGATATTGCCAGGCAAAACAACATGGCGGCAATAGCCACATGGAAATTGATGCCTTGGTATCAGTATATCAAACTCCTGCATGAATTTGATCCATACTTAGACACGATAAAAGACCCAACTTGGCAAAGGAGCTTTACTTTACTACAATTTCAATTGTACGATTCAACAATTTTGGTTGGGCGCTATGTCAATCGACCCTATGTTAGTCGTAATTGCCTATGTACATTGAATGAGGTGGAGGATTTACCTCATGTTTTATTTAGGTGCCCCCATTATGCTACGCTTCGGCAAGTCTGGCTTCAGTCATTATGGGAGGGTAAGGAGGGTAAAGATTTTTTGTCGATACCACAAAAAATTAGGCTTTTACTAGGGGTGGGACATGAGGGCAAATACTGGGTACCTGTTTTACCGGTTCCCGGATTTTAAAAAACCGGTTTACTGGATTAATACCGGTTTACCGGTACCGGATCTTTTCCATTGATTTCAATGGGGAACTGTCCCCATTGAAATCAATGGAAAAAATTAAAAAACAAAAACCTCCCCCCTCCCAGACTGTGTGGGTGGAAGGGGGGACACCCCCCACCCACCCTGCCCAGCCTGGATTTAAACAACAACAAAAATTCCCCTAAGTCCCCTAGTGCGGGCTCCGGGCCGGCGACCCAGAGCCCGCATCAGCACTGCAGCAGCAGGTAAGTGTACCGGTACTTAACTGATCCCTGGGATGGGGGGTAGTTTAACACCCCCACACACGCCAGGGATCACCCTACCTCCCCAATGCCATTGCTTACCTTGAGCTCCGGGCGCCGGCGGCGCTCCGGCGGCTTCAGCGCTGGCTGTGGCTGCCGCCGGCTTCAGCACACTACTAGGCCTTCTGGGGAACCCGGAAGTTCCCCGGAAGGCCTAGTAGCGTGCTGAAGCCGGCAGCCACAGCCAGCGCTGAAGCTGCCGGAGCACCGCCACCACCGCCCGGAGCTCAAGGTAGGCAATGGCATTGGGGAGGTAGGGTGATCCCTGGGGTGGGGGGGTGTTAAACCACCCCCCACCCCAGGGATCAGTTAAGTACCGGTACACTTACCTGCTGCTGCAGTGCTGATGCGGGCTCTGGGTCGCCGCCGACGGCCCGGAGCCCCGCACTAGGGGACTTAGGGGAATTTTTTGTTGTTGTTTAAATCCAGGCTGGGCAGGGTGAGTGGGGGGTGTCCCCCCTTCCACCCGTGCAGCCTGGACTCGGGGAGGGAAAGTGTGTGTGGTTTTTTGTGGGTTTTTTTACATTGCGGCCATTCTTTTGAATGGCCGCAATGTACAAAATACGGTACGGGGGGAATCTGGTAATTTACCGGGATTACCGGGTTTAATCTGATACTGCCAGTACACCCAATACTGGCAGTATCGGATACCGGTAGATCCGGTAGTCCCACCCCTACTAACTACATCTGTAGAGAAAGAGATGCTATCTGTTGCTTTGTATGCGACATTAGCCACAAAAAAGAGACAGGAGATGGCACAGAGTATTTAAGTTGGAGATTTATCATATAGTGTTACGAGACTCCCTGATTTGGAAGTTCCTCCTGTACTCTGTTATCTTTTGTTGCTGCCTATTGTTATTTGTTTCCAATTTTCAGTATATTTGACTCTGGAGGATTTCTCCTATGTTATAGTTTAGCTTGATGCTACTACCCTGTAAATTATCATTGGGTTTATATTCATGTAGTATTTTATTACCTATTTATTTATATTTTTGTAGGTTCTTTTTGCCATGGCGAAAGCTAGTGCATAATAAAGTTATTGATTGATTGAGTAGAGCATCTGATCCCACCCAGATCCTGGCCCTGCAGCGAGAAGGCATGCAAATAGCGCAACTCCAGCTCACCGCTAACATGCACATTGCCAACTCGAACATAAGAGGTATGGCCTCGGCCATTACTCTCAGGCGGCATGTCTGGCTGCGATCTACCGCCCTAGCCCCTGAGAACAAAACCCGCATTGAGGACCTCCCCTTTGATGGAGAGGGACTTTTTTCAGCCTCCACAGATGACACCTTGAAGAAGGTCAAGGAAATGTGCCAGACCGCTAGGTCCACAGGAGTGATCCACTCTGTTAGAAAGAAGCCGTTCTATCAATCCTCTGCCCCTTACCAGGCCAGACAGCACCCTCATTACTCCTACCAGTCCAACAGACGGTATTCCCCCCAATACCAGTAGCTGCAGACTCCTTCTGCCCAACCTCGTAGGAGATTTAGCAAACAAAGGGGTAAAGGTAGATCCTCCTCCACTTCGTCGACTGGACCTCCGCCCAAGCAACCTTTTCCCCCCACATATTGTAATTTTAAATTGTTTTTAAAATTTTTATATTTTTATTGAATGTTGCTCTCCACCCCAGACTGCCCTGAGGGCAGGAGGGGCAGGATATAAATTTTAAATAAATAAAAATAAATAAATAAATAATCTAGTCCTAACTAAGCTCATGGAACTTCCCTTTGAGCCTATGGCCACCTGCTCCATGGAGAATCTCTCAAGACGGCTTTCTTACTCGCCATCACCTCTGCTAGAAGAGTTTCTGAACTCTCCGCACTTCGAGCATCTCCCCCCTACACTTGTTTCCACAGTGATAAGGTGGACCTCAGGACAGACCCTTCATTCGTCCCTAAGGTTGTTTCTCCCTTTCACTTAAATCAGACCATCTCCTTACCTGTCTTCTTTCCAAAGCCACATTCTTCACAAGCGGAACAGACGCTTCATACACTCAACATCAAGCGAGCTCTCTCCTACATCAATCGTACTCGAAGAAGAAATAGAGGTTACTTACCAGTAACTCTGTTCTTTGAGAGTGCTCCGCGTATTCTCACGTCCAGCCCAGCCTTCTCCTCTGCCTCGGAGGTACCTTGATTTGGTCTTCCCAGGACGGGATTGGAAGGAACTGACGCGGCGAGGGCTCCACCCCCTTTTATGCACTCCTGCTCTCTCGCGATCTGAGGCCCGCACTTTTCACAGGAGGAGAGGAGGGACGGAGCCCTCACCATGTATGTTTTAGATCTTTCCAGGACATCTTCTGCCTGGAAACTGCTGACAAGAGGTTTTCAGGTACCTGCGGAGCAGGAAGTGAATCCCAATAGTGAGAATATGCAGAGCTCTCTCAAAGAACAGAGTTACTGGTAAGTAACCTCTATTTCTTCTTGGAGGATCTCCACAATTCTCACTCTTGGGATTCACTTCCTGCTCTGCAGGCACCGGAGACCTTGTTGTCAGCAGTCTCCAGGCAGAAACCCTGGAAAGATCTGGAATATCGTGAGGGCTCCGCCCCTCCATCCCCCCTCCCGTCCTGTCAAAAGAGCGGGCTTAAGATCTCGCGAGAACAGGACTGCATAAACGGGGAGGAGCCCTCACCGCCTCAGTTCCTTCCAACTGCATAGCGCCTGGAAGACCTTCAGCACTTTACAGTGCTTGTCAGTAGTAAACAAAAAAAAAGAAGAAGATTAAGAAGAACTACTTGAGTGCAGTGCCCTGGCCCGCGGGGTTCATCCTCCGGGCTGTGCCCGCTTTCGTGCGAAGTCTCCAGACTATGCACAAGCAGCCGGGCTTAAACGCTGCCACAACTATCCGTCTACACTCTCCGTGAGTGACCATGCCTCAGAGAGACCCATAATACTCAGACTTGTAAATCCTGCTCTGTCCTGTCTACCAGAACAAAGCGGGCTAGGGCTGTCCGCCTCCAGACATTCTAACAAAAGGGCACTTCAGGATGGTGAAGAGGGGCCTCTCTGGCTCCCCACCCAGCACTCACTAACCTCCAAGATGAATCCGGAGCCCAGAGCTCCTGCCGCTCCATCAGGGACCACTAAACACTCCCGGTACCACTGGTACCGCTGGTGCAGTAATCCAGAGCCCGCAGCTCCTGCTGCTCCATCGAGCCACTAAGTGCTCCCGGTGCCGCTGGTGCAGTAATCCAGAGCCCGGATCTCCTGCTGCTCCATCGGGACCACTAGGTGCTCCCAGTACCGCTGGTACTGCTGGTGCAGCTGGTGCTGTACCAGGCACCCAACTCCTGCCGCTCCATCGGAACCACTAAACGCTCCCTGTACCACTGGTACATTCTCTGAGGAAATCCAGCCTATGGTACGGGCATCAAGCAGGGAAGTCTCCCATTCAAAGAGCGCCTCCCGTACCACATAGTGCAATACCAGGTGCCCCCGTGAGAAGAAAAAGAAAAGGAGAAGAAGCAGAGGTACCGGCATGGCGGACACCCCACGTTCCATGGAGGTAGAGACTCTTTTTTCAGAACCGGAGCGTTCTCTCACAGTGCAATTGTCACTGGTTCCCACGGTACTGTCCGGTGTCCAGCAGCTGCACAAGCAACTGCACCCTTAATGGTGACCTTACCGCTGCACCCTGAATGGCGCAGAGACACCATCATCTCATCTCAGTGAGCCCCATAGACATCGTATATCACGCTCTAGATCTCGGTACGGCACAATGTATGCGGATCATTCTACCACATCCGTGCATAGGTCTCCTCCTGGACCGCTCACAACTTCCTTTCTTACCATAGGGACCAGCGGACCCACTTCCCTTGCTCCTGCTGTTCACCATATGAAGACTCCAGTACCGACGGTACCATTATGCCTCCCAGTACCGCTCCTGATCCCAGAACAGATCGCCACCATATCCTTCACTGTCTGACTTTGAGCATCTGGAGCGTGTAACTCACCCTCCACCCACTCCTATGCTAGCAGGCACTTACCTGCCGCCGCTGCCTCCTCGTGTTCCTCCTACGGCTACCGTTTCTCCCCCACCTCCTCTTGAGGTGCCATCGGTAGTGGCCCACCTACCAAACTCTGGAAACCACTTTCCTTAGCACTTTACTAGGAAATCCACCATCAGACCGCCCTGCTTCAGAGCTGCCTGGGCCTGCTCTTGGGATCTCATCAGGGAGATCTGCATCCCCATCTTCCTCTTTCTCCTCACCCATCCTTGAGTAGGATGGTCCTTATCACCCCCTCCCAACTTTGCCCTTGCTCAGAAGACACTAAGGCCTTTCAGGCCATGCTAAGAGATTTGTTTCGGGTCTGCCAAAACTGCCCAACAAGATAGTCAGAAGACACAGTCAGGCCCTGTGTTTGGGATCCTTGGTACTGGGGAGTTGGGACATATTATGCTCCCCATGCTCGACCAGCTCATGGAGTATTCCACTTATGTTTGGAATAAACCCTCCTCAGCTGTTCCTACCAACAAGTTGGCAGACTCTCTGTATGCTATTCCTAAGGAAGCGACCAATATCTTCCTCAGACATCCTCCCCCTAATTCTCTGCTTATTGCTGCAGCCTCTGTCAAACCTCCAGCAGGGGCTATCCAGCCTTCCCCCGTCTGACAGGGAAGGGAGACGTCTAGATGTCCTTGGCCGAAAGAGACTTTGTCCCTTAGGGCGTCCAACTTTGCCTCCGCTCTGTGCGGATATCAACATTGGCTTTGGTCACAGCTTAGTAAGCCCACTGACCCTAACCAAATCGCCTCTATTCAGAAGGAAGGGATACAAATTGCCCAGCCTCAGCTAATGACGAATATGCATATTACTGATTCCAACATTAGGGGTATGGCATCTGCCATTACACTCAGGAGGCATGCCTGACTCCGTTCCACCGCTCTCACCCCTGAACACAAGACCCGCATAGAGGATTTGTCTTGATTGTGAAGGCCTTTTTTTGCTCCATCTACCGATGAAACTCTTAAAAACATTAAAGAAACTAGCCAGACGGCCAGGTCTGCTGAGGTGATCAGAGCTGTGAGGAAGAAATTTTACCCGTCCTCTGCTCCCTATTCCTATCCCCAAAGCAGCGCTCTACATATTCCTACCACGCAAGGAGATGTTTTTTCGCCAAAGTACCACCAAACCCAGGCCCCTCTTTTCTCAACCTCGAAGGAGGTTCAATAAGCAGAAAGAGCGAGGGAGGCCTTCTTCCAATTCGTCCTCAGGGCAACCTCCCAAGGCTCAATTTTATCCTCTGTCATATTAAAGGAGAGGAGGAGGTTCCTCCCTCTTTCCGTAACCGTCTCCTGCCCTTCTTTCACCAATCGGCGTCCCTCACCAGTAATTGCTGGGTCAGGGAGATAATTCAATTTGGATATGCCATACAATTCCTTTCCTTTCCCCCACATAACTTAAATACTTCTGGAAGTTAAGAAACTCCTATTAAAAGGGGCTATTGAGGAGATATCCTTCTCGGAACAGAATACCGGGCTTACCCCCATTTCTTTGTGGTCTCCAAAAAGGATGAGGGTTTCAGACCCATCCTAGATCTCAGAACTCAAAGATGCATATTTCCACCTACCTGGAGAAAATGAAAATAAAAGTTTCCCGTATCTGGAACGTTTGGCTCCTAGTAGCTTCTTCCAGAGACAGCATGCTGAATCATATTCTTGTTACCGTGACTCTTTGCAAGCTCTGGGATTAATCGTGAATATGCAGAAATCCTATCTCCAGCCAACAAGTCGTCTCCAATTCATTGGAGCTCTCTTGGATACAGATCGGTCCAGAGCCTACCTCCCACTGGATGGATTTCATACGATCAGATGTACTATAGAGTCCCTATGCTCACAAAGCACCAGGACGGTCCGTTTCTTTCTCTGCCTTCAAGGATTCCTGGCCTCCACCACAGCAGTGACTCCATATACGCATCTGCATATGAGACCCCCTTCAGCAGTGGCTCAAGCACATTCACCTTCCTGCCCTCCATCCCCTCACCACCAAACAAGGTCTACCAAACCTCATTTGGTAGACAGATTGCGCTCACGCGCTACAGGGTACTCCCCTCGAGCCTCCTGTTGTAACGCCTCCATCTCAACAGATGCCTTCCTAACAGGCCGGGGAGCTCACAGAGATCACCTCAAGGTCCACGGCCTTTGGTCCCGGGACGAGAAGGGCCTTCTCATAAATACACTAGAACTCAGGGCCCTCGTATCACATTTAATGAGCAAGAATATCTTAATCATCACAGACAATACTACTGCCATGCCACTCAACAAATGAGGGACAATACTGCCACTCAACAAATGGGGGAGCCCGATCTATCTGGAACTGGAGCGTCAATCACGATATCCACCTTCAGGCCATTCATCTTTCAGGGCAGGACAATTCTGTTGCAGATCAACTCAGTCGTCAAACATCCAACCACCACGGGTGGTCCATGAACGATGTTGTTCTACAAGACATCTTCCAAGAATAGGGTACCCCGTCCATATATCTATCTGCCACTACAGAGAACGCAAAGCTCCCCGTGTTCTGCAGCCATGCAGGGTTAGCTCCAGGATCGATCTCAGACGCATTTGCGATCTCCTGGACTGGGGACTTCCTTTGTGCCTTTCCCCCAACACCTCTCCTACGCAAGGTGCTTTACAGGGTCCAAATTGATTGGATAACAGCTGAGGTATCGCAGTTTGAAAATGGCACTTTGAAAGCCAGTTTGAAAACTGCACTTTTTCAAAGGTTAGACCATCTCCATATTGGCAGAGTAAAGGGGTTTTGTGTTTGGTTGGGAGGAGGTTTAAGCCTTGTAGAAAATTCAAGGAGGTTGCTAGGGGGTTCCTTTAGTTTACTTTTTGTAAATCCGCTTAGTAGTTTTTAAGTTATGGCATTTTGAAAATTCAGTGTTAGCCTATGGAGACCATCTTGAGTGTGGAGTGCCTGCGAACATTCTATGTGTAATGCAGAGACTGTTGAAAAGCAAACAATCTTGAATACTGGGGACTACAACTCCCAGCAGGCATTGCTTGCCAGAGCCATCAGTGCTGGGGAAAGAGAGGGAACTGCACCTCCCAGGGGGCAGTGTGAGTGGCTGGTCAGCCATGTTTAGACCTGATCTCTTGCAGAGAGAGGCAAGACCTGTGGAAGGGAGAGAGCTGAAGGTCATTCTGATCTGATCCGGCACAGCAGACGCCTCGACTTGGGGGCCAGGAACACCGAGATGGCTAAATAACAGAGCTATCTAATCCCGCAGTGATGTTTGGGGTGGCTGATTTTGCCCCCTAAAGCCACCCAGACCACAGAGTGCATGGATTTCAGTGACAGCCCTTCCCCCTCCAAAAACGTGGGGTGTCTGGGCTGTGGCTCCAATGGGGCGCCCCATTGGTGGAGAATGGCTGGGGCCAGAGTGCTGGAGTTTGCCTGTGATCATCCCAGGTGCAGGAAGAGGGCAGAGGTTTATCCCGGAGACAGGGACAGGAGGTTACAGGTGGGATGGAATTAATCTTCTTTCAGTGCTTCTCCCTCCGACTTTCCCAAGCCTACTAAGGAATGAGGGGTAAGTGCGTGCTCTGGGCTGATACAGTGGACGTTCTGCAGGAGGGGGACAGGGAGATGGTGGGGTCCTGTGCAGAGCAGCCTTGTGGGGCAGAGTGGCAAGTGTAGTCCTCTGGGAGGACACTAAAAGTGAGCCTCAGCCCAGGGAGGGAAATCTTATGGGGGAGCAGGGAGGGAGGGAGCATACACAAAGGGGGGCATTAAGGGGAGAGAGTAGGGGCATAGCCTCTGTAAATAGATTCCACAGTGGAAGCCATGCACAAGGGGAGCACTTTACAGGGAGCAGCTTTATTTAGGATACAGAATAGAACCCAGTACAGGGGGAGGTCTGCAGAGTGGGCAGCGTTGTGCAAGAAAGGGACCTCTGTTCAAGGGGGAGTAAAGTGGGGGAGTCTTGTAGAGACAGAGAGTTGCAGAATAATGGCCATAATTGTGCCATGGGAGAGCCCTGGACAGAGGAGAACTGAGTGTGAGGGAGCTTTGTACAGGGAGAGAGCTGCAAGATGGGCAGCATTATGCCAGGTGGAGAGTCCTGTATATGGGCACAGCAGAGTCAGGGAGCCCTATAAAAGGAGTGGAATAGCCAGGGGGTCCTGTACAAAGGGAGGTCCTAGAAAGCAGAATGGCCAGTGTTGCATGAGGAAAAGAGCTCTAACAGTGGGGAGTAGAGTGGAAGACTCCTGTAGAAGTCATGAGCTAGAGAGATCATAGAGAGCAGTTTTGGGAAGTTTGCAATGTTTAAACCAAACCAAAGTTGCTGTATTCTTAGTAAAGCAGGGAACTACCAGTAAAAATTCAGCTTCGCCTTGCTTGCTATTTGAAGGAAGTAACAACCTTCTAAACTGAAGGGAGCAGCTCTTCCACCTTGGCCTAAGCCCTGCTCCCATAATGGTTATGCTGGTTAGCATTCTACTGTGCCAGCAGAACACATTTTCTCCATTGTATTGTATTTAACAAAAAACTTGGATATTCCATAATCAAAAAACCTTCAGTTTACAAGAAGAGTTAAGGCTCTTGCAAATTTAGTCATGCACTAAAAAGCATGGAAATTGCAAGTTAAGGCTTCCACCTTAACTTCCATGCCATGTTAACAGTAAAGACATTGTACAGTTTTGCATATTTTGCTTACTTACAACTTAGGCTCCATGCATCCACACTTTGCCTTAGTATTTCAGCCTCAATCCTCTTCCTCTTTGCAGGTTGGGGGCAACACTGAAACTGGGGACAGGAGGGCGTGAGCTGGCCCCATACCCCCTAATTTCCCTCTATCCTTTCATTTCAGTTGGAGAGAATGGGACACCTGACTAATGTCTCACAACCGTCCTTCTTACCCACTAGTCTCCAATGCCCTCCCAGAGCACAGTGAAGCTGGGTAGAGTAATGTACAAACGTTTAATTAAAACTAAGTTGGTTATGCATTAACATTATGGAATGGCCATTGGAAGGAATGGAGGCAACAGCAGTGCCAATTTCTAAATAAATACTATTGTAATTCCAACATCCAATTTAGTGATTGTGAAATTATACAACACAGTTTCATCTTTGGGAGTACATAGGGAAGGCAAAAGGGTGTGAAATGATGAGAAGGCACCAGATGCAGAAAGTGGGATGGTTGGAATGACAGGGAAAATGCAGAGTGTGCAAAACTAAGTAAGTGGGTGGAATGACAGGCGGAATTAGAAATAGTTACAATAACAAGGTTCTGAGTGAAATAACTGATTCAGAAGACTGATGGGGATATCTGAGGAAGATATCATTTTACCCACTTACCATAGCAGACTCCCTATCCTTTGACTCCCAATAGCCTCCCTCCCTGTTATTCCATTTCCTCTCCTGTATTTTGTTTTGTTTTTGTCATTCCACACACACACTTCTGTTCCATATGACACATACAGACAAACATTGTATTTTCCAGGACTTTTGAGTTCTCTGTGAGGGGAGTGCGGGCTACAGGGTTAGAGGGGCGACTTGGACCCAGGACTCCTGGGTTGTCTCTTACAAGGTGGAAAACAGACTTGGAATGAGGACTATTGAGTTGCCTGTGAAGGGAGTGCAGCCTACTGGATTAGATTGAGGTGGAGAGGTTGGAAGCTAGGAGTCCTGAGTTCTCTGTTACAGCGCTGCGACCACGTAGATTAGAGGGGAAGAAGGAGTGGGAGCCAGAACTCCTAAGTTCTCTCTTTTTTTAGTTCTCCCTTTCTTAAAGAGGAAACGGAGGGGGTGAGGGGCCAGCTCACGCCCTCCTGTCCCCAGCTTCAGTGTTGTCCCCAACCTGCAAAGACGAAGAGGATTGGGACTGAAAGACGAAGGCGAAGTGTGGGTGCATGGAGCCTAAGCTGTAAGTGAGCACAATATGTGAGAGTGTACAATGGGCATTTTTACACACACCTTAAAGTGCTGGTCTTTCAATCTTCTGGCTTTACAAGTCCGCAAGTAAGTTCTGGATGCATTCTTCTCACACACACTGCCCTGAGGCAGTTCCCGGATGCTTTCTTCACACACACACTGCCCTGAGGCAGACTAAAGTAGCTGCAGCTGTAGACGTGAGGGGCTGCCATGGAAACCAAGTGACCACAGCTGCCTGGAGCAAAGCAGTTTACCAGGAGAACTTTTTACAAACAAAAGTTCTGGGGGAAGTTCTATGCAGAAGTTCAAAGAGCCAGATGTTTAAGATCTGGGTGAGTGATTTAGACACTCAGAAAGTTCAGGATGTAACAGCAAACATGCAGGAGAAAGGATAAATGTGTGTGTAAAAAAACACCCAGTGTCTTTACTGCTAACATGGCACGAAAGATAAGGTGGGGCCCTTAACTTGCAACTTCCATGCTTTTTAGTGCATGATTGAATTTGCAAGAGCCTTAACTCTTCTCGTAAACTGGCGGTTTTTTGATTATGGAATAATTCATCTAGCGCTTCCCCTCTGTTTAGCCCCTACTATTGCTGAGTGCACCTTTTTCTCCCTTTCAGTGTACACTTGTCTCCATGAGTCTTGTTGGGTATCTCTTGTATCTGTATGGTGTTCCAACCACAGAGGGGGATGGTATCTCCTGTTGTCATGGTGGTAGTTCCTTATGATGATCTCTGCCAGAGCCTTGAAGCTTCACCTCCTCACAATCCTGAGGGAATAACTATGGGTCTATCCTAGTCACTGGCTCTCATGGGCACTAGGGGTGTTTGAGTATGAGGGCCTTTCTGCCTCCAGTCACTCCTTCCTCATTGTTTGCTCTAGCGTCCCCCCTCTGGTGCATGCCAGTTCTCTGACAGCTGTAATCCCCATCTCTTTGTGGCACCTCCATTGCTGGGCAAGCCTTTGGGGTGAATGAATGTAGATTCTTCCCTTCAGGCAAGCAGGCATTGTACGTACATGTGCAAATGAGAGAGAGAGACAGACACCCTACTCCAGTTAGTTACCTGGAACAATAATCAGACTATGCATGTCTGAACAGGCTCACAGTGGCATAATAGAGAGGCAAAAGGAATCTGAAAATCACCCTTGTGCACAACATGAAGTAAGGTAGGAATGGGGTTTCATTACAGCTGCTTTATTTCTACCAGCGATATGAGAAAGGTATCAAAACTTGATAACTGCCTGTAGCAGGTTTGGGTTTGCCTTGCCAGAAAGCTGTGTCATGATTAGGACCCAAATCATATCTCCATGTCTCTTCTTCTTTGGGAATTAGCTATAATCTTTTATTCTCAGCTTCACCATGTATCTACAGCAGTATACAGTCTCTTAAATGCTTATGTACAATTCCCCACCAATACACAGTTCTTTATCCCTTTCACACAGGTCATATCAGAATACCTCTTGGCTTGGGCACACAATCTCCAAACCTCCTGGCAAAGCACAATCCTCCTCAGTCCAGGTTCCTTCCTCTTAGGCATCAGCAGACTTTAGCCTTTCATGGCTCCCAAATTAGTCAGGCTTGTTAATAGCGCCTCCAGCTCAGTCAACACTCTCTAGATGCTTGCGCTAATCCTCTTTCTTAAAGGACCTGTGGCCTTTATAGGCTCTTCCCTGCCATACTGCCCAAAGTACTAGAAGCCAAATAGAGCATCATTAGAATTAATAAGTTAATATTTAGCTCCCTTTTGATTTTAGATTAATCAAATTTGGGGTTTTCCAAAGAATATTAGGACTAAAAGTTTTATCCTGAGTTACGTTAGCCTTGCTAACTTTCTTCTTCTAATTTTTTTATTGTTACAGCAACACAAAAAGAAGGCTCTGCTATACCAAAAGGCTTGCTTATGGTTGAACATTTTTCTTGGAAAAGTCTGGCTCCAGGGCAACTTATCCTAAAGATACACACATATGCTACTAAAGCTGCTATGCTAAGCCTTCCCACCGGGTAAGTGCCAGCTTTTGAACGACCTTCTTCTCAGCCCCAAATAAAGAATTGCTGTTTTCTTAAGAAAGACAAGAGACAATATAGTTAAGAATATCCCTTTTCTTGAATCAACTTCTGTTGGACAGTATGTGCAAGCTTTTTGAGCTGCACAGAGCTCTTCCTCAGGACAGAGTTTGCATAACTATAAACACTTGCCTTACATGTTCATCCATAAAAATGTTGGGATTACTAATGATTTTATAAATTTAGGGGCCAGATTGTGATGCTTCTCTCTCACTAATGGACAGTTGCTCACATGAAAAGCAGTTCATAAATGGAATGCTTTAAACAATTTCAATGAACTATCAACAACACTCCTAGATTCGTTTTGCTGAAAAATACAGATATTATGATAAGCATTGCACTTCTTTTTTAAATGTTTCTCTAAATATGAAAATGGATATAAAGAGAAATAGCTAGATAATTGAGTTATACCTTTGAATGAATTCCTATTTATTGCAAAATAAAATTGCTATGAAACGAAGAGATTGCAGCTTGGTTGCATTCACTCCTTTTGACATGTAGTTAGAGTACTTCTCTGGAAATGGCAAAAAAAAAGAAAAGAATCACAACCCTTTGATATTTGCTGGTCTATGATCACGCTTGTGACAAAACAGAATACAGGAAGTATGACCACAAAAACTAACAAACCACTTACTTATCTTCAAACAGATGACATAATAATGAATAAAGATGTACTGCTGAACCTTAAGTTTTCTGCTTTCAGATATATTTCCTCTAAATATGTATAGCAATAACAAATATTATAGACATTAAATTGAACAGGCAAATACACAACTGACATTTATTGCTTGGGCATAAAAAATATATATACACAGATGTCCAAGAGAATTTCATATAAGTACAAATATAAATAGAAAGAACTCTTGTCATGTGTCTGGTATTAACTAAAAGATATTGAATTGTGCTCTCTTTTCTTATTAAGTCTGATTTTTACAAGTTTATTTAAACTAACACTGTCCATTTTGACAAATAAAAACCCTTAGACAAAATTCAAAAGACCATGATTAATCTATTCAGTAGCCTCATTAAACAGACATCTACACCTTTCTGATCCTTGTAGCTTTAGGCAGGTTGCATAGCCAAATTTTAATGTTTTGTAGCAGGGTGCAACCATTTTCTGTAAGCCTCTTTTAGATCCAGTCCAAGATCACATGCATCTCTCACCAGGCTACACATACAATATTCCTTTATGTACAGGTTCCAATCCCAAGTCCTACCTCTGTGTCCCCTTGGTATCAGCACTCTGGCTAACTCCCAATCTGTTGGAGTAGACTTCTCTAGCCCATATTTTCACAAAAATACTCGGGTCATCCCTTCAATTCCTTACTTAAAGGATTCACTCCCAGGCACCTCTGATCCAGAGGCAGCTTTTTCCAATCCTTTAATGGACTCTAAGTATAGCCCCCTGACTAGCCTCTCTGGCTTAGAGCCCCTAACCCTGGTAGTGCAGGGTTGTCACCACAGGCGCTTCTACACCAAGCTCTTCTCTGGTGGCTTATCCCTCTTCAGCTAAGCCCTGTAGTTTTGGTACAGACTAGAGTCAGCTGACCTACTTCTGCTCAGCCTCCAGCTGCCCTCAATCAGTTTCTCTTCATTGTGAACAACTCCCTTTAGCCAGGGGCGTAGCTGTAATACGTACAGCAGGTATAGCTGCACCAGAATCCATATGCCTGGGATTGCACACACATGTAGAAGGCACACTGGATAGATTGCCCCAGCAGGGGGCCTATTCCATCTTCTGCACCAGGACCTTTCTCCAGCAGACAGTTCTCTGGCTGGGTAGCTCTCCTTTGACCAGCAGGAGGCAGAAGAATACAGTAGACCTTTCTGGGCATGCTTCTCCTGCGCTACCCCTGCTACACTTGCCAGTTCGTTCTTCTGCCTCGGACCAGCAGGAGCTCTGTGGTCAGGCTCCAAAGAAGCTGCTGTATCCTTTAAAAAAAAAAAAAAAGAAAGAAAGAAAACGGGTATTTGAAAAGAAAGAAGATGACAGAAGAGTCAAGGGGGGGATCTTTGACTGATGGGGCAAGAGGGGTCCGTGGCTTCGGCAGGAGCCGTTGGCAGCGGGAGAAGCGCCTCGGCCTACTCCCACGCACCAGCCTGGGAGTAAGGAGCAGCCCAGCGCAGGAAAGAAGCGGGCTCACTCCTCCATCCCAAACAGCCCCTTGCAGTGCATTGTTCTCCCCGGTGTCCCCGCCTCCTCTCAGGAAGACAGAGTACCAGCGACTATCCCTCGCGGCGGCAGCGGGAGAGAGGATCAGCTATGGAGACGCTGTAGCAATTTGGAGCGAAAAGGAGACCTTTTCGTGCTCCAGCCTTTAGGTTTGGACCTACTCCGTCCAGCTCCTTCCACAGGTGGCCTCAGGCAGGGGAGAGGGACTATACCAGGCAGTCCTTTTGATTCAGAGGCCAGGGGCAGCGCAGGTCTAACCATGGTAGGCAGCGGGAGCCTTCTGCCCTGTAGTCAGCCAAGCAAGCATGACTCGCAGGGGGGAAGAGGTCATAGGAGGCAGGTTGCTCCTTTTCTGCGAGGCCTGGGAAGCTTCGATTTCAGACTCCTGGGTCTTGCAGATAGTGCGTCAGGGTTACGCATTGGAACTCCTAGGCAAACCAAGGCTGAGGTTCATTCCCTCCCCAGTCTCAAGGAACCCTCAAAAGAGCATGGCCATGTCCAAGGAGATAGCCAGGTCGCTGGATACGGGGGCGACAGAAGAGGTTCCCTTCAAGAGAGGCCTAGACCTCTGCTCAATAATTTTCTTAGTTCCAAAGAAGACCGGTCAGTGGAGAGCTGTTTTGGACCTAAAGACCCTGAACAAATATATAAGGCCACAAAGGTTCAAGATGGAGACAGTTGGCTCCATCTGCCACAGCCTGTCCAAGGACGATTGACTGGCTTCTTTGAACTTGAAGGAGGCCTACCTTCACGTCCCCATATTACAGGACCACAGGCAATGGCTCCATTTTGCTTTCAACGGGAGACATTGGCAGTACTGGGCCCCCTCCCCTTTGGGCTATTATCAGCACCCCGAACATTCACAAAAATTCTGGTAACTCTGGTAGCGAATCTTTGCCAGGAGGGGGTTCACATGTTCCCATACCTGGACGACCTCCTGATCAGAGCTCCATTGCAGGAGAGAGCGTCCAGGGATGTGAACAGGGTGGTCTCCTATCTCAGAGACCACGGCTTCATCACGAATCTGGACAAGAGCCAGCTAACACCGACTCGCAGGTTGGAACACCTAGGAGTCATATCAGATACAACCTCAGACACCGTGTTTGTCCCAGAGGAGAGAAGGGAGAAGATCCACTCCCTCGCTCATCTGGTGCAGGCCAGCCAGAAATTAAGGCTCAAGACTCTGGCAAGGTTGCTGGGGCTGTTGGTGTCGTGCTGCTGCCAGGTCCAGTGGGGTCATTGCAACTTATGCCCCTTGCAGCGGCTGCTCAGGCCTTTCCAAAAAGGGCTCACCCAAGGGGAAAATGGTTGGGTGTCAATCCCAGACCACCTCAAATCCTCCATGTCCTGGTGATTAAACCCCAGAATTTTCGATCTAGGGGTGCCACTAACGGAACCCTTTCGGTGGGTAGTAACCACCAATGCCAGCCTGAGGGGTTGGGGGGCCCACATGGGGGGACGTTCCATCCAGGGGCTGTGGTCTCCAGAGGAGTGTTCCATGTCGATAAATTTGTTAGAGCTCAGGGCCATCCGACTGGCCCTGGAAAGATTTTTTCCTTTGGTACAGAAGGTTCATGTCCTAGTCTATGCAGACAACACCACAGCCAAGGCGTATGTGAATCATCAGGGGGGCTCCAGTTCTCCCCCCCTGCAGACGGAAGCAGAAAGGTTGTTCAGCTGGGCTTAGATCTATCTCAGCTCCCTAAAGGCCCTACACATAAAAGGGAAGGACAATCTCCAGTCGGATTGGCTCAGCAGGGAGACTCTGGACCCCCATGAGTGGGCACTGAACAGGGAAGTTTTTGTCAGCCTAACAGGTTCGGCAGGCCAGTCATGGACCTATTTGTGACAAGGGAGAATGCCCAGGTGGAGCGCTTCATGGCAATTTCAGAGGCAACAGGGATCGCTTCCCTGGATACTCCAAATCAGAAATGGCCAAAGGGCCTTCTGTTTGCTTTCCCCCCGTTTCCTCTGCTGTCCAGGACGGTGGCAAAAATCAGACAGGAGAAGGCGCTGATCATCCTGGTGGCTCCATGGAGGCCGAGACGTCCTTGGTTCTCGGACCTCATGGAGCTGAGCACAGAGGACCCTTTCCAGTTCCCCCTGATCCCGGACCTCCTCTCGCAGGGCCCTCTGTGGCACGAGAATCTCAACTCTTTAAGACTGACAGCATGGAAGTTGAGAGCATAGCCCTTCGCAAGAAGGGTTACTCGGAGGCCGTCCATTCAACGCTTTTACAAGCTAGGAGGCCAGCCACTAGGAGGTCCTACAGGGCTACCTGGAGGGTTTTCTCCCTGTGGGCCCTGTCTAAAGGGGTAGACCCCTGCAAGCCTTTGGTCTCGCAGGTGCTAGACTTTTTGCAGGCTGGGTTGGAAAAAGGTCTTAAGTATAACTCTGGCGAGGCAGGTGGCAGCCTTGAATTCAGTCTGGTCCACCTTAGCCAACATGCAGCTGGCAAATCATAGGCACATCCGGCAGTTTTTGAGGACAGCAAAACACCTTTCCCCGCCAGTGGTGCATAGATGGGAGTTAAACCGCATAATAGACGCCTTGACGAGGCCCCCCTTTGAGCCTTTAGCGCAGGTCTCTCTGTACATGCTGTTCCTGAAGGTGGCTTCCTTAATTGCAGTGACATCGGCCAGACGAATGTTGGAGCTGGGGGCCCTCTCGGTGGAGAGAAATTTCTGTGTGTTTCATAAACAGTTGGTCACACTTAGGCTAGATCAGGCTTTTCTGCCTAAGTGCAATTCCCTTTTCCATAGGTCACAAGAGGTGAGCTTACCGTCTTTCTGCCCCAAACCAGTGCACCCTACAGAGAAGAGGTGGCATACTTTGGATGTGTGCCGGGCTCTAAAGATTTACCTGGCGAGAACTCAAGGTTTTCGAAAATCCACGGCGCTTTTTGTTAACCTGTGTGCTAGTACCCAGGGTACAAAGGCGTCAAAGACCTTGATTTCTAAATGGGTGAAGCATGCAATTATAGAGGCGTATGAGGCTAAGGTTAAGGTTCCGCCCCTTCAGATCTGGCCTCACTCTGTTATGGGAGCTGCAACGTCCTATGCTTTTAAGACAAGAGCATCCTATGAGGAGATCTGTAGGGCTTCTACATGGTCCTCCGTCCATACGTTCATCAGACACTATGAAATAGATGCCTACCAGTCAGCTGAGACTGCTTTTGGGAGGAGAGTGCTACAGGCGGTACTGGGCCATCCTGGGGCTGTCTCTTCCCTCCCTTAGAGGATTCAGCTTGGGTATATCCCAGCCGGAGGACTGTCTGCTGCAGGGTGAGAAAAGAGAATTGGTCACCTACCTCAGTGAATTCTTTTCTTCCTCTGCTACGCAGACAGTCCTCTGGACCCACCCAGAGATCAGGAGGGTTAAGGGAGGGGGGAGTACCGAATTCAGGTCAAATTTGTTAGCACCCTAGTGCTCAAGTTATAAGGTTTTGGGTGTTTTCAGAAGTTAAGGGTTATTGTTGGCATTATTAACAGTAGGCCTGGGGCAGTAGAGTTGTGGAGTTTTTTTATTCCCAAACATGAGACTGCCGGTTCTTTGCTTTGGTACTCATGGCAAGTGCAGCAGGGGTAGCGCAGAAGGAGGATGCCCAGAAAGGTCTACTGTGTTCTTCTGCCTCCTGCTGGTCAAAGAAGAGCTACCCAGCCGGAGGACTGTCTGCGTAGCAGAGGAAGAAAAGAATTCACTGAGGTAGGTGACCAATTATCTTATTCCCATATAGCTATGTTCCTGCTTTCAGCAGAGGAGCATTGGCACGTAGCAAGGGAACTGAGCACAAAAACCCTCTCAGGGAAGGTCAACCTGATACAGGAAATAAAGTGCTGGCAGGGACATGAAGGGAAAGGGACATTTCTACATATTTCCTTATAATGGCATTTTGGAGGGAAATATTGAATATGATATTCAGTGCATTTTCACACAAGACACTCTCCACCCACTACCCATCCATCCACTATACATGTTACAGGGCACCCATAGGTCAACAGTGCAGCCCTGCAACATGTATAATGGGTGGGAAGTGTCTTGTGTGAAAATGCACTCAGTTACCCATAAAATCAATGTTAGTCCTATTGGGCTACTATTCAAAAGTAACTCTTATTTATTTATTTGTTTATTTAGGCTCTAGCTTTCGCCATGACCCCAAAAACAACACAAAAGAAAGATACAGGACAGGATAAAAAAACACAATAAAACATTTCACATTTTAGCCGGATGTATACATACAGTATTAAATACCTTCTCCATATACACATATCATACACCCGGAGAAAGCTGTCACAGTCTCCATAGTTATATCCTCATCTTAATTCTTAAATCCCTATTGCCCTACTCCGCTAATTTCTTTGTGTTCAAGCCTTTTATGACCTTAGTCTATAAATGCTAAGCGAAAAACAACAGTAAAATACATAAAACCATATATCAAATGTACAAAATTAATTGTAGGTAAAATTAAAATGTAAAATAGAAAATATAAGATACAAAATAGAGGTACTGAAGCCAGTTGGTAGAACTTGAGGCTGCGTAGACTTTAGGCCCCATTTGGGGGGGGTGACTCTTGCACTAGGAAGTGGCTTACCCTTCTCGGGGGTTATGACGCCAACACTTGTCCCCTGATGAACCAACGCCTTCGCTCATATAAACATTGTCCCCAATGGGTTTAGCAGCTTACCTTTCATGGGGGTTATGGTGCCAACACTTGTCCCCTGACTAACCCTCATCCTAGATTAGTAACCAGGATCGCATCCTACATTAGAGTACATAATGAGATGTACCCTATTTCAGCCTTGGGACTAAACAAGCCTCTCCCCCCTTCCACAGATTGTAGGTCCTATCCTCTCTCCTTTGTCATCATCTCCCGTCTCTGGGAGGTCAGCCAGACATAGGACACAAGAGCGACCTTGTCCTCTTTGCTCCCCAGGGACAGCAAGCTCTTATAACCTTGACCCAATCCTACACGCAAGGGGTCACGGATGAGTGATTGAAACCACGTCACCCTAAGGGCAGTGTAATAAGAGTAGATTAGCAAAAGGTGTTCAACGGTCTCCACCCCTCCTAAAGGGCAGGTACACAGTCGTCTCTCGTAGGGGATCCTCTTATGCCTCCCTTCCACCACTGCAGTCTTGACCATCTGAAACCGGAGAAGCGTATAGCAATTCCTCCTGAAGACACAGCCCCGGGAGGGAATTTTCATGCAGGGAAATCAACCTTAACCAGTATCGTAACACGGCAAATTTGGCACATAGGTCCTTAGATGGGATACCCGTTTCTGCTCTTAGCACGGGACCCGGGACATCCTTCCCCAACTGGAGGATCCTCCTACGGAGGAACGCATTCTGCACCCTCTCCAGGGGTTTGGTTAGTGGTTGGGGAATGATCTCAAGGCCAAACATCGCCGCAGGCGGAACTTTGGCTCAATAAGCCTTCAAAAAAGACGAGACTGGCAGACCCTGTGAAATCCCCGCCGCCCTACCTAGTGCTCCCGCAAATTGGGCTGCTCTTATTACCCTTCCCTGAATATGTCTTAGACCACGTACACCTGCTAGAAAAGGTTACCCCAAGGTAGACATAGGACTGGACCACCTCAAGTGGTTGCCTGGCGATTTCCCATTTTTCCGATGCTTTGCGACAACCAAAAAGTAACTCAGACAAGGGATCTGTGATAACACAACTCTCATTAGTAGATTGCTGTAGGGGTGTGCATGTTGTTTTCGTTATTACAATAACGATAACAAAAATTGGCATTTTCGTTGTTATTGCAATAACGAAAACGACAACAAATAATAATGACAATAGAAAGGAAAACAACATTTTGTTTTTGAAATAAAGGGAAAACACTGAAAAACGTATTTCTGGCTATACCTTTTTTGTTTCTTATTCAATTGTGATGCGATATGGGGTGCTTGTACCCCCCTTGGAGGGCATTATGTGTACCACTTTTTGAAGCTATTCGATAAAGGGAACAGATTTTAGAAGCAATTGAATGTTGTGATTTTAAGACAAGCTCCATACACATTCATGTCTACAACTTCTTTATCTTCCATCCAATTCGCATGAAACATATGAATATCATGTCCCTCCACATACTTAACACACCTGCTAATTCCCAGAAAGATTGGATGAAGGGTCCTGATGATATAAGACATTAGCTTGAAATTACATTTCCAGCTGTAACATTTGTATGTTCTATCCTGTTTACAAGATATTTGGCAGGAATGTATCACATACCTTCCCTGTCATCTCTGCCAAACTACAGGACAATTTGATAAAGGGACCCAATTATATAAGCAATTGAAGTTGTCCCCTTGAAGACCATTATTCAGATAAATAGTAGCACATGCAGTGCCAGTCAGAGGCAGGCACCTGGCATGGCAAGGGGAGCGAGGATGTGGAGCAACCCAAAAGACTGACAGACACATTCACTGGCCAATTACTGCATGCTTCTAGCTTTACAGGACCAATTGGTAGTGGCTTTGAGGCAGGCATAGGGGGAAGCCCTCACGCGGGCATAGACGGGGCATAACTGGGACTTTGAGGATAGTATCCCAGCAATCATGAGACATATTTTACACGTCCAGGCTGGCCAGTTATCATCACAATCACATCCTGCAGCAGTGTGACAGAGGACATAAGAGAATCTCTATTGGCTCTTTCCTAAACAGATGCTTCTGACTTCCCAGTAACAAGTGGAGGAGAGATGTTGGGATGGTCACAGCACAGAATGAGGATATTTGGCTGACATTTCTGCTGGTCAATTAGCATCACAAACCGATCTTATACCACAGTGACACGTAAGAGAATCTCTGCCATAGGTTCCTTCTCTGCATATGCTATGCAGGCATCTAAAATTGGGACCCTTTATCACATCTTTCTGATGTTTGGCAGAGATGATCGTGAAAGTGTGATATAGATCTCTGCCGAATTTCATGTACACTGGTCGGTCTACAAAGATGTTACAGTCAGACATACATTTATAAGTTAAGTGCTTATACCACCAGGACCCTTTATCCAATCCTTCTGAAAGTTGTCATAGATAGTAAATATAGGAAGGGGTATAAACTTGCCAAGTTTCATCTACATTAAATGTGAGACAAAGAAGTTACACCTAAGAATGTATATGAAGATTTTTGCAAAATAAATTAATTTAACTGCTTCTAAAATTGGATTCCTTTATCCAATCGCTTTGGAATTTGGTACACATAATGCCTTCCATTGGAGGTATAACCACTCCAAGGTTCAGCCAAATATAGTAACAAACAAGAATGCTCCATTGAAACCAATGAAAAACAAAAGCAAAAATGAAAATGACAATTTGATATTTATGAAAATGACAGGTTTCAATAACGAAAAAGAAAAAACAAAAATGGCATGGGCCCCTAGTGCACACCTCTAGATAGCTGTGTTATAAACAAATATTGGAATAAAATCAGTAAACCCAGTGCCAGTGGCCTGAAGAGGCAGAGAGATAGATCATAGCAGTGAATAAATTAACAACCTTGTAAAAGAGTTTTAACACATTTTACTGTGTTTGGTTGCCATTTTTAGAATCTGAAAGACAAAAATAACACCGACAAAAGGTGACACGTTTTTTGAATGCATGCATTAGTTTAATACTAAGGATCATCATTGTTTCATTTGGTTTTACATGTTTAAGTTAATATTTTACCTTTATCATATTAATCATGAAAAATAAAAGTAGGGAGTGGTTTTCTAATCAGTCTTTTTTTCTTTTTTTTAATGTAGGCGACATGTGTTAATCTTCACTGCAAATTCCCCCATAGGGCACCATATCCATCTTTGTAGCATGGTACCATTTGTCTTTGGGGAAGAGGACACTGTTTTGCCAAATCTTTACAAGGTATGTGTTAACAATAACGCAGTAGCTGGAGCAATATTCATTGACCATTGATTACCATAAACTGGTCCAACTTCTTTTCTCAAATTTTGGGTTAAAAAAAATTATGTGTGCAGGTTTTGTGAGACATGGAGAAGAGAGGACATTGTCATGATCCTAGTCAGTTAGCTCTCACTAGGCAGCAGTCTCTCTTGGGGGTGCTTTGTACCAGGCCAGCAATAGGGGAACCTGGGCCCAGATTCTCCCAACATATTTCAGCTTAAGTCCCTAAGTGATACAAAGCAGGGATGGTGTGAGCGTGTCCTCCCACTCCCCACAGGCCTTCCTCGGGCCTTTTCTTACCGCAGGTAACAATAAACGCCAGCAAATTGTCTCTCTCCTTTGGGGACAGCCTGGCTTCAGCCTGGAGGCTTTGCCCTGTCCTCCATTCAGGAATTTTCTCCAGGGGTATCTACTCTCTCCAGCAGTTTACCCTGAACTGAGCCGGGCAGTCTCTTTTACTTCCCTCTTTCACACCTTGTAAGGGGTGTTAAGGCAGGGTCAACAGAGCCCAAAGAGCTTTAACATCTTATGGACCAGTATGAGGTTCATATACCCTCTTGCAGGCACTTGCTACACAGACACTCTAACACCGATAAAATGGGTGTTACATTTTATTATACATGTTGCAGGGTGACACTGCAGCCAATCAACAAGGGCCCTTTTCACACAAGCTGCCTCCACCCAGTTTCTCTGGGTGGAGATGGGTGGAGACATCTGTGTAAACACCATTTGTGATGGGTGTAGGTGTGTGTGTGCTCCCTCGCAACACCCATCACCACCCACCCACAGAGTAATGTCCGTGTACATTATAGGTTCTCGACCATGGCTGTGCAACAGTTTTCTAAAGGGAGAAATTTTGTAACCATTTCACCAACCACCTAATCACAAAACTATAGCAATAAGATAAAAAATGTCTGAAACAACCTGTAATGGACACTTAACAATTTAAGCATGAGAAGCTGGTACAAGAAAGTAACTTTGGATTGTATCCACATCATACACAGAAGAGAATGGAATTGAAACTCCTTTTGGTCATTGAAAGAGTATGGAATCCCCTTTGCAAGTTGCCCTTGGTGGTCTTGCAACCTGGATACAGGGAGTAAACAGGAAAATAATTATGGGTGAACAGAACTAGTTGGCAACCGTGGAATAGATGGGAAAATGGAATGTGGCAATAAAGGGTGAAAACAAACGAGATGTTAGTTCACATTAACTCATACCTGCCACGTGTTCACCTGCTCATTTATAAGGTGGCCGCCTGATGTTAACATGCACCCACAACACAGCCACCACCCGCCGAATACTCCTTACGTTATGCGTTAAGTTTGCCTGCAGGCTTGCCCGCATCCAGGTCCACCAACACCATAGAATCCCACCTAGCATTCCTGAGCAGCTGACAGGCAGCCCGAGGAGAGGGAGAGGAGAGCTAGTGATCTCCCTGTCCCCTCGGGGGCCACCTGTCAACTTGACTGTCTGCCTGTGCCAGCGATCTCTATATTGCCCCAGAGCCAACTGTCAACCGGTATCAGGTCCAGGTCTTGAACCCCTGTCCCTGGGGACTTGGGTGGGCTGCTTCAGCGGCTTGCACCACCTGGTGCCTTGGTGGCCTGTGTTTTCCTTCTTCCTGCTATGCCTCCTCCTGCATCTCCGCCTGGTGTGTGCCCCGCCCTTGCTCACCTGTCTCCTGTTTCTGTTGCCTGTCTCCTAGATTCCTGATTGGCCACCAGGGAGTATTTAAGACCTTCTGGTGACCTCAGGAAGCTGGTGGAGCAACTGCTCTTCCCGGTGTTTGGTTCTTATTCTTTCGCTTGACCCTATATAGCCAGGGCCCCGGTTCTTCCGCGGAATTTTTTTTTAAATTCCGCGGGAGTCAGGGGCCAATTCTGCGCCTCGGCGCGATTTACCATGCGGGGGGGGGG
>QEPC01001533.1:6908893-6926244 GCA_003113815.1 Sphenodon punctatus
GAATCTCCTGCCCCGCGTCCCCGCAGCGCAGGCTGGAAATTCTGCGCTGGGGTAAGCGGGGCAGGAGATTCCGCGGGGGGAGGGGAATTCCGCGGGAAATCTGCGATTCGCAGACCCGCGTTTCCCTCATGGCCCTGTATATAGCGTAGACCTGTCTCTTCCCCTGTGTCTATACCCAGTGTGTGTTATGTCTTGAGTCTTCGTGTCCTGTTAACCCCTTTTGTGTCCCTTGTGTTAGTAGCACTTCCCCTCCTTGTTGCCTGTAATCCTTATTCCCTTCGTGTGTCGAGGTCTGTCTCGCCCAGTTCCCTTGTCCCCGTAGTCCTCCCCCATGGTGTGTATTCTGCTTTGTACCTTCCCTGAACTTGTCCCTTCTCCATGTTGGTTGGTCTTCCTCATGTCCCGAGTCCCTCACGTTGTGCCTTGTTCCCCATTGCTCTAACCGTCTCTCTCCTGTGTTTGCTCCTTGTTGCACACTGTCTCCCCGCTGCTGGTAATTCCCCCAGCTCCCCACTGCTCGTATTCCATCAGCCAGTGGTTCTTTTGCTGAGCATTCAGTCTCCCTGATATCGGAGAACAGCTGAGAGGTTTCAGTGTTTGATCTGTGGGACGTCCCCTACTCTCTCCAACCCTTTCCCCTCTTACCTGCCCATCTCTTCCTCCCTTTTTCCCGGCCCCTTGCCCCAGAGCCTGACAACCGGCACAGCCACTGCACCAATGCACAGCCCTGTCCCCTCAAAACTGCCTATCAGCAGTTTGGGTAGAGGTTGGCCAGCTGCGCCAGTGATCTGCCTGTCCCCCTGGAGTGAGACATCAGCTGGGCGAGCTGGTAGCACCACTGATCTCCCTGTCCCTGTGGAGACACCTATCAGCTGGGCCTGCTGGCTATGCCAGCAATCAATGATCAGCTGACAGATGGCTCTGGGGGGATAGGCAGATCACTGACAGCCAGCCTAGCTGATAGGCGGGGGGGGGGGTAGGCAGATTGCTGACACAGCCAGATGACTCAGCTGGCAGGCGGCCTTGGGGGAACACTGCTGGACAGGGGGACAAGATCACTAGCTCTCCTCGCCCTCTTCCAGGGCTGTCTGTCAGCTACCCAGGCATGCTAGGTGAGATTGGTGCTGGCACGATGCGGGCAAGACTGCAGGCGAACCTAACAGATGGGCCACAGATATGTGGGCACCTATTATTGTGGAGTAGCCTGCATGATAGATCTGCAATCTCCCCCAAAACACCATCGGTGTTCAGTGGGTTGTGACCGCATGGCAGGTACAGGCTGACATCTGGGGACCTGGTTCTGGGACGGGGCGATCACTAGCATGGCCGCCCAGCTGACAGTCAGGTCCGATGGGGAGGGAGGTCATTAGCGGGCCCACCCATCTGACAGGGAGGTCCAGGTGGGGAGGGAAATCACTAGTGTGCCACCCAAGTGACAGGCAGCGGTAGGGGAGGGAGATCGCTAGTGCTACTGTACTGTGTGGAGGCTGCTAAGAGCACATGGAATGCGGGCAGGAGGCTGCCTATTTATTCTGTTGGACACGCTAAACATGTGTGGCAGCTGCATGGGGGCTGCACAGACCAAACCTGGACTCCAGCGAGCTAAGTGCGTGTTTGTTTTCACTCACAGTAAACATAGTGCCAAATTTTAAGAAAGGAAGACGTGGGGAATTATAAGCTAGTCAATCTGATATCGGTACCTTTAAAGATTTTCAAACAAATTATAAAACAAACGATTTGTGAGCAGTTTGAGGCAAAGCAAGCAATAGCTAATAACCATATGGATATGTTACGAACAAATGAAGCCATACCAATCTAGTTTCCTCCTTTGACAGGGTAGCTATCTTGGTTGACAAGGGAAATGCAGCAGATGTAATGTATCTCGACTTCAGTTTTGCCATGGTCCCACATGATAGTCTCATAAGAAAGATGCTGAAATATGGGCTGGATGGATCAGGTTGTAAGACTCTGAAAATGACATTAACCAATCCTATGCCTATTGACCTTCAGAGTAGACTACTGCAATGTGTTCTATGTGGGGCTCTCCTTGATAACTGTTCGGAAGCTGCAGTTGGTGCAGAACGCAGTGGCCTGCCTTCTTTCTTGGGTTGCTGGTCGCTGGAAGCACATGACACCAGTGCTCCAGAGTCTGCACTGGCTGCCAATAGCTTTCCAGGCACAATTCAAGGTGTGGTTTTGGCCTATAAAGCGCTAAAAGGCTTGCATCCCAGGTATCTGAAAGACCGCCTCTTCCCTTATGTTTCGTCACGGCCCCTGAGGTCAGCCAGGAGTGCCCTCTTGCGAGTACCAACTGCCTTTGAAGTTTTTACAACAAGGAACACAGAGAGGCTATAATAAAGGGCACTAGCCTTGAAGGGTAAGTCTTGTAAAATCCAGCCCTTCTCGTAAGGACCCAGACCCAAACAGGATCTCACTTAAAGGTGCTCTTCATTAGTATGCCACATGCTCAGTTCTTCTCCAATACCAGTATTCCCATGTATATCTACATAAAGTCCATACCAGTTTAGATAGCTTCTCCTTTTTAGAGTCCTTTTAGTCACGGGCTGATCCCAAACCCTGCGGACGAGCGCACGTGTGCAGCCCATGTACAGCCTGAGCACACCCCCATTTCAGGGATTGTGGCACACTCACAAACCATGTGAAAATCACACAGAAGCCGCATGCATGTGAGTCCTAGATCACACCCAGAGTCTTTTCTCAAGCTCTGCTGGCCAGGCACTATCACTCCTGTAGCCAGCTTTAGGTCAAGCCCTGCCTCATTTTGGTATTCCCAACAGTCTCCCACACAGACTTTCACCAGAGCATCCTCTAACATTCTGTTCACATTCCATTTACCTTTTTGACCGCCGTCGCACGTTGAGCTGAGGGTTTCAAAGTATTGTCCACAATGGCCACAATCCCAAACCCCTTCTCATGGAATTTGTGTGACACAATGTATTCCCAAAGAACATGCACGCGAGTTGCACACAGGATCCACGGGGCATGGGATCAGGCCCGATGACTTCAAAGTTCAAGGAGTCATTGTAGACAATACATTGAAATCCTCAGCTCAGTGTGTGGCAGCGGTCAAAAAAGCAAACAGAATGTTAAGAATTATTCGTAAGGGGATAGAGAATAAAACTGAAAATATCATAATGCCTCTGTATAAATCAATGGTGTGACTGCACCTTGAATATTGTGTGTAGTTCTTGTTGCCCCATCTCAAAAAAGATATAGTAGAAATAGAAAAGGTACAGAGAAGGGCAACAAAAATGACAAAGGGTATGGTGTATGAAGAGAGGCTAGATAGGTTAGAGCTCTTCAGCTTGGAGAAGAGATGACTGACAAGGGATATGACAGAAGTTTATAAAATCATGAGTGGTGTGTAGAGTTAGTATACCTCTCCTTTAAAAGAAGTTGTTTATGAAAAATACATGTTGCAGGGCTGCACTGGAACCACTGCATCATGTATTTTGCTTAAGCATCCTATTTTAAAGGGGTGGTATGCTAACCCTAGTGGTTGCCAGGAGATGCGTCATCCTGCGCTGCCTTAGTGGCTATGTGGTCTGGGCAGCGCTACCTCCTCTTAAGGGGCCAGGCTTCATTAACCACCCTACTCCTTTTATAGAGGCAGTCTCAGTGGCTGCCCTGCAATTCTAGAACTCCCTTACCTTGGGGGTCCACCCTAATTCCAAGCCTACTCATCTTCTGGAAGAGATGCAAGACCTTTTTGTTTAGCCAGGTGTTTGACAGACAGAGATAGGGATTGGGTGGACAGGTTAGGGAGAGGGTTGGTGAGTGCCAGCGGTTAGTTGCAGCAACCCTGAGATTTACTGGGAAGGGCAAGGCAAAAATTGGAATAAATAAATAAATGCAGATATGGAATACTTAAATGGGCAGTTTGGATAACAACAGCAGGATCATTTTCTTAGTACAGTATGAGGTAACTCCATGCATTTTAAATCTGACAAAATGCGTTACAAGAGAAGAATAAGAATGACAAAGTAGATATCAAAACTGGTATGCATTAGTCTGATAAAATGATAGTACTTCTCCTCTTACCTCCTTCTCCTCCTCCGCTGGGTAGCTCTGCTGATGGCCGATAGGAGGCAGATGACATCATTTCTTTTCTGCGCATGCGCGCCAGGAGCTACCCGGTCCCTCAGTCTAATCGTCTGCCTCGGCCGGTAGGACACGTTCCGCAATAGCGCCTCTCTGAGGAAATCAGCAGCCCTGAAGAAAAAAAGGGCAGCTCAGTTAGTTTAATTTCCAGGTGAGGGGAAGTCAGTGGGAAAGAACACGAGCCTTGAAAAAAAAAAGAGAAAAGAGAAACAGCGTTTGCTGCATGGCTCCTCCTTTCCCCCCCCCCCCTTCTCCTGTGACAGAGAGCTCCGGGGCGGCGTGGCCGCGCCCGAGAGCATTGGGGCCTAATAAATTATAATAAATTATAAGAAAATAATGAATATGTAACAAAGGTAACTCCGGGGCTGCCGCACACGTGAAAACCCTGGGGGCTAATGGACTCTCGCAAGACAAATGATATGAAAACAAGCTCCGGGGCGGCACGGCCGCGCCCGAGAGCATATTGTGGGCTAAATAAACTCAAAGAAAAATAAAATAAAAAGCCCAAGGCAGGGAACTCGGAGACAGCGTGCCTGGGCCTCAGAGTCTCCCTCAGCGATTATATCCATGTGAAGGGACCCCTACAGGGCAGAGGCAGCGCTGCTGTTCTCTTTCTCCCTAGCAACAGCCTCCACGTGGCCCCTCCTATTCCAGAGTGGAGACAGTTCGGCTGGGCTCCGTCATGAGGCAAGTTAACCCTTAAGTGCCTGACTTGGGAGGTTTTCTTTTAGTAATTACATCCTCCCCCGCTCCTTATATGAATTCTTCTTGTTCTTTCCTTAGGCAAGCCATGAGTACGGGACAGCCCCCCTCGGGTTCACCCCCTCAGCAGTGCCAGCCCCCTTGCAAGAACAAGACACACAGGTATGCCTAGCCTCCATAGAAAAGTCTATAGGAGAGATCCTGGCTACCCTGGGGAAGTTACCCAAACCAAAAAGAAAAAGGCATACCACCAAGTCTCTGGCGAAGTCCAAGGCAGGGACTTCTGGTACCCCCAAAAAGAGACCTAGGCGCCCTTCGGGCCACACTCTTCACACTTTTCAGCCCTCAGCAGAAAGTGACCAAGAGGGTCAACATAGTGAACTGAACCAGGCACTAGCTGAGCATAGGCAGACTGAGTCTGTTCCTTCCTCAGAATCTGATCAAACCCACTCCGACTTGGAAGAGGGCGAATGGGTTGAACAAGGCTTTGATCCCAAAGACGGGGAGAGACAATTTTCTGCTCAGTACAGGAATGAGCTCATTGCAGTTGCAGGAAAAATCACCTAAGCAGGACTCCTCTGACTCCCAGGAGGAGGAAACCCGCCAATACATCCCATCAGTTCACGGCAGAGACCAGGGCCTCCCCACAGACAAGGCGTTTGAGAAGCTTGTGCTGCAAGAGTGGAAGCAGCCTGACGAGCTTTAAAATGAACAAGGCTCAGGACTCCCTCTACTCCTTCTCCAGCAGAAAGGACCCCTTGTTTCGATCACCTAAGATAGACGCAGGGGCGGCGTCCCTAGCTAGACACACTGTGTTCCCCACTGAAGGGGATTGCCATCCTAGGGACGCTACGGATAGAGCGGTTGATGCAGCTCTTAAGAAAGCCTCAGAGGCTACGTCGGCTGCCCTAAAGATAGGGATAGCATCCTCTTACGTCTCCAGAGCCATGCTAGCATGGCTGCAGGAATTATAAGAACCAGAAATATCAGAGGGTAAGGCCCAGAGACTAAATTCTAGAGTCCACTTGGCAGCCACCTTTCTAGCAGACGCGACCACTGATAATCTAACTTGGTCAGCCAGATCTGTAGCCAACAACATTGCGGCCAGACGCAGAGTATGGCTACGCTCATGGGACGGGGATGTCACTGCAAAGAATTTGCTGACGGCCTGCCCATACAAAGGGTCAAAACTATTCAGTGTGTGCCTAGAGAAAGTCTTGCAGGAGGCGTCCAGCAAGGACAAAACAAAGACTCTCCAACAGCTGTCCACTAGAAGGGGCTCCTTTAGAGCGCAGCCCTTTCATTTCAGGGGCTTCACAGCCCCATACAGAAAATTCCAAGCACCAGCACAGAGGGGTTATACCACCAACTTTGCCTTCAGGGGCAGAGGCAGGGGCTTTCGCTCAGGAAGGTATGACAGGCGCAGATGAAGAGGCCCCCCTGCCAATCAACCCAGGCAGGACGCCTGACTACTCTGGCCGACAGGTCGGGGGCAGGATCCAGCTGTTCTGCGATGCATGGGCTCACTCGGTCTCAGACGCCTGGGTCCTATCCTGCGTAGAACGGGGATATGCCATCGAATTAGACAGCACCCCCCCCCCCAAGCAGGTTTTTGGTCTCCCCTACGTCACGGGATGCAGAAAAACATCGCGCGATGACAGACGAAATCAAGAGGCTACAGGACACCAAGGCCATAGAAAAGGTGCCACCTGATCAACAATTCTCAGGACTGTACTTCATCCTTTTCCTTGTGGCAAAGAAGGCAGAAAAATGGAGAGCAGTATTAGATCTGAAGGCCCTGAACCGGCACGTGACAAAAAAGAGGTTCAAGATGGAGACAGTGTCCTCCATTTGCCACAACATTCAGACACGACTGGATGGTGTCCCTGGACTTACAGGATGCTTACCTCCACATTCCAATCAGAACGACTCACAGGAAGTGGCTCCGCTTCACTTACAACAACCACCATTGGCAGTTCCGGGCCCTTCCGTTCGGGCTGTCCTCAGCCCCCAGGACTTTCACCAAAGTGTTGATACCCCTGGTGGCGAACCTCAGGATGGAAGGCATTCATATACATCCTTACCTGGACGATCTGTTGATCCGGGCCCAGTCTCCGGAGAAGACCATACAAGACCTCAACAGAACTGTCCTCTATCTGAAACAACACGGGTTTCTAATCAACATGGAGAAAAGCCATCTGACTCTGACGAGGAGGCTACAGCATCTAGGCACAGTCATAGATACCAGCTCCGACCGCGCGTTCGTACCACCGGACAGGACAAGGAAGATACGGAAACTGGTAAGAACCCTCAGATCGTCACACTGCCTGAGACTCAAGACCCTCAATTCACTCCTTGGGCTGCTAGTCTCTTGCACAGCCCAGGTGACATGGGGCAGGTTCCACATATGTCCCTTGCAGAAGCTGCTACCTCCTTTCCAGCGAGAGCTCACAGGCGGGCTGAATCCCTGGGTTCTCATACCAGGACATCTAAAAAACTCCATGTCCTGGTTGTTGTTGTTATTATTATTATTATTATTATTATTAGACATTTATATAGCGTCAGTCGTATGACCTGGTGCTGTACAGAACACAGAACTAGACGTGGTCCCTGCCTGTGGCTTACAATCTAAAAGACAAAAGAGGTGCCACTCACGGACCCCCCAAGGGACATAATAACAACAGACGCCAGTCTAACAGGCTGGGGGGCGCACACGAGTCGACGACTCGATTGATGCAAGGAGTATGGTCTCCCCAGGACTCGAAACAACAAATCAACCTCTTGGAGCTGAAGGCCATTCGTCTTGCCCTTCAACAACTCTTCCCCTCCAGAACCAATCGCCACCTACTCATCTGCACTGACAATGTCACAGCAAAGGCATATGTCAACCATCAGGGCGGATCCCGGTCGCTCCAACTACATTGGGAAGCAACGTGACTATTCAAGTGAGCCCAATCCCACTTGACATCTCTGAAAGCGCTCCATATCAGAGGGCAGGACAACACGACAGCGGACTGGCTCAGCCGCCAAGTGCTACAGCCTCACAAGTGGATGCTCAACGAGACAGTGTTCCAGAGCATTGTGAGTTGGTTTGGGCTTCTCATCATGGACCTGTTTGCCTCAAGAACCAACGCCCAGCTGCCCCGCTTCATGACATGGGAAACATGCCAGGAGGCGGAGGCAATCGACGCCCTAAACCAGCCATGGCCAAAGGGACTGCTCTATGCGTTCCCTCCCTTTCCCCTACTCCCACGGACCATCGCGAAAGCATGCAGGGAAAGGGCACTCCTAATTCTGACCGCTCCCTGGTGGCCCAGGAGGCCCTGGTTCTCGGAGCTGATCCAACTAAGTCAGGGCCAGTACAGAAAACTTCCTCTACTGTCAGACCTTCTGCATCAGGGCCCGATATCCTGCCCAGATGTCCGGACCCTACAGTTGACAGCCTGGCGATTGAGCGCGCTGCGCTAAGACGAAGGGGTTATACTGAACCAGTCCTTGATACCCTTCAGAGTTCTAGAAAGCCAGCCACTAGAAGGACGTACCAGAGCATGTGGAAAACAATTGCAAACTGGTCGAAACAAAAGGGCTTAGACCCAAGACAGGCAGGGATTCCACAAGTATTGGAGTTCCTACAACAGGGACTAGACAAAGGGCTCAGGGCCAACACCTTAGCTAGGCAGGCAGCAGATCTCGATTCTGTACTGAGAGCTGAAACCAATAGGGCTATATCCTCACACTCACATGTCAGGAAGTTCATCCGGGCAGCCAGGCTCCTGTCCCCCCCCGGTCATTCACAGAGTGCCCTCTTGGAATCTAAACTTGATCCTAGAGGCACTCACAAGGCCGCCTTTTGAGCCCCTAAAACACATATCCCTCTACCTTCTAACGCTAAAAACAGTGTTCCTAGTAGTGGTCACGTCAGCTTGACGAGTTTCGGAGCTGAGTGCACTGTCAATGGAGGACAACTTTTGTATTTTTTGACCAGATTCGGTCGTTCTCAGGTTGGACCCGGCCTTCATCCCGAAGGTAAACTCATACTTTCACAGAGCCCGGGAGTTGGTGCTTCCATCTTTTTGCCCCAACCCGGTTCACCAGAAAGAGAAAGATTGGCACAAATTGGACGGCCGACGGGCGCTCAAAATTTATTTGGCTAGGACCCAGGCCTTCCGCAAATCCACGGCCCTCTTTGTTAACACTCGCCCGGTCCTTCAGGGCCTCAAGGCTTCCAAGACTTTATTATCTAAATGGGTTAAGCAGGCCATCATTGAAGCCTACAGGGCTGGCGGGAGGATTCCCCCCTTGCAAATTTGGGCCCACTCGGTCCGCAGTGCGGCCACTTCCTACGCCTTTTAAGGCACAAGCCTCCTACGAAGAGATTTGTAGGGCCGCGACGTGGGCGTCCCTACATACCTTCGTAAGACACTATAAGATCAACATCTTCAGTCAGCTGAGGCTGCTTTTGGCAGACAGGTACTGCAGTCAGTACTGGATGCTCCCAGTGCTGTCAGCGCCCACCCGTAGAAGAGGGATTTTGCTCTGGTACATCCCAGCGGAGGAGGAGAAGGAGGTAAGAGGAGAAAGGAGAATTGGTTACCTACGTTTGTGAATTCCTTTCTCTCTTACTCTCCTGATTCTCCTCCGACCCTCCCTGCCGTACAGCACTCAGCATCTCACGTATACAACTGATTAGTTTCTTACCTTTTGACCATGGTTGGGTCCTAGTTCAACTGTTCCAGTGATTCTCACTCTTTTGTCCTTAAGGTATTACAGGTTTTTTGCTTGAAGTTATGTTTTGTCAGGTTAGAACTACTTACAGGGGCACTCGGCTATACTACAGACTGAGGGACCGGGTAGATCCTGGCACGCATGCGCAGAAAAGAAATGATGTCATCTGCCTCCTATCGGCCATCAGCAGAGCTACCCAGCGGAGGAGGATCAGAAAACTAAGAGAGAAAGGAATTCACAAAGGTAGGTAACCAATTCTCCTTTCCCTCTCCATGCTTGGTATGCACGGAGTTTTATTGTCCTTTGAATGCCAGAAACCAAAGCAGCTTGACCTCTGAACAAATTGATAACAACAGGGGGTTTCACAAGGGCTTGGTCGTTGAGTACAAATAAAATGTTTATATGCTACTGCAGTACAGATAAAGCTTGAACAGTTCTGGCTCATAATAGTTGCTTATGCCCTTTCTCCCCAGGAGAGCTACCGGTTTATAGAACAGGCGACAGCTATCCTAAAAGCTATTGGAAACGTGATAAATAATTTCAGCTGTGAGCTTGAACTTCTGAAAGCCCTGAAGGAACTGGAATTAACACACTACCCTTCTTGCCTCTGTGGTACAGGGATAGCTAGAGAGCACTGGAAGGTGAACGAACAGTTCTAAGGTTCTGCTGTTTTTAAGGGATTGCAAAATATAATGTAATGTATAAGGTTCTGCTGTTTTTAAGGGATTGCAGAATATAATGTAATGTAATGTATAATGTTCACATAGTCCCTTAGTAATTCCATTGACCATATTTCCAGAAGGTTTCTACGTCCTGCCTGTAATTTTTGCGTGCACAATTCTCAATCCATTATCATGAGTATCATTTAGAATCTGCGGATCCAAACAGCAATTGTCTTTCATTTCTAATACTTGCAGAAATTACATAAATTATAATACATACAGAACTATATAAATTAAATAAGAAGCTGTGTTAAGACAATTTGGTCCTGCATTGTTTTGGACATCTTAGGATAATTTCAGACGTGATGGGCTGTTTGGCCCGCCACGCTGAACCCCGGACTGGGATCTGTCTTGGATCCCGGTCCATGATCAGGCCGGCCATCCTTTAGACATGCCGGCCTGATCCCTATCAGGGAGGGGACAGGGCTGCGTGGCGCGACATGCGGCTGCACAGCCCCACCTCCCACATTCCCTCGGCCGCCTTTGGCCGCTGCACCCGATCCCGTATCATGGCCAATCTAACCACGGCTCTTGACCCCCGGCCAGCCGGAGGTCGAGGGCCATGGTTAGCTTTGACCCCCGCCAGAGATTCACCATGGCGAATCTCTGGCGGGGGTCAAACAGACGTGCACGGAAACGCTGCCACTACAGGGAATCCACTGGGGTTCACTGTGGTGAAAGGCATTTTTGTAACGTCTGAAATTACCCAAAGTTTTATTTAGCAGCTTGTAACTTGTGACCCAATTCAGCGTAAGGCTGTTTTTAAAGGAGATTCTCCACCCATCCCACATGCATCCAAATGCCCACCTGAAGATGGCATGGGGGTGGTGCACGCTCCCATGACCCACACACCACACACCCATAGCTACTCATGGAGTATCAGGGAAAAATCCAGACTGCTTCGTGCGTGGGAAGGCTAACATGCATGGGTAGAGGCGCGCACGCATCCCTGGCGCATTTGAGTCCCTCCCCACTCACCCCACGTGGATGGGCGGCGTCAGCACAAAAGGACCACCCCCTCCCCAGCCATGCTCATTGAAAAACGGCCGAAGAAGACAAAGAATCTAATTTAAGTTCAGAAAACAATGCATGGCATAATTCTCCACTGTGATTAATATTGATGAGACAGTACAAGTGGAAGTGGCTTTTTTGGTCATTGAAGACAATAGTGAGATTCTTTTTACAGACAGACTTTCCGCTGGTTTTTTTATTAAAACTGCCAAAACATATTCTTATTTAGACTTTAAATTCAATGTTTTATGCATGTGATTAATTAAATCAGTTCTCCCTTCAAAACATGAAACAATCACGCTGCTACATATGATAATATGATTACACCCAAAACCAGAGATGAACATGACAGGGTTTTCCTTTCTAACTGTACATCTTAACCTTTTCCCTGAAAATGTTTATAATACTAATGTTATCTATCCTGACTTTCTACAGTACCATATTTTCTACAATAATTACACCCTGCCTTTATTCAGCTGCTGAACATCTGATGCAAACTATGATGCATATTTAAGAGGTTAGCTCAGGGCCGGCCCAAGGGTTTGAGGGACCATGGGCCAAGCCTTGCTGCAGGGCCCCAAAGGCTTGCCGGTCTGCCGGCGGCTTTGCCACCAGCGGGTTGGCAGAACCTTATGGCTGGCAGAGCTCTAGGGAGGGGCTTGTCCATTGTAGGCGGAACCTCCAAAAATCNTGCTGAGTAAAACCCTGCCACTTGGAGACTGAGAGAACCCTCCTACTAGCATCTCATCCAGTAAGTGGATGGGACTCCAGTAGGACAACTCACTCTCTCTCCATCAGTGGTAGTGCCATAGCAGGATAAAAAAAATCCTGTTCACATATTTAAAACATACAAAACCTCTGGGCCACATCAAAATAGCTGCATGCTATTAACAATACATGACCACACAAGCACGTTTATATTTAGTAAAAATAGCACGAGGAGCCACTCTAAGAAGAACAGAAGGTTGCTACCTTGTAAATAAGGTTCTTTGAGATGGCTCCGAACATTCTCACAACACCCACCCTTCCAGCCTCGCATATAATTTTTTCCTTCTATTTCTAGAAAGGGTTGGAAGAAACTGTCATTCTGAGGGGGGAGAGCACTTTTTATACTAGAGGAGCTCAAGACCATCATGTGGCTATTATTTGAATAGGGTGAGCATGCACAGCCCAGTTGTGAGAATTTTAGGTGCCATCTCAAAGAACCTTCTTTACAAGGCTACAACCTTCTGATCGGCATGTGGGGAGGAGCTGTTTGTAAACAAACAGCTTTATCTCCCAGTCCCATTGCTGCTTCTGCGTGTGCCCGGCAGCGGAGGCGGCAGAGGGGGGGGCATGTGTCAGCTGGCAGGGGGGCCCAGGGCAGCCGGGGGGGGAACCAAGCCAGGAAATGTGGCCGCCGGGGCTTTGCTACCAACGGGGGGGGAGGGACGGAGGGATTTAAACGGTGGGGTCCCAACTCCATGCCATGTGGGGCTCCTCCCTCGGAGGCCGCTATGGGGCCATGTGCCTGGGCACTGGTGGCACATGGCTCGGGCCGGCCCTGGGTTAACTTAGTCACTGGAAGTATGTATATATTTTTAAAACCCTGCTACAAAGCAGAGATAGGTCAAAGATACTACTTTGTATGTGTATCTGCTACCAGTTTCAAACCTATGTAAATTCAGTCTGGGAATAAAGACAGAGTCCGTATCCAGGTCATTTCTGACACAAACTTCTTGTGGTTATTATTATATTATTATTATTGTTGTGGTTATTATTATTATATTATCTCCATGTCTATGGAGTATTAAAATCCTGTAGGAAGTAATAGATTACCCATGTTAGCCAAAAGCCATTAGTGGATGCTTTTGGTTTTAAGTGTATACACCGAATAGAGAGTAGATTGAAATTATTCTATCACCAAAGGAAATAGTGGGGTAAGTATTCAACAAAAGCTTGTGTTTATTGTTGACTATTTCTTCATCAGTTGTAAATCTTTCAAAGTAAGTAAAAATTGTATTTATAACACACAGCTCAATAAAATAGTGTCAGTAAGCAGAACACTTTGAAAACAGAGGAATGAAAGAAATATTGAAAGAGATATTTTGATCAGAAATGACCATTTCTCTCAGTTTGAATTCTGAAATAGCATAAAAATATCTTCCAAAATGGTCTTATGAGTCTTTATTCCATATCTTAGTCCCTAAACTGGAGGGAAGGTGGGGTCACCTTCGCCTTTAGCCCATCGACTAAATCTGGCCCTTGACTGTCTTTTATTTGGCCTCTTTACAATGGCTGAATCTGGCCTGTGGACCTTTTCCTTCCCTCAAGCACCAAAAGAGTGAATTCAGGGTAAAATTGTTGGGTTATTTTAACTGTTGATGTATTTTATGGTATTATGGTATGGTATTCATATGAATGGATCATGATTATTATTATTATTATTATTAACAAACATTTATGTAGCGCCAGCAGTGTACCTGGCACTTTACAAAGTAATAAAATAGACACGGTCCCTGCCCCTAGGGCTTACAATCTGAGAGACAGGAGCTGGGGGAGAGACTTAGGAAGGGGAACAGAGGGAGAGACAAGGGGTCTAACATTCATTAAGATGCGAGGTCTCAAGTGCACGTACTTGGCTTGGTTACGATGAGAATGACAGCAGGCAGGTCCATGTTGCAAGGATAAGGGTAAACCGATCGTAGGTATAGGAATAGTGGCTCGGCAGGATAAAGAGTCAGACAGAGCAGAGCGAAAGAGGTGAGTTTTAAGGAGAGATTTGAAGGTATGAAGGGAGGGGGCAAGGCGGATGTGGACAGGGAGGGAGTTCCAGGCATGGGGGGCAGCAAGTGAGAAGGGACGAAGGCGCTTAGGGGAGCAGGGAAGGTGTGGAAGGGTGAGAGAAGGGACAGAGGAGGAGCGAAGTGCACGGGCTGGAGTATGAAGGGCGATAAATGCAGAGAGGTAGGGGGGAGCGAGGTTGTGAAGAGCTTTATAGGTGAAGACTAGGAGCTTGTGCAGGATTCATTCAGGAAGGGGAAGCCAGTGAAGCGAAGAGAGGAGGGGCTACACATGAACTTCCTGTGCCCAGCTCTGTCCTTGTCTCCAGCCTGCTCCCCCAGCCTGCCTTCACTCCTGCCTTGCTCTTGTTCCTGTGCCTTTGCTCCTCTCTTAGACTGAACTCCTTGTCTGACCTCTGGCTGCTGACTACAACTCCACCTTATTCTATGGCCTCAGACTCCCAGCCCTGATGTTGACACGCTCTCCTGCCTCAGTCCTGATATGACCCTGTTCCCCGCCATGCTTCCTCTTCATGCCTACATCCTGAACTCCTGCCCCTGATATTCCTCTTCCTTCCTTCTTTCTGAGCACACCCCTTACACACCCACAGCCCCATTTCCTATCTGGTCTGTGGACTGTACTAGTTTTCAAAGTGGTCTTCAGGAGGGAAACATTTTTCTACCCCTGCCCTAAAACATCTAGTCTTCAGAGAGACAACTTCATGATACATATTTAAGCAAAATGAGCAAGTTGTGTTTCTGAAAAAGAAGGGTATTCCTTCTGAATAGGATATTATGATAAAAATTATAAAAAATAACAATAATAATAATTTTCTTTTTCATTCTCTTTGAAATTTTAGGTTTTCAATAATGCATTTTGGCATATGATGAAACAAGTATTAGGGAACAGTGTTCCTCCCAATTTTGTATTCGCATACAGATCCTTCACATTGGCTATTCAACGCAGTGATGCATCTGTGGAAGACAATGTGTCCACAGGTAGGTAGGGTACTGAAATCTGGATAAACAGCAGAATCTGTCTTTTTCTGTTTATAGACAACTAATTATAGCTAGAATCCGAGACAATGATTTGCTGCCAAAGTGCTCTGATCCCATGAAGATCATAGATATGTTTCAAAAGTTGTCCCTGTTGAAAATGAGATAAGCTGGAAGGCAGACAAAAGGACTGATATTGATAGATTTATTAGAACCATTGATTGAGGGGGTGCTAGAATCCCACTGCTACTGCTTTATGGTGAGATCACCTTACCCTTCTTTATTTTATGTATTTATTTATTTATTAACTATGAACATCAGGCAGGTTTTAGATCTGGGCAATCCACCCAAGACCATTTGTTCACTCTCCAATTTTTGTGGCACAGATACATCAAGGTCAAGAATGCTACCTCGTACGTAGCATTCGTTGACCTAGCAGCCGCATTTGACTCAGTGGATAGGGAATTGCTATGACTGAAATTATCTCACCCTCCTAGGATTGGATGTTTCCCTACTTAAACTTCTAATAACATACCACTACTAGGGCTCAAGTTAGGTGGGGTCTGCACGAATTGACTCCTAGATCTTTTAACAGCTAAGGGAGTTAGGCAAGGCTGCATTCTTGCCCCAATATTGTTTAATTTGTTTATGAATGATGTTATTGGGGATATGCAGTGTGTTGATTTCCATCCGCCTTATTTGCTATTGACTATGATCCCTATTTTGATGTTCGCCAATGATACGGCAATCATTTATTGGCTTGCAGAGAGCCCTGTCTAAATTTGAGCAACTTTGTGTGAAAAACAAACTATGGATCAACTTTGATAAAACCAAAAACTTGACCTGGGGTATGGGGACCCGAAAACTTTCTTGGAAGATGGAACGGGTCAGGATAGAGAGGGTGAGACACTACAGATATTTAGGACTTTTCTGTAGTCCCGTCCTGGAAGTGTCACTTCCAGCGAGCGAAGACTAAGGTTACTCTGTCAACAGGTGCTATTAATAAATTCCATGCTTCTGTGGCAGGGAGCTCTATAATAGCTCCTCTCAGAGCATACAAAGCCAGATTGAATGCCCAACTTCTCTTTGGGGCAGAGGTCTGGGGCTGGGATGCAGGTAGCGATACTGAAGTACCTCAGAACAAATTTCTACGTTCCCTTCTAGGACTCCCGGCGTCTATGCCGGCTGCCTTCTTAAGATTAGAATCAGGATTGGAGGCTATTTCCGCTAAGATTGTGACCAGGCTATTATCTTTTTGGTTTAAAATTTTGACTTCTTCTCCACTCAGATTTCCCAAAATGTGTCTTTTAGAAGACTACAAATTAGCTTTTCCCATCAAATCACCTTAGTTGCATTTTGTGATGAGTTTTTTAAACCAGATGGTCCTTGAATATTATGTCTCTGATGACATGAGATTATTTTCCCAAGCGGACAAATTTCAGATGTGCCAAAGAATTAGGAACATCCCTCGCCAAACAGATTTGGCAACAGTTCACTCTTCCCGGCTGGCACCACAGTACATTTTTTGGGAAGGAGGGGAGGGGTTAAGAGAAAAATTTAAGGCTGGATCTCAGAAAAATTCAGAGGATGGCATTGACTAGGCTGAGGCTAGAGCAGATGCCGACAGCCATTACAGAGGGACGTAGAATGGGAATTTCCAAAAAGGAAAGAGATTGTCCCTTCTGTAGGGAGGTGTTCGAGGACACGGTTCACTATGTCCTCGTATGTCCCTTATATATGGATATTAGGGAACAGCTGATTTTCCCCCTTCCAAATGCTTTTTTGTCTAGGCTTGCAGCCGTTGCCCTTCGAGCCAAAGGTATGAGGCATAGGTTTTTATTCAACTATTGTATTATATTTTGTATGTTTGTTTGTATTTTTAATTGTTTATATTGATGATGGTGAAAGATAGTATCTCAATAAGTTTGAATCTTATTTATTTATTTTTCTTTAAAAAAAAAAAAAAAAAAGACACTGGATTTTGTGAATGAAGTTGGAAAGTCTGATTGAATAAAAAATGGCTAAAATTTACAAAAGTAAACTGCAGTGGCAGAAACTTAGTGTTCTGATTCTTCAGCAACAGAGAGGCACTGTCTGCATGAATACAGAACAGGCAGATTTTTTAGTGGGAGACTGCCTCTTAATTCCTGTTTTCATGATGCAGAATATTCTCCCTTTGGGTGTTCAGATGGCACCCTCTGCCTCGGTCTCGTCACCGCAGGGCCCCTTGGTTTACTGAGGGGCTGCGGTGTATGAAGCGTGTAGGCAGGAGGCTAGAGCGACGCTGGCGTCGGACTCGATCTGACTCCGA
>QEPC01001533.1:6927797-6943758 GCA_003113815.1 Sphenodon punctatus
TCTGCACTGGTTGCCGATAGCGTGCCGAGCCAGGTTCAAGGTTTTGGTGTTGATCTATAAAGCCCTTCACGGTCTGGGCCCCTCGTACCTCAGGGACCACCTCATCCTCCGCGCCCCAGAACAGCTCCTTCGGTCCGCCAGGGGTGCCTTCTTGGAGGTCCCGCGTGTTAAGCGAGGGGCCACAAATGGAGAGGGCATTCTCGGTGGCCGGGCCGCACCTTTGGAACTCCCTTCCGGAGGAAGCTCGCCTGGCCCCCAGTCTGTTGACATTCCGGCAAAGTTGTAAAACCTGGCTGTTCGCCCAGGCCTTTGGGGAGGGTGGGAGGGTGGGGTAAGGGTTTTTTTTAGCTCCCCCACCTGACCTATTATTTATTATGTATTATTGTTTGAATCCGAACCCTGTTTTAATAATTTATATAATGATTGATGTTTTTAAATTGTATTTTATTGTATTTTAATGTTGGAAGCCGCCCCGGGCTGTTCGCAGGAGGGGCAGGGTATAAATTTATAAAATAAATAAATAAATAAAAAATGAGGGTGATATTAGTTTTGAGGAATTTGAGTACAATTTTCACTGACTTCAAGTAATCCTCCTTTGGCAGACAAGCTGTGTTGTCAGTTTTACCCATTTGAGGGGCAGGAGATGGCAAGGAGTCACACACTAATTTAAACAGGATTTGTGGCACCAGAATGAGAGAGCAAGACAAGAGCTCATTTGCAGGAAATGAAAAATCCACCCCTGTCTGAGTGAAACACCGATTTGGTTTACTGGTAGGAATGAGAACTCAACCTCTTGGGTGGCACCATGAACCCAATTGCCAGTTCAGGTCCAAAGAGGGGAATATTTCCCTTTAGCTTTGATTTGCCAGTTTAAACTCTGAGGGGTTTTGCCTTCCCACAGTTTCTTCACCTCAGTAGTTTAGTGGTTGTGCCACCTGGGGCATGTTTAAAGTTGGTGTAAATAGCTAGGTAATTGTTATGTTGTTACTCTGTCATGCAGGAGATCTGGTGTAAGGAAGTCAATTAACAGACAACCAGAGCAGTGCTGCAGCCATAAAAATGGGGAACCTCTCCTTAGAAGATGAGCAAGTGGGGCTAGATCCGGAGGGCTTTGGCAGCCCATGGCTGTCCCCTTCTCAAGGGAGGAACACTGCGCAGCACAACTAGGGTGATATAAAGACATGTCAGGACCCTCCACCATTCCCCAGTGTTATTGGAGGGTATGGTGGTGGGTGCTGCTCTGGGGACTGATTGGTGGTGAGCTTAGGCCCAGGCAGGAAACTCAGAGCAGACTGATGAGTGAGTCACATTGTGTCTGGAATATACAGTGTCTGGAATATACAGTGTTTGGAAGCAAAGAGAGGGGAGGAGAAGGTGAGAACGAGCCCCAGGTAGGAGGTCCGCAATTCAAAATTGTGGAATACAACAAGGCGGGAAGAGTAAAAGCTGCTGATAGTAAGTAAACATAAAGCTTCCTGTAACTATAGACAGTCACTAGACTTACAAATTTCTTTAATGATTTGGCAAAACACCATTTTTATACCCAGTACACATTTTTAAAGTTTTTACACAAGAAGGAATGCCAGTAAAAGACAGGAAGACTTATTCTGTCCTCTTCCTTCCCCCCACTCCCTCCCATAGTTGCCCCAGTAGTATCTTAAAACTCAGGCTCTCAAACATCTTGGGAACTTTACTCAACATATACCTTTCTGTTTCCTGGGCAAAGGCCTGTTGGTTTAAAGTGGAAGTTTATTATGATTTTTTTGACTCTCCTAAAATTACATGTTTTAGTGAATACAGTTATATAGGAGGCTACTCCATGGATATTTCCTCATGTCTTGGTGCCTAACTGCTATCAACTATGATCTTACCTACATCAGAGCATATCAACAACAATTTTATTTTAATAATTATAAAGATAGGGATCCTCAGAACTTGAAAAAACAGCCTGTTGTTCCTACAGGTACATAAGTAATACTAAATTACAGTATACGTACATGTATTCTGTAGGACTAAGGAAATCATTCAAGGCAGATAGATGTCAGTTCTTGAACTTTAATTGGATTTCAGCTTTCTTTAATCCCTGCAGAAAGGAGAACACAGCATCACTTGACTGAATTTGCAAGACAACTGTCTGGCACTTGATGCAGAAGTTAACTTATTTTAAAAATTGCTTGTTTTTTGTGTGCCCAGTTCGCTAAGGGAAAATGATAAATGTAAAGAATAAAGTTTTCAGGCAACTGCCTGAGATCCTCTATTATTTAGTAGAAGTGTATCTTTTTACATCACATAGTTGTCATTTTGTATTGCTTCATATATGAAACTGAGCCTTAATTATTTCATTTGCGTAAAGTAAATAATTTGCATATCATAACGTTTTTTTACTTTGAAAATATGTAGGTTTAATGCTGATGAATGTGTTTGACTTTTTTAACCCTCATGAACAAAGTCTTCCATTTTCTACAGGGTAGTAGCAGGACAAAGACCTTACACAGAAAGCAATAGATGTGCCTCAATCCTGAATTGAAGGGTAACAGGATGTTTTTCAATGTGACGGTGCCCGATGCCGCCACAGATTATCTGGATGGTGGTGGGAGCTGTCACTCTGCCCAGGAACTGGCTTGGCCAGCAAACAAACATAATGGCAGTGGGGGCGGGGAGATGCACACACGTGCGTCTGCCCAACCCCAAGCTGCGCGGAGTGGCCCACCCCCCTGGCTGATGGGCAGCCATGGTGGCCAGTGACTGCCCAGAACCAGCGGGGCCTCTGACCAGAGTCAGTAAAGCAGCTATTCATCTGTAACAATATGCTTTACGCTCAGTCGGGCAGCCATTCCCTGGGTGGTGTTAGCACTTAGCCCGGGCTGCAACCTGGGGATGTTCACAAGTCACAATCTGGGCTACGTGCCAACACCACCTGGGGAACAGTCTGGGCCAACATCTGGCAGCGCTTTCTGACATGACGGTGACCAGGAATTCCACGGGAGTTTGGGAGGGTTGGGGCCTGATTCTGCACCTCACCATGCTGGGATTCATTGGGTGTGTGTGGGCTGCTAGGGCTTGCCTCACCCCCTTCTGGATGCAGGCCCAACCCCCCCCCCGGCTGCGTCAGGTGGAGGGGGGAGGCCAGGGCTTTCCCCCCCCCCGGTAAATAAACAGACGCACCTAGGAGCAGCGGCTTAATTCAGCGCGCTCCGCATGTGGCTCCTCCTAGTCACTTCCTGGACCCTCCCAACAGGGGCCCCCAGAACGACACTGCCGGATGACATCATCTGGGTGTGTCGCTCTGGGAGGCCCTGTTGGGTGGGGACAGAAAGTGGCTAGGAGGAGCCACATGGGGAGCATGCTGAATGAAACTTCTCCTAAGTGCATTTATTTACTGGGGGGGGGTGGTGTAGGCAAGCCCTGGCAGCCCCTCCCACCCAGCGCAGCCTGGGGGAGGGAAGGGGAAGGGAGGGAAGCAGAAGCGAAGCCCTGAGGGTTTCTTCATCCCCCTCCCCCCATGGAATCTCCTTCCCCGCATTTCCCCAGCAGCGCAGCCTGGAAATTCTGCGCTGGGGGAAGCGGGGCAGGAGATTCCACAGAGGGAGGGGAATTCTGAAGGAAATCCACCAATCACAGACCTGCATTTCAGTCAGGTTGCTGACGGTGGCCCATGGTTCCACACAGCTCAAAGCATGGAAATGCAGCCCATTGTCACATCTGAAAACACCCGTAGTCTCTGGGGAAAAAACAACAAGGATAGTTCTCTCTCTCTCTGACTTTTTTAGTTCTCAATTTCTCGACTTAGTGTCAGAAAATGTAAAGGGACACAACCCACCTTTGTCCCAGGGAATAAATCTGCCAATTTCCATTTCCTCATGCCCTGGAGCAAACCTGTGCCATCTCCCATTTTCCCTGAGGCAAACCCACCTGTCAGGAAAGTGCAGAGGAACCAGGCCCGGCTTTAGGTCCTCTTTGTTGAGTGCTGGTAGTGAGAGTTCCAGTGCCAGGAGCAGGGGAGGGTGGTGCTAGCCCGAAAGAGGAGTGGCTGTGACTGTGCTGTGGCCAAAGGAGCCCAAAAGCTGGAGCAGTGCAGCGCCTCTTCTGTCCAGAGCTTAAGTACCTCCTCTCCTTGGAAGCACCAGTCCTAGCAGAAATCACAGGGCAGCACATGGCTGCAGTACTCCGGGAAGTGGGGGGGATGGGAGGACAGTGCTGTCCCCACTGCTTTGGGGTGTTCTTGGTCCCCAATCCCATTGGGTGCTTCCTGTAATGCCCTTTTTGCCATGCAGAGGAGCTACTTAAGTTCCAGGAGGGAAGGGGATCCATGCCACTGTAGTTCCTGTGATCTTTTTTTTTTTTTTTTTTAAACTATTTATTTGTTTTGTCAATTTCTACCCTGCCATTACCACAAAGGCTCAGGGTAGCTCACAAAATATAAAACATAAAACATACATAAACATATATAACAATATAAAAACATTTAAACTCCTAAGCCCTGCCCACCAACTCTATTCCTAACGCCCACACCCTCTTTTGGCCCCAGTGCAACCGCAGTCTCTTCCTTGGGCCCAACCATGGCTAGGAAGTCTTGACCCTGCCCTGCCACCCCATCTTGGCCCTGCTCCCCCATCCCAGTTCCTACCCCCTAGCACAGAATCCACCTGAACTCTCTAGGGCTGGCCTGAAGGGGACCTCTTCTGCCAGATCTCCCCCTGCCCTGATTATCCACTGACAGCCTAACTCCTTCCTTTCCCCCCTGTGCCTCCTGCACCTCCACATTCTACAGCCATCTCCCAAGCTACCACTTCCTGTGCAAATTCAGTCTCCAAATGGATGGGATCAGAGAAACATCCTTGGGTGCAGGGTGTCAGGACTCATGAGGAAGCTGCTAACCCAGTAGTGCTCTCTAGGGGTGGGACATCAGGCCAAATAAATAAATAATAATAATAATAATAATAATAAATACCGGGTACCGGTTCCCGGATTTACACAAACCGGCTTACCAAATTAACACCGGTTTATCGGTACCGGATCTTTTCCATTGATTTCAGTGGGGAACTGTCCCCATTGAAATCAATGGAAAAAAACAAAAACCTCCCCCCTCCCCGAGTCCAGACTGCGCGGGTGGAAGGGGGGACACCCCCCACCCACCCTGCCCAGCCTGGATTTAAACACCAAAAATAATTTCTCCTAAGTCCCCTAGTGCGGACTCCAGGCCGCCACCGGCGACCCAGAGCCCGCACCAGCACTGCAGCAGCCGGCGGCTTCAGCGCTGGCTGTGGCTGCTGGCTTCAGCATGCTACTAGGCCTTCCGGGGAACTTCCGGCTTTCCCCGGAAGGCCTAGTAGCGTGCTGAAGCCGGCAGCCACAGCCAGCGCTGAAGCCGCCGGACCGCCACCGCCCGGAGCTCAAGGTAGGCAACAATGGCATTAATCCCTGGGTGGGGAGGTAGGGTGATCCCTGGGGTGGGGGGTGTTAAACCACCCCCCACCCCAGGGATCAGTAAAGTACAGGTACACTTACCTGCTGGCTGCTGCAGTGCTGGTGCGGGCTCTGGGTCGCCGGCGGCGGCCTGGAGCCCGTACTAGGAGACTTAGGGGAAATTATTTTTCATGTTTAAATCCAGGCTGGGCAGGGTGGGTGGGGGGAGTCCCCCCTTCCACCCGTGCAGCCTGGACTCGGGGAGGGAAAGTGTTTGTGTTCTTTCGTGGGTTTTTTTTTTCATTGCGGCCATTCATTTGAATGGCCGCAATGTAAAAAATCCAGTACGGGGGGAATCCGGCAATTTACCCAGATTACTGGGTTTAATCCGATACTGCCGGTACACCCAATACCGGCAGTATCGGATATCGGTAGATCCGGTAGTCCTACCCCTCATCAGCTTTGCCAGCAGCCATGTTGCTCAGCCCTGTGTCCTCGCAGGAGGCTCAGCCTAGCTCCTGGTTGCAAGATAGTGCAGAAACAGCACAGAATATTGTTTCAACACTTGATTTATAAAAGGAAGAGTCCAATACTGAAATTTCAAAGTTAACAGATGTTAGATAGAAAATTTGAGTTTGTATTAAAGATTAACACAATTTTCTGTTCTTCTTCAAGGATCTCCGCAATTCTCACTAATGGGATCTACTTCTTGCTTCGCAGGCACCGGAAACCTCCTAGTTAGCAGTCTCCAGGCAGAGTAGAGCCTGGAAAAGATTAGAAAAGGTGAGGGCTCCGCCCCTTCTCTCCCCCCTCCCATCCTGGAGAAAGCACGGGCCCCAAATTGTGCGAGAGCAGGACTGGATAAAAAGGGGGAGGAGCCCTCACCGCCTCAGTTTCTTCCAACCACGTTGCACTTGGAACACCTCCATTTCTCCTTTAAAAAAAAAAAAGGATTAATAGAAGAGTTAGCCTACTTAAGGAGACTGGACCTCTTCTTTTCTCAGGGGCTCGCCCCGAGCCCAACCACCCCTCACAGCATCTCAGACTATGCCCAAACTACCAGGCTTTAAGTGATGTAGCTCGTGCCCAGCCACTCTCTCTATCAGTGACCCCCACGAGAGGTGCTTGGCATGCCTTGGAGAAGGACACAACACACGCTCCTGCAAGCACAGCGCAGGTCTCTCCTCAAGGACCAGGAGGGCACGAGCACTCTGCCTACAGGCTATCCTTACTAACCAGGCACTCCAGAGTGGTGAAGAGGGGCCTCTTAGGCTCCCCACCCAGAATACTATGAGTGCGGATTCACAGTCCCAGACCGCTCCCACTCCAACTACTACCATCGTAGCTGCTGCTCCCCAGGATGCCCCTCAGGCCAAGAACCATCACACCAAGAGGCATGGTGAGCAGAAGAAAAAGAAGAAACGCTCAGCCAGCCTGGAGGCAACATTGACACCTCGCTCTTTAGATGCAGAGGCAGGTTCCTCCGAGCAGCAGGCTTGAACAACCGACTTGGCGGCATCGCTAGCCCTGGCACTGATCACCCCAGTACCGCCCCCCGCTCCGCTGGCTCCACCCTTGGTACCGCAAATCACCGTACCTGCCCTACTTGCCTCTGCTGACCTTCCAGCACCAACAGACTTGTCCGCGCCCCAGAGACTGGTACCCGCACCATCGGTACCTCGTCTCATTGTACCCATGCCTGCAGCCCTGTCAAACCTTCCACTTCTCCAGCAACTGCATCAGGATAGGGAGTCACGTTCTCCCTCGTATACCCATAACCACAACTGCCCTCACTCCCATTCCTCACTCTACCACGACGTGAGAGACCAGATTAGTCCCTCCAGCTCAGCATGGGACCATGATCCCATGTGGTGCGGTAGGGAATGGCACTCTCGGTCACCATGAGGCTCATCGGTACCGCTCTCGCAGCCGGTCCCCATACCCGGCACCGTCAGATTCCGCACGACTCCAGCGGGCTACCCCCTATCAGTTAACTGCCGCGTAAGTACCGCCGGCACTGCCAAGGGTACCACCCACAGCAATGGTCTCTTGCCCTCCTCCCGAACCTCAACCCATACAGGAGCGGAGGCCGCATCGAGAGACCCTACAGGCACAACCGCTGGTACCGTTGGAACCTCACTCCATGCAGGATTGGACTCAGCACTGAAAGACCCTACATGCACGGTCTCTGGTACCGCCGACACTGCCGGCTACCCAACAGGACACACGGTCAGACCACTCCTTGGGATTGGAGTTCCTTACCTCTCTAGTGGGCCAACCTATCCGTCAGGGCCTTCCCTGCCGCCCCCCAAACTCCCTGAGATAGATTCTATCGGAAGACTCCGAACCTTCTTCCTCTTCTCCAGAGGAAGATCAGAATATCTCACCCCCTCCTGCTGATGCGATATCTGACTCAAACTTCATGCTGGCCACTGAGGACTCTAAGGCCTTTCAAGCATGCTAAAACGCCTTACAGCAGCTTTACCTAAACTTCCCTCTAGGGTTGTTAAAAAGACCCAATCTGGCCACATATTTGGTATCCTGGGGACTGGGGAACCAGGTCACGTAATGCTCCCGATGTTTAAGCAATTAATGGAACCTTCCAGATCGGTCTGGTCCAAACCCTCTTCTGCCCCCCGCCAATAAGCTAGCGGATTCTCTTTACGCCATCCCTAAGGAAGGGGCCAGTATGTTTTATAAGCACCCTGCCCCCAATTCCCTTGTCATTGCAGCTGCCTCTTTAAGATCTAAATCCGGTGGCATCCAGACTTCTCCCGCTGACAGGGAGGGCAGGCGTCTCAATGTCATTGGAAGGAAAATCTTCTCGTCCGAAACTCTATCACTTAGGGCCTCCAATTATGCTTCTGCAGTGTGTGGGTACCAACATTGACTCTGGGCCCAGCTAGGTAGGGCATCTGACCCCAGTCAGATTGCAGCTCTACAGAGGGAGGGGATGCAGATAGCCCAATTCCAACTGACTGCAAACATGCATATAGCCGATGCTAACATTCGAGGGATGGCCTCGACCATTACTTTAAGACGACATGCATGGCTCCGGTCTACTGCCTTAGCACCAGAAAACAAAACTAGAATCGAAGACCTACCCTTCGATGGGGAAGGCCTCTTTGCAGCATCCACTGACGATACCTTAAAAAAGATAAAGGAAACTTCACAGACAGCTCGCTCTACAGGAGTCATCCGGACCTTTAAAAAGAGGTTTTATCCATCCTCCGCCCCCTACTCCTACCAATCTAAACAAGAGGCCCCTTACTTTTTCAACTCAAATAGACGCTTCCCCACTCAGTGTCAGCAACAACAACAGGCCGTGACCTCCCAACCCAGAAAGCAGTACTCTAGGCAGAGAGCGAAGGGTAGACTCTCCCCCACCTCTTCCGCCACCCAACTCCTCAAACAGCGTTTTTAATTGTACGCAGATCGAGAGAGTCCTTCAGTATCCTTCTACCTTTGATAACCGTCTCCAGCCCTTCCTTAGGGCCTGGGACTCCATAACCTCTAACCGCTGGGTCGGGGAGGTCATCACTCAGGGGTACTCTATTCAATTTTCCTCGTTTCCTCCCAACTTCCTACCCCGTCCCTCCTGCCCCCCTCCCAAAGCTCAAATACTAGCAGAGATTTTAGAACTGATCTCCAAGGGCTCTTTAGAGGAAGTTCCCCCTTCAGAATAAAACTCTGGGTTTTACTCCAGCTATTTCATCATACCCAAAAAGGATGAGGGATACAGACCTATCCTTGACCTTTGCCGTTTAAACAGATCTTTCAAAAGGTTCAAGTTTCGTATGGTTACCCTCCCCATTATTATGCTGGGTCTCCACCAGGGAAGACTGGTTATCCTCTCTCGATCTGCAGGATGCTTACTTTCATATTTCTATAAACCCAGAGCATTGACATTATTTACATTTCCTTGCAGGAAATCAACACTTTCAATACAGAGTCCTTACCTTCGGCCTTTCCACTGCACCCAGCGTGTTCACAAAATGCATTGCAGTAGTTGCCGCATACTTACGAAGGAAGCACATCAGAGTCTTCCCATACCTGGACGACTGACTAATAGTAGCCTCGTCGAAACGTACACTACTGAACCACCTCCAGGTGACCCTCTCACTACTCCAAGACCTTGGACTCATAGTAAATTACCGCAAATCGCACCTTGTCCCGATTCAGCAACTTCAATTCATAGGGGCCATCCTTGACACATCTGTGTCCAGAGCATACCTCCCCTTCAATGGGTTCATGATCATACATCAGACTATACTATCCCTCCCACCTCGTCCAAGGAGGATGATCCGCTTCTTCCTCAGTCTTCAGGGAATCCTTGCAGCCACAACCGCAGTCACCCCATATGCCTAACTACATCTACGTACCCTCCAGCAGTGGCTGGCCCGAAATTATACTCCGGTTGTCAACCCCCTCAATATGCTCATTTCCATTTCTCCCAAGGTCATCCTCGACTTGCGTTGGTGGACACTTCACAACAACATCCTGTAGGGCACTCCTTTCGTGCCGCCCCCTATTCAGAAGGCCTTAACGACCAACACTTCCCTGACTGGTTGGGGAGCCCACATGGACCACCTACAGGTGAGCGGCCTATGGTCCCCTCAGGAGCTGCAGCTCCATATCAACATGCTTGAGGTCAGAGCCATCCGCTGGGCCCTTAGAGCACTTCTCCCTCACATTGTAAGAAAAAATGTCTTCCTCATTACAGATAATTCCACTGCCATGTGAAACATAAACAAACAGGGAGGAGCACGCTCCACCCGCCTGTCCAAGGAAGCCCAAAGCATCTGGCTCTGGAGCATCGAAAACAGCATTCACATTCACGCCATCCACCTCACGGGCCAGGACAACACGATCGCCGACCAACTCAGCCGCCGGGCCACAGACCACCACAAGTGGACCCTCTGCAACTCAGTACTCCGTGACATTTGCAACAGGTGGGGAACGCCCACCATACATCTATTCGCCACGCAGGACAACGCCAAATTCGCCAAATTCTGTCATCGAGCTGGGGCGGAACCAGGATCAATATCGGACGCCTTTGTGATATCCTGGAATAGGGACTTCCTATATGCCTTTCCCCCTGATGTACAAGGTCCTCTACAAGGCACGGGCCGATCGTGCTCATATGATCTTAATCTCACCCTTCTGGCCCAGGCAACCCTGGTTCCAGACACTCCAGGAGATGGCCAGCGAAATCTTTCACCTTCCGCTCCTACCACACCTATTATCCCGCCAACACGGGATCATATTCCACCACGACCCTGCAACGCTCCATCTCTGTGCCTGCCTGATAAGTCAATAATACAGGATGCCCCCAGCAATATAGCAGATGTTCTCCTGAACTCCAGACGCGCTTCCACACGAGCATGCTATACTGCCAAATGGAACCGTTTCACGACGTGGTGTACCTCTCGATCCATCTCCCTAACCCATCTAAACATGTTTCATGTTTTCGACTATCTTCTATATCTGCATGATTCTGGCTTAGCAACACAATCTCTCAGGGTCCACCTAGCGGCCCTGTCGTCTCGTCTACAGCCTGACACCGGGAGCACCTTATTCTCCCACCCTCTCATGAAAACATTCTGGAAGGGTATCATGAACACCTTCCCTCCTAATACTCACCCGGCCCCGTAGTGGGACCTTAACCTCGTCCTTGCCAGTCTGATGAACCCCTCTCTTTGAACCAATGACCACTTGCTCCATGGAGAACATCTCCATCAAAACAGTATTCCTTCTGGCAATAACTTCTGCCAGAAGAGTTAGTGAACTGACTGCCCTCAGGGCTTCTCCACCTTACATTCGTTTCCACAAGGACACGGTAGACCTACGTATGGACCCTGCTTTCATACCAAAGGTGGCATCCCCTTTCCACCTGAACCAGACCATATCCCTACCAGTGTTTTTCCCGAGGCCGCATGCATTTCGTGCCGATCAAATACTCCATCGTTTAGATGTCAAGCATGCCCTGTAGTACTACCTAGACAGGACTAAGCACATCAGAGCCTCGGATGTCCTCTTCATCTTGTATAGTGGTCAAAGAATTGGTGTCAAGATCACCTCACAGAGACGCTCCAAATGAATCCTCCTCTTCATCCAGAAGGCCTATGACCTAGCAGGAAAGTCTCCCCTGTCCATCTCCGTGCTCACACCACCAGGGCCATGGCTTCTTCCATCACAAACCTGCGTGGTGTGCCCATTCAGGACATATACAAGACTGCTACTTGGTCTTCAATCCATATGTTCACGCGGCACTACTCGCTGGACTTCGCGGCCAGGGCAGATGCTTCTGTGGGCAGAGCAGTTCTACATTCTTTATTTGACTGATATCCTCGCCTCCACCTCTTTGAGGTAGGTGATAATAACTGCTACTCACTCTCCCATTAGTGAGAATCTCTGAGATCCTTGAAGAAGAAATAGAGATTACTTAGCAGTAACTCTGTTATTCGAGAGAGCCCCGCATATTGTCACGTCCCTCCTGCCTTCCCCTTGTTCTCAAATACACCACTACTTGGTTGTTCCACAACGCGATTGAAAGGAACTGAGGCAGCGAGGGCTCCTCCCTCTTTTTATCCAGTCCTGCTCTCGCGCGATTTGGAGCCCACGCTTTCTCCAGGATGGGAGGGGAGAGGGAAGGGGGCGGAGCCCTCACCTTTTTTAGTCTTTTCCAGGCTCTACTCTGCCTGGAGACTGCTAACTAGGAGGTTTCCAGTGCCTGCGAAGCAGGAAGTATTAGTGAGAGTACCCGGAGCTCTCTCGAAGAACAGAGTTACTGGTAAGTAACCTCTATTTTCTCTGTATCTTCCAATGTTTGAAAGTTATTGAGCACTCTTCTTGAGCATTCTTTCCCTGCTTTATTTTCCAAACCTAACATCAAATTATGGTCTCCTAGTCAGCTGTAATGCTTTTTTTGTTGTTATTAATTTCAGAGGTTGCAGAACCTAACATTCCTGATGCCTGGCAGAACAGAATTCCAACACCAGAAGAAGAAGCTAGAGTTCTTAAATTGCAAACCAACTGGAGAGGGACCTATATCAGGCAATTGATGAATGGCAGAAAACCAGGTAGGAATTGTCACAGGAACAACGTGAGTGGTAGTAGATTGTACTTTCAAACAAACACAGGCACTTGTGCAGGATCAGTTTTAAACAGAAAAGCACCATGTTTATTTCACTTCTCAGACTGGGACAATTTAAAACAAAAACAACAGAAATATGACAAAACATATTCTTCCAAGCTGCCTTCTGTATTTTCATCAGCTGCCCTGTTTTCTTTCCTTGCTCCTCTCAACCCCTTTGAATTAGACTATCTTTAATGTACCCTCCTTTCTCTCAGTAGTAACTTCCCAACAGAATCACCTGATAGCTAAATTTAGCCCTGTTCCTCCTGGTTCCACATTCTACCCTGCCCTCTTGGCTGAAGGTTCCAGTAGTCAGGATTATTAGTTTGCTCCCCCTTCTTTCTCTTCTTTCTTCAATCTAACTGAAAAGTGCTGCAGCACAAACACACACATGACAACTTGTCACTTTCCATTCACATCCCACTCATACATCCATAACTACACATAACACATACACACACAGAGCTCAGGCAAGGGCTCAGTCACGGGCTTTTACATCTTTCAACGGAAGTGTTTAGTGTCTATGCATAAACATATTTTAATTTTGTGGTTCACTTTACTAATCAGAGGTGTGGTGGCTGAGTGGTTAAGACACTCCACTATATTCCTGAATCCCATGGCTTCAACTCCTACTTGATCTCTCACTGGATGGCCGTCTCCAGTCCACACACCTGTGAATGGGTACCTGATCCATTTGGATGGGAAAGTCAAAGGCGGTCAAACATGATACTGGTCACATTGCTCCTTTGTGTGCTATAAGCCACAGAGGTTGGTGTGACTTCACTTCAAGAACTTTGACCTTTGTTTATTGGAGGGTGGACAGAATAAGTAATTATCACATATATATATTATCACATATATATATTATTATGACAGGACCATAGGTCATAGTCAACAAAACAAAAACTAATACAAAAATAAAACATATAAATACAAATATACCCCCGTACAAAAGGGTTGTAACCTAAAACGCCAATCTATCCTTCATATCTAAAAATCAATCAAGCATGACATGTACAATATATTTTAAGTCATAGATAGCTCAATTCAAGGCAATAAAAAATCATAAAATTCTAAACAGTAACCTGAGGCAGCTTAAATTGAAGAAACGTTTCCCTCACATCCATAGCTAAGGACAAAATTTTCATTGTGCATAAAGTTACCTCAGGGTATACATCACAGAAAACCATGCGAGCAAGAAATATACTTGTTGCCCCCGGGAATTTATCTATCACAGACTGTAAAATTTTTTGTCTTAGTGCATCATAAAGATGACACTCAAACAGTACATAATGTACCGTCTCAGTCGTCAGCAGATCATAAGGACACAAGCGCTCTCCAAGGGGGATCCCCATGAAATGCCCTTCCAACACAGCAGTAGGGAGCGCATTTATCCTAGCACACAAAAAATAAATGCTTCTCCCTAAAAGTAGCCATAGTGGACAGATAATGGGCCATATTGCCCAAATGGGGGACCAAAGCCCCATATCCATCCAAATGGGGTGAACCAGCAACTATTGCCAGTTCCTCCTGATAGTTGACATCTCTAAGTCGGGTAACAATCTCACACCTTGCCACAGCATAATTTTTAGTCTGCAAATACGCCTCAGAAAATCCCAGGCAAGCTAGGTGTCTAAGTATCACTTTATGCCAGGAACTCGTAAAGGTGTCATAAAATACTAGTCAAGCCAGATCATCTTGAGCAGCCCTGCTTTTCTTGAGCCAATACAGCACTGCCTGTTCCCAGACCACGACTGTCCATCCTTGAATCCCATCCTCAAGCCTCATAGCTGCAGGAGGGCTCCATTAGGGAGTTTGGCTATCGCACTAATAAATCTAGTTTGGAGGGAATTCAAATTTTTATCCCAGAGAGGAGCTCAAATCTCAGCTCCATATAGGAAGGAGGCCCGAACCTTGGTCTCAAAAACCTTAACAGCAATGTCGATGTTACTCCTTCCCGTGCCCGCAAAGAACCTCAGTATTGCTGACATTTGGCTCTTAGCAGCCACTTCCGCCCTCCTACATGGTCATTCCAAAGCCTGTTAGTGGTAAAAAGGAGTCCCAAATATCTGTAAAACTTCTGCTGCAATTTCCCCATGTCTCCCATGGGCCACCTAAGTATCTGCCTAGCCCTGGTAAAAACCAGGGCATTGGACTTGGAATAATTGATAGTCAGGCAGTTGGTAAGACAATAGCTTTTAAAGGCGGCCAACTTCCTTAAAAGGCCAACCCTGGTCTGAGACATGAGAACTAAATCATCAGCATAAAGCAGAGCAGCAATTGGTATGGTAGCCAATTTAGGGGGGAAAAAACTTTCCACTCTCATTGTTGGAATGACATAATTAATGAACAGGTTAAACAAGGTTGGCGCCAAGACGCAACCCTGTCTAACTCCTTGCTCAACTCTAACATCTGGCATAAGCTGTCCAGCTAAATCCACCCTAACTGCCACAGTTGTATCCCTGTACAAGGCCTGGATTAGGAAGAGTAATCTTTTATCCACACCAAGATGTGTTAATTTCCTCCACAAAAGGGTCCTATTTACAGAATCAAATGCCTCCTTAAGGTCAAGAAAGGCGGCATATAGTTTTCCATTTGCGGCTCTATATTTTTCCGCCAAGTGGAGAAGAATAAGACAATGGTCCAGCGTGGATCGACCTTTCTGAAACCCGGCCTGCTCTGGGTGTAGTATCTTGTTCTGCTCAATTCACGACAAAAGTCGTGAAAGGAGGTGTTTAGCGTAGATTTTACTTACTGTGCTGACCAAACTAATTTGCCTATAGTTGGCCGGATCCGACCGTGACCCTTTTTTATAAATGGGTACAACTACTGCTGGACTCCACCCAGAGGGAATAATTCCGGTCCTGTCTATCTCTGTAAATAGTAGCGGCGGGATCACCGGCATTTCCGGTATCTGATAATGCCGGTACTTGGCGTACCGGCATTATCGGATTCAACCCAGTAAATCCGGTCTGGTTACCGGATTCCGGGTACCGGATTTTTTTTTTAAATTGCAGCCATTTAAATGAATGGCTGCAATGTAAAAAAACCCACCAAAAAAGTAAAAAACCCTCCCCGAGTCCAGGCTGCGCGGGTGGAAGGGGGGACACCCCCCACCCACCCTACCCAGCCTGGATTTTTCAACCTAGAGCCCCCCAGCACCGGCGTCCCAGCAGCAGCCGGTAAGTATAGACCTGATCCCGGGGGGGGGGTTAACACCCACCCCCACCCCCACCCCCCAGGGATCACCCTACTACAAGTTCCCACTGGATCAGTACCTTTTTAGTTCAGCTGCGGGTGCGGCGGCGGGCGGTCCGGCGGCCTCAGCACCAGCTGTGGCTGCCGGCTTCAGAGACGCTCTAGGCCTTCCGGGGAACTTCCGGGTTTCCCCGGAAGGCCTACAGCGTCTCTGACGCC
>QEPC01001533.1:6944911-6961298 GCA_003113815.1 Sphenodon punctatus
CACCACCCTCCCCCCCCCCCATTCCTGGTCCGCTGTGGTAGTGTTTGTAGAGAGTGACTGGTGTGGGTTGCTGGGGACAGAAGGCAGTACAATCCACTTGGCACCCTATGATGATAGAGGTCTAGGCTTTCGCTGCCAGCTGGGCCATAACTCTACCCTGATGGGCCTTTTTAGCCCCCAAGTGGATTTGGGCTGCGTCCCCCTGCCAACCCCGCAATTGCACGACAGGTTGACTCCTTCGACCACTGGGGCTCCTGCCCCGTCCTCTCTCTCTCCCCTTCCCCCTGACACCGATGATCTCACTCACCTCTTGTTCAGTCACTGGAGCCACTCGGGCGTGGTGTCATCCATAAGCCCTGTGCTAACTTGCTCCTCAGCTGACAGATGGATAAAATCCTTCTGTGTGATTTGAATAAAGTCCACCCACTCTGAAGGGGCAATCGATGCTGAACCACCAGAAAGTGGCCTGGAAAGAGTCCCACTGGTTATACACCAAAATGTTCTCGAATCATTGGCTCTGCTTTCCTTAAGCAGCTCTTGCCATTTAGTATGGAAATACAATTTCTTCTTCTGCTGTACCAGTGTCCTATACCCCTTCTTAAAATAAAAATACAGGGGTGGCAAAGATGGCTGCAACTCTGCCCAGTAATCCCTGTAAATAACTTTAAACTTTCCCCTTGCCACCCGACACTCTGTATCAAACCAAGGCTGTGCAGGGGCTTGGAGAGCTCTATGGCCGGACCTATGTTGGCCTGCCGCAGCCAAGTGGAGCTTCAAAAACTGGCTTAAGGCACTATAGATCTCAACAACTCAATTCCCAAATTCTCCAGCTAGTATTCGGTCCCTCGCACCCACAGAGGTATCGACCTCCAGAATCTCACCCCAAACCCGGGCTGTGCTATCATTCCATTTTGGGTAGTGAAAGTAGTTAAGATTACCAGCCAACACCGCATCTGCCCTTAAAGCCCCACTACTCCCATCTCTACCTAATATCAGGGACAGTGGCAAATGATCTAATAGTGGACATGCCACTATCTCAAAGTTAGTAACATACCTATATGTAATGGAAGTGATTGCCGCGTAATCTATAACACTGCAGCCTTGGTGTCCCAGAAATGTAAATTCCCCCGCAGGGTCTTGAAAACCTGTACCATTAAGTATGGACAGGTTCAGCCCTGCCAGCAGTTTGGCAAATCTAATACCAGAGGCATTACTTTTCAGATCCTTAGAGACCCAACTATTAAGTTGAATAGACAAACTCCCAACAAAAGACTCCTCCAGATATGGGAGGAGAACTGTATCATCTGGCCTCATCCTAGCGTTAAAATCCCTCATCACCACGCAGGGAGCATTGGGGTGTCTGACCAGTACCTCACTAATAGCATTCTCCAACTCAGCCCAGAGATTAACATTATAAGAGCCTGCATTTACCGGGGGAATATATACATTTAGGAACACCCAGGAACGAATTCCAATAGTCGCCACAACCCCCAACAAAAAGGGAGGATACCAAATTTCATTAATAAGCTTTATCCCTGCCTTGTCTTCCAATAGGCAGGCCAAGCCTCCGCTCGCTCTACCTCTCACTGCGGATGCTACAGTAGGGAGATAAACTGCTGTATATTGCTCAAATTCTATATTATCCAGGGCCCATGTTTCCTGAACAAGGGCCACCTGGTACTGCCTAAGGAGGGCCACAAACTTCCCACATCCTTGGTGCGTATCCCAGCCCGACACATTCTAAGAGCAGACCGATATAAGGCATGATGGAGTCCGTGAATGTCATGAATCCGCCTGCTCAACTGCCCTGAGCGGGTATGACTGCGATAGATCTTGCCTCTGAAGTGTGGCCTAGGCCCCTTGCTCTACCTGTGTCCCCTCTCGGACACCTCCACAGGCTGTCGGGTCTAACACTGAACACCCCACCTCAGCCCCTATATATACAATTTCCAGAGACTGGTAAGTCCCCGACACCTTCTCCCTGCCCAGACCGGGGAACCTGTAAGAAGGTAACCAGAGAAACCTTAGGCATCCTCTCCAACTCCAGGGGTTCCAGCTGAAAACTCTCGCTGGCCTCCTGGACTAAGGATACTATCTCCTCTGTAAGCACTGCAAGATCTCTTGCTGATTGTAACACTGCAAGTTCAGCTACACCTGAATTCCTTCTCTGACCCTGTACAACCTCATGGGAGTCCATAGCTAAACTGAGGAGTCTGTCATTAATCAGAGGTGATGAAGCTTGCCCAATTTCTTCCCCAGGCTAGAATTACTATGGACCTTCCCCCCAGCAAGGGAATTGGACGAAGGGGTAATAACACCCGGCTGTTCCTGAACTAAATTATTTTCCAAAGTAGAAGAGGGGGAATCCCCATTATCAAAAACCTCCCCCATCTGAACCCCCCAAGAGAAGAAAAGGGGAATATGGTGCAACAAGAAGGTGGCCAGATCAGCATTGTGGAATCGTACAATCAAGCGCTGAAGATAGCCTCTTGTTGGAATTAACTGGAAAGAGCTGATATGTCTCATCGGGATAGGGGAGCCGAGAATAGTAGACAAATGCTGTTGGATGTCACTCTTTGTTCTCCACCTAGGTGAATTACCATTGGGTAAAGGTCTAATTAAAAAGGAAATAGCCCTCTGAATCAACCTTGGCCTCTTACTTTGAAGGATCCCTATACCTGGCTTTTGAGAATCCACTGGTCTACTAGAAGACCTAATAAAGGTTCTCTTAGATCTACTCAGCCCCCTGTCCTGCTCCAGCACCAACAGGTGGGGGTCTACTGTGGAGGGCTGTTGTGCTAGCTCAGCCCCTGATTTAGATCCGCACAGGTCAAGCCCTGCTATATTTAAGAGGTCCTGTTCTATTTTCTCCCCCCTTAGTTCCTGAAGATACTCCCCAACCAATGTCCATTGCTCTTTCAGTTCCTTCAACATGTCCATTATGTGTGACACCCGAGTTGACAAATTTTGCACTAGGTCTGCCATACCGAGAGGCTGCTTCCTTTCAAACTCTGTACAAGTAACATCCCCAAGATCCCATAGAGTCAGACCTGCCCTTGCAAGCAAGTTCCATCCCATCCGTTAAACCTGGAGGGGTCAAAGAAATTAAACCGTCCCCTTCAGCTACCACCTGGGCAGATAACAGCGTATCTGGCAACTTCTGAGCCTTCCCCCTGATGTGGGCCCGTGAGGCGGGAACAAAGTCTTCCAGTCTCCGCTGCCCTGCTTGCCGGGTAAACAGCTCTTTACCAGTACCTGTGCGCTTCTGGGTCATCATAACCCTCAGCCGATTCCGGTAGGCGCCGCGATCTTCTCACGCACCAGGACCAAGGAAACCCAAATCTCTGATGTGGGAGCAGTGCCTCTTCAAGATACTATTCTATCTCCCCAGGCATAGGCCAGATCCCAGAGCTCCCATGCTGGACACTGGTCTTCACCAAGGTTCCTTGTTATCACTGCTGCCTCTCCTTGCTGGTCTGATCACAAAGCAGGAGAACTGAAACAGCTTCATGCAATCTCCACAAAGCAAGGAAATTGCAGTGATCAGCTCTTCCCTTGCAAATGGAGAGTACCAACGCCACTCTCTAGAAGAGGCCTTCCAGAATACACAGACCTCTCCCTTGGGCTCCTCCTATCACACTGGAGGAGGAAATGATCTAGTGAGGAACTATCATCCAGTGTATTTCCCCTCTAAGTAATTATCTGAAAATCTAATTTAAAATCGTTTTGAAATCTAGCAAAATACTGCATGTGAATGAGAACACTGAAAACACTACTCACAGCAGTGGCCATTGTGACAATTAATCTTGTTGATGGTATTGATTGACTATATAAACAGTTTAATTAGCTCAAAATACTGACAGGTTTTGTTTGCTAAAAGTGGAATATAGTTTTTATTTATGAAATGTTACACACCAGTTCATTTAAAAGTAATATGAGATCTTTAAAGAAGTTAATGCCTTTCAGACAACTGTTCTTGCAAATCTCTGTGAATAACAGAAGATTGTAATATATGCAAACAAGGTGGTTTTTTGCCATTTTGTTCATAAAAGTTGATGTATGTTTTATGAAAATATGTAAACATTGTGATGGCTGCTTGTGAGGAAACATGCAGTAGCATTTTCAGCAGAATATGTATGAACAGCTGGCATGAGTGAATCATCTAAAAAAAAAAAGAAAATAAAGTAAGAAAGTTGTCTGATTTTTTAGTTTTGAAAATTGTATACTGCAATTTATTTAATTTTTTCTTTTAAAAAACCCACCGTAGGTAGTAAAGAAGATTTTAACACTTATGGGCCAGGGCTGTTGGCGAACTGACATGATCATGGCAAATCATTCCACTGTCTCAAGAGTAACATGAAAGAGACAAAATTAGTACAAACAGTTTATATGAGATTGTGTGTGCACGTGTGAGAGAAAGAAAGAGATCTTGAATAAATCATCATAAATCACTGACAACTATGGAGGCAACTATCATCTAAAACTTGAAGTAGTAAACTAACAAAACGTTGTGTGACTGATGTCATGTAGTTTGACTTGACTGCACAGGCCAGTTGTAATTTATCCTGTTGTTACTATATCAAGCCTATTAAGTAATATCAGACTAAAGTGTATATCTTTTGGAAGTATGTTTAGTCTTGTTTTGAAGAGTGCAAGTGATGGAGAATCCACCACTCAAGGATTATGTGTTCCAAACATTAATCCATCATTGGGTTGTTTTGTTTTTTTTAAAAAAAAACAGCTTGTTTTCTAATTTAAATGTATCAAGTTTGTTTACAGCCATTGGTCCTTTTTCTGTCTTCCTCTAATTGATTAAAGAGCCCTTGAGTACCCAAAACTTTCTTACTGTGATAGTACTTTTACACTGTAATCAAGTCACCTCTTAACTTTCTTTTTGATATAATAGATTTTAAGCTCCATAGGACCTGTTTTCAGCCTTGAATCATTCCTTTAGTTCTTCTCTACACTTTTTTGACTTTCCCAACAACCTTTTCAGAAATTGACCCCAGAACAGGACACGGTATTCCAGTAAGTCTCACCAATGTTACATACAAAAGTAAAATCAGTTCCCTACTCCTACACATTACTCCACTGTTTCTATATCCAAGGATCACATTAGACCTCCCCACCCCAGCCTGCAACATTGTACTCAGAACTCAGGTGCATTTGTTTGTCCTCTATAACCCTGATGTCCTTTTTTGTGTCGCTTCTTTCTATTATACAGTCTCCCATTGTGTGCATCTGGTCTAATACTTTGTTCATGGATGCGCAGTCTTGCATTAGGCTGTATTGACACAGGTTACTGTTACTGCAATGGGCCTGTCTTACCTAGTAATCCAGATTCCTCTTTTTATTTGCCCTTCTAATTATTTTTTGTCATCTATAAACTTCAAGGATTTTATGTCTTCTTTCAGATTGGACCTCAAACTTACCCATGTGGGAGCCTGCTAGAAATATTCCTAATAATTCCCCATGTACAACCACTCCTTCAGTCCCTCCTTTTAAGCCCCCCTTTTCAAGCATTCCCTTCCTCCTTCTTTTCAACAACAATCTAAACCCTCTCTCTTTCCCAAATGGCTACACCCAAGTCTTGACTTATTTATATTACAGAGGGAACAAACCTCATCCATTAAAGTCAATATGAGTTTTGCCATTGACTTCAATGGGTACAGAATTTGCAGCCTAAGCTAATTGAATCAGACAGCCTATCTTATCTATGTTCAGAAAGCAGCATATAAATGAATAGTGCTTCAGGCTGTACATTTGTATTAATAATTAATTTTTTTCATTTTATGTATTATTAATTGTTGCAACTCTGACCCCTAAATCTGCTCTTCTGGAATTTTAGTTTTCTATTTGTCAGCTGCCCACAAGGATGTGTTCTTGACAAGGTGGGTTTTCCCCACCTTTTGTTTCTTCCATGTCTCCTTGTCTTTTTCAGTTCTGGCCTCTGTTTTTGTCCTCTTTTTTTCTATCTCCCCTCCTCTGCTGTTTTTGTTTCTTCTATGATCTCTTCTTTCCAACTTGTTTTCCTAGTCTCATCCATATTCCCATTCATCTTTTCCTCTCCCTGTCCCATGCAGTCTTTATTCCTCCTCCAGCCTTCTCATGGCTCCCATTGCCCACCCTACTCTAACTTTCACTAATTCTTCAGACGTAGTTTATGGTGGTACGTTCAAGGAAATGCACAACCAGTAAATCTTAACTGTGCTGATTAGTGGTTGTACTGACCACTGAAACTACCTTCTCTTATTGTAAGATATTATAATCTCTGTGGAGATATGCACAATTGAGTAGAAGATGTCAATATCTTCTTCACTATAGCAGGATGACCTTGTGCACATATTGAAAAGTTGGTATCATGATGCTATAGATTTACTGCCTCCGAGGAGAAATTAGGTGCCAGGTGAGAGAGAATTTAGCAAAGTTCAAAGAAATGAAGTTAATTCAGAATATTATATTGATAGCCTGATATTTTTCATAAGTTTTACAATGAAAATATTAAAAACCTTAATGAATTTTCTAACACATTTGATTTTTATTCAGGTACTAAGGAGAATGCTAAAGTCAAAGAAACTCTTCAAAAGTTGTGGACACTGATTGAACCAAATTTTGAACAGTGTGCTGTTACCTTTTTGAGGTAATATGTAATAAATTAAATATTATTGCAGCCAGTTCAGCAGAGCTTTCTTAATATATCTATAAACTCCATGTCTCATTAAAATAAATTTGATGAAAGAATTGCCTTGGTTCTAAAACTGTGAAACCTTTTCAAATAGACAAAGCATTTTAGGAAATGTCAATAAAACTTTAATATGTAGCTTTTATACTAGTTTTTTAGAACATCTGACAAATATTACCTGCTCACATTAACTTCTAAACTTGGTTTATGTTAGTTGACCCAGATATTTCTATCCTACAAAATATGGCACGTCTAAATGTTTGTTAATAGTTTTGATATTGTATACAAATTTTATAGTTATCTTTTGGTAGTTGTCTAGCCAGTGGCTTTAAGGGATGATATTGAGTAGTTTCTCTTTAGTGTCTATACCATAGGCCCCTAGCAATGGGGATGGGGGCAGGGAGGGGGAGGTCTGTGTCCGAGGAGAGTGAAGGGTATATAGCAAATTGATTAGCAACCCAGGCATTAGCATAGTGTGGGACTGAGCAAATAGGAGGGAAGGCAAACATCCCACCAAGCCACTATATTCACCGCTAGTCCAGGTGCATGAATAGCAGACAGACCAGGCAGAGCCTTGTCTCCATTCCAGTACCCCAGCCAGCTGAGCTGCATCAGTATGCTGAGAAATGTACCTGCCACTGGTAAAAGATTAAAAGTATTATGCACCTCCCAAGAGCAGGAGTGGGGAAAGAATGGATTCTACAAGCCTCTGCATAGGTCTCCCCTCACAGATTGCTCGTGGGGCTGTATAGCAATGTGGTGTTTTTTCCTCTCTAGGGTCATGGGAAACAATGGGTGATTTCAGACGTGACACGGTGAGATTCACCACAGTGAATCCCACCCCGGTGTCAATTGCTTCACTGTGGGCCGTGATGAACCGTGCGGCCCCAATAGACGTGACAGGGGCGGCACCACCACCCAGGGCCAACCGGAGTGAACCTGGGCCGGGGGGACCCAACAGACATGACGTGGTGGCAAGAACCGTGTTGGGAACCCCACAAGACACCGGAGTCATGCGGATGCAAACATGGCCGCCTGAGGGCAAACGAAGCCACAGACAGCGGAGGGCCCCACCCAGGGAAGGGAAACACGAAGGGAAGGGGTGAAGGGAGCTGCAGCACGAGCAGCGCTCACAAACAGCAGCCGCACAGAAGGCGTGCGTACTTCAAAACAAGAAGCGTGCACACACAAACGAAGCAGCGCACCCACGCAACAAAGGGGAGCCGAGCAGGGGGGCAGAGGGAGGCACGCACCGGGGGGACAGGGAACCTCACGGCTGATCGGATGCACGGGAGGTGGGGGTGTGGCGAGGGGCCGGTATGGCCAGCCCAGCAGGAGGGGGAGGGGGCAAGACCCCAGCGGGCAAGGGGAAGGGGGACCCAGAAGCCCAAGGAGACAGGAGGCAGCACAAGGCACAGTGAAGCACAACAGGTGTTTATTGAGGACACAGGCGGCACTAGGCTGGCGCAGAGCCATACAGAGCTGGAGCGCGCGGGGCGAGGGCGTGGGAAAAGGGACTGCAGCAAGGGGGGCACCACCACAACGGCCCACCACGGAGGCCACATGGAGGGGTCTGGGGCGGTGGCAGCTGGTCCTAGGCGAGGAGGCGGCAGGCGGGCGGCAGAGGGTCCCAGGGGGTCCAGCCATCCGGAAGAGGCAGCAGGTGGTGGCGCGAGCACCCAGGCCACTGAAAGAACGGAGGCACTGAGGAGGCAGCCGGATGACAGATGGGCCCAGAGCGCCCTACACCCACCTGCAGGGGTTCCTGTCAGGTGATGGTGGCGGTTCCGACAGCAGGTGCACATAGTGGGCCCACTGCCACAGTTCCCCGGCAGAAGCCGCGCCCGGCCATGTGGAAGCAAATCAGGTAGAAGGCCTCGAAGGGATCCGCACAGCTCATCCCGAGTTGCACATCAGGGTGGCTGCACACCTCCGACAGGGCCGCCAGCTCTGGCCTGAAGGGGGGGGCATGCCATAACCGGCCGCAGCGGGCCAGGGCAGGTGGGACAGCTCCAGCAGACAGAGCCCTTGGAACCTCCGAGCGGGACCTCGGGCTGGGATGCAGCCACCATGGTACAGCTCCTGGAAGGTCTGAGCCGCAGCAGCCTTGGGGCCAGCATGGGATGTGGGACCAGGGGGCTGGGAAGGCAGACAGGGGCTGCCAAGGCCAACAGATAATGGCTGGACGGGAACAATCGGGCCGGTGTGGAGGGATGCGAAGGGAGTGGGCAGCGCACAGCCACCAGCATGCAAGGCCGGACAGCCCCACGCATACACACCTGCCTGTGGAGATAGCAATGACTGCATGGAGGGGCAGCGGCCCGAGCCCCAGGGGCCTGCTCTGGGTACCCCCGGTGTCGGACCATAGCCATTACTGTGGGGTGGGGCACACAACCGAGTTATATCATTTATTGTGCTCCTCAGTCCCCGGTACACCCGTGTGCCCCGGTGCCCTTCCCCCCTTCCCACCCCTCTCAGCGCTCCCGGATGCCCCATCCCCTATGCTGCCCCTCCCCGATCTCCTGCTGCCCCTAGGCCATCCCCGTCCCCTGCCAGCAGGGATGGCTGAGGCTACCAAGCCCCCCTCGTCCGAGGTGGAGGAGGAAGTGCTTTTCAGCTAGAAGGGCTGGAGACCCTGCCCCCGACCACCGCCCCCAGGGGGCCCCTGTCCATCCCCCACCCCCTGTGCCACCTGCGGCCATATCGGGGCCCAGCGGCCCAGCTGCTGGCGTCCAAGCTGTGGGGGCACGGGTCTCCAGATCTGCGGTCCCAGGTGCTGTTGGGGCAGTGGGGGTTGCAGTGCCAGCAGGGCCTGTGGTATGGCCGGGGGTGTTTGGAGGGGGCATGGGTCTGGGCGCTGGCATGGCACCCAGTGGGGCTGCTGCCAGTATGAAGGCACTCAAAGCCCTGGCCTGCAGGAGGAGGGACGTACCCTGCTCCAGTGAGTGGTCCATTTTACGACCGAGCTCCTTGGACCGGCGGTCCTGCCGGTCCGAGTGGGCCTGGAGTGCCTCCAATTGGTGGTCCATGTCCCGCTTCAGCAGCCGCCAGTCCTTCCGCATCTCCACTAACAGCACCCGGTCCCTCCCCTCCACCTGTTGCAGGGCCCTTGTGGTCCCCTCCTCCAACCAGTTGATTGATTCCAGCGTCTCCTCAGTCTGCCGCGTGCTGGTGGTGACCAGCTCCTGGGCTAGGTCCTCCCGGTGCCTACGCGCCCGCGCTTGATGCTCCCGCATCCTCTGGGCTGGTGGTACTGGAGGCCCATGGCCACGGCCCTCCCGTGCCCGGTGTGGCTCTGTAGGGTGATGGAGGGGTCAGTTAGGCATGTGGGGTGCTGTTCCCCTGGCCCCCCCACCTGTCCCCATGCTCGGGACGCTCCTTCACCTGGGATGGGCACCGCTGACCCCTGTGTGGCTCCCTCTGCCCGTGCCCCTTCCCAGCATCTGGGACCAGCGGGTTGGGTGGTTGCTGGCATCACCTTCCACCCCCTGTGGCCCCCCTCCCCATGTGGTCCCTGCGTGTGCCCTGCAGTGCCCCTACCTGCTCCCTCCATGTCTGTTCCCTCCAAGGCCAGTCGGTCGCTGAGGCTGGTGTCCGCGCGGTCCCCGGGGTGGCATGCTGTGAGGTGCAGGGTGACTGTCTCCTCCTTGCCCTCCACCTCATCTGGGGCGTGTGTGCCCTCACCGGCGGTCGGGCTGGGGGTGTGCCGGGCGCATGTGCCCGAGGTCCCTGGGAGCTCCTCCGGCGCTTCCGTGCCTGAGACCCAGCCGTGCCCGGGGCTCTCCGGCTGCAGGGGGGGTGCTCGTCCGCGGGCCGCTCCTCCCAGGTGCCCCCTCCTGCCGGGCGACTATGGAGCCCTTGTGGTGGAGCACCTGGCTCAGCACNTCTGTTCCCTCCAAGGCCAGTCGGTCGCTGAGGCTGGTGTCCGCGCGGTCCCCGGGGTGGCATGCTGTGAGGTGCAGGGTGACTGTCTCCTCCTTGCCCTCCACCTCATCTGGGGCGTGTGTGCCCTCACCGGCGGTCGGGCTGGGGGTGTGCCGGGCGCATGTGCCCGAGGTCCCTGGGAGCTCCTCCGGCGCTTCCGTGCCTGAGACCCAGCCCTGCCGGGCGACTATGGAGCCCTTGTGGTGGAGCACCTGGCTCAGCACATCCAGGTAGGGGGAGGCCCTTGTCGCCCATCTGGAGCACCGGTTGTTGTCCGTAACGTCCCTGTAGCCCATCTTGATCTCCTTAATCTTAGTACAACACTCTGTGGGCGTGTGGGCATATCTGGCCTCCTCCATCTCCTTTGCTATCTGGGCGAACACCTGTTCATTTCGGGTGTTGATCGCCAGTTCGCCCTGCATCTCCGATGTCGCCCAGATAGCAATTAGGTTGTGTGTCTCTTGGAGCCCCCCCCGACCCCCCCTGTTGTACCAGCACCTGGGTGCCGGTCCTTCCACTGCCTCCTCCTCCTCCATGGCCCCCGCCACCTGTCCCTGGCTCCCTCCGACCTCGGGTTCCTCCGGGGCTTGTGCCCTCTTGCTGGTCTGTTTGTGGGTACAATGGGGGCTGCTGGTTAGGCTCCTGGTGGCTGCGGTCCCTCCCTCCTTCCCCCCCTTCCGTGTGCCGCTTGTTGTTGGTTACCTGGCAGTGACGCTGCGTGCCGTCACCACGGCCCGTGGTCACTTCCTTTCACCGCGGCCGGGGGTTTCTCTTCAGACGTTACGTTTCTTTCACCCATGTCGTGGTGAAGATTCACCACACTTCTGGACCTCCTCCCACCCTGACCTCACGAAGTGTGGTTAGATTCACCCCAGGCCGCATTTGACTGTGGTGAACATCTGGATGCGAGCAAACAGACGTGCATGGCTCATTCACCACCACCCACGTTTGACTGTGGTGAATGCCGAAAACGTAACATCTGAAAGCACCCAGTGATTGAACCCCTTGTGAGAGTCTGCAAAAAAAGAAAAGAAATGAGAATTGTTCTCTTGGCTTTGTAGGAATTAAATAACGCTGGCTCTGCTAGGCTGATATACATTTTCCTGCACAAAGAAATAAATAAATCAAAAGCAACAATGGGGAGGGGGGGGAAATGTCTAACTAAATTCAACCCAAAAAATGACAGAACACGTAAGAGGAAAATAGTTTTAAGCTGCATGGAGGGACATGAGGAAAAATGAAATATGCAACGAAGTAAACCCTACATTCGTAGGCAAAAAAGCCTATGGTTTAACAGAGTCGTTAAGGCAAAGATTAACAAACTTAAGAACATATGAACAGTGCCATACTGGGTCAGACCAATACTCTGTTGAGCCCAGCATCCTGTCTCTGAAAGTGGTCAATCTTGGGAGAAGTACCCAACAGGTCATAATGGGACGATCCATTCTCTGGTGGTCACTCCCAGCTCCTAACAGTCAAGAGTTTACATCCTGCAACCTACTTGGCTAATAGCCATTAATGGACCTACCCTCCAAGAACTTATCCAATCCTTTTAAAAACACAGCTATATACTAATGGCCTTGACCACAACTTCTGGCAACAAATTCCATAAGTTGATTGTGCATTGAGTGAAAAAATACTTTCTTTTATTTGTTTTAAATCTGCTAGTTGTCGTACTATTTGAGAGGGTAAATAATAGAGGTGGTACCCCGGCGCAAATTACGGATGCGGTTCCATTTCAGTTCATATCTGTACGTTTCTGGATTTAGATACAGTTTCGTATTATGGATCTATACCTAAATCCATTTAAAAATAAAAACTAATAAAAAATATAAAAAAAGAACTGCGCATGTGGAAAATGGCTGCCAGACCATTCTACACATTCGTGCCCTTTTCCAAAATGGCAGCAGCAGCGTCACCGCCATTTTGGAAATGGCAGCCAGTCTGCACATGCGCAGCAGCTACTTTGCACATGCGAAGACCGGCTGCTCTGTTCCAAAATGTCAGCAATGCTGCTGCTGTCATTTTGGAAAAGGCCGCACATACGCAGGAAAGTCTTATTATTTTTAATTTATAGATTTTAAACCGAACCTCAACAGGCATGTTTGCCACAGTTACAGTTCAGTACAGATTAATCCAAACTTCCCACCCCTAGTAAATAACTGCTCCATATTTATTCATTCCACACCACTCGTGACTTTATAAACTTTTAACATATTCCCTCTGTCATCTTTTCCAAGCTGAAGAATCCTAACCTATCAAGTGTAATAAGGTTGTCATGTTGGTCCCAAATAGAGGCAACAGAAACAAAGTACAACAGTGATATCTTTTATTGAACTAACTCCAGTGGGTGGAGCTATGCAAGCTTTCGGACCTGACAAGGTCCTTCATCAGGCAAGTCAGGAGTTAGAACTGGAGACTGAGCAAAGCAGTGAGGTAGATACAGTGATTAGAAACAATGACAAAAGAAGGAGAGTGAAGGGGAAGAGACAGTGAGTAAGAGCCCCAGGCTGGAGGTCTGCAATACAAAAGGGTGGGATACAATAAGATGGGAAGAGTAAGAGCTGCTTATAGTAATTAAACATAAAGCTTCCTGTAGCTGTAGACAGTCATTCGACTTACAAATTTCTGTAATGGCTTGTGAAAACCATACCAAATTGAGTCCATTGTTTTTTGTATCTAGTAGAGTTATGAATGTTTGTTTCCAGGCTCGCCTTTTAAAGGTGTTGCATAGGTTTCCTTTTAAGACAAGGACAGAGGTGTCAGAAATATAATAGTCACTTTGTGAGAAGTGAATGCCAACAGAATCCGTGTTCTTGTCTGTGATCTTTTTCCTGTTCGAGTTCATGCATTTGTGCAAGGGTTAGTGGGTTTAACCTATGTAGTTCCCATGGGGGGCATTTAGTACACTGAATGATGTAAGTCCTTTGGGAATGATGTTGTCTTTTTTGTGTTCACTCAGAAAATAGATGTTGCTTTTAAGCTTGGCTTCCTTTTTCTTCATGTTGTGAAGTTTCCATTTCAAATGGCGAATTTCTGTATCTTCCATAGTAGTGTAGAGAAAGTAAGGTTGCTGTGTTGGTCCCAATTATAGGCAGTTGAGAAAGGCAACAAAAGGTACAGTGATATATTTTATTGGACCATCTGTAAGCCGCTCTTCTTATGGAATCCGTTCCATACCCGTTATAATTTTTGTTGCCCTTCTCTGTACCTTTTCTAGTTCTACTATATATTTTTGAGATGGGGTGACCAGAACTGCATATAATATTCAAGATGTAGTCACACCAAAGATTTATATAGAGGTATCATGATATTTTCAGTTTTATTCTCTGTCCCTTTCCAGATAATTCCTAACATTGTTTGTTTTTTTACCACTGCAGCACATTGAGCTGAAGATTTCAATGTATTGTCAGCAATGACTCCAAGATCCTTTTCCTGAGTGTTAACCCTTAATTTAGAATCCAGCATTGTATGCATATAGTCTGAATTATTTTTCCCTATGTGCATCACTTTGTTCTTGTCAACATTAAAATTCATCTGCCATTTAGTTGCCCAGTCACCATCTTTCAAGATCCTCCAGCAATTCATCACAGTCCATTCAAGTTTTAACTAACTTGAATAACTTTATCATCTGCAAATTTTATCACCCTGCTCTTTAATCCCTTTTCCAGATCATTAAATAACATTGGTCCCAGTACAGATCCCTGGGGCACTCCACTAGTGCTTCTCTCCATTGCAAAAACTGACCATTTAGTCCTAAACTTTGTTTCTGATCCTCTGACCGGTTACCAAATCATAATAGGACGCTGCCTCCTATCCCATGACTATTTAATTTCCTCAAAAGTCTCTTGTGAGGGACCTTATCAAACGCTTTCTGAAAATCCAGATACATACGAGTGCAGCCACAAGAGCTACAGAGGGCCCAATCCTCATGTCGCCTCATGGCAGGCAAGCGCTGCCACCACACTGCGGGGCCAGCACAAGGAGCAGAGCAGATGGTCAGGCCCCCCACGAGGAAGCTGGGCCGCTGTCAGAGCTCCCACCACAGGCAGGGCGGGCTGAGGCTTTGACCATACAAGTGGGTGCCCGGCCATGCTCCAGCTCCCTCTCCTGGCCCAACCAAAATCCCACCCCTGGCCATGACATGGCCATGCGCAATGAGCAACAGCACCTGCTCAGAGCCCTGCCTCAGAGCTCACAACAGGGCAGGAAGGAGGCCAGGCACACAGGCTACCATGTCGTACACAGTCTTTCCCCATTTGAGTAAGGCTGCTACACGACACGTCATCAGCCTTTTCCCAAGGATGCGTTGCATAGCAGCCAGATGCTCATCCCACTATGCAATGGGGAGGACATCTAGTGGCCACTAACCACACAATGCATTGCATCAAATGGTCCAGCTGCCCAGAGTGGTTTACGGCTGCCCAAGGCATGGTGGCCTGTCCAAGTCAGCTCATGTGACTACGCCCTATATCGACTGGCTCACCCTCAACCACATGCTTATTTACACCTCAAAAATCAGTAGATTAGTGGGGCATGACTTTGCTTTGCTAAATCCATGTGACTTCCCCATTATGTCATGTTTATGAATATGCCCTATGATTCTGTTCTTAACAACTGTTTCCACCAGTTTTCCAGACACCAACGTTAGGCTCACTGTTCTGTAGTTTCCTGGAGTCCTTTTTAAATATTTGCATTACATTCACTACCTTCCAGTCCTCAGGTACAGTGACAGATTTTAACAGTAGGTTATAAATTACCAACAGTTGGTCTGCAATTTCATATTTGAGTTCCTTCACAAATCTGGAGTGAATACCATCTGGTCTTGGTGATTTCTTATTATTTCGTTTTTCAGTTTGTACTAGAACCTCTTCCAGAATCATGTTGATTTGTGACAGTTCTTCGGATTCATCATATACAAGAATAGTTCTGGCAAGGGTATCTCTCCAACATCCTCTGCAGTGAAGACTGAAGCAAAGAATTCATTCAGCTTGTCTGCAATGGCCTTATCCACCATAAGTGCCTCTTTCACCCCCATGTCATCTAATGGCCCAGAACTGACTCTCTAGCAGGCTTCTTGCTTCTGATATACTTGAAAAAAAATTATTATTAGTTTTTGCATCTTTAGCAAGTTGCTCTTCAAATTCCCTTTTGGTCTGCCTTATTAACATTTTGCTTCTAGTTTGGCATTGCTTATGCTGTTTCCTATTCTCCTCATTAGGACTAGCTTTCCATTTTTTAAAGGACACCTTTTTGGTTCTATTAATCTTCTTCACCTCAACAATTAGCCACACTGACAGACATTTCATCCTCTTGTTACCTTTTTTTACTTGTGGAATGCATTTAATCTGGGCATCCAAGATGGTGTTTTTAAGTAGTCTCCACACCTCTTGCAGGCATTCAGTCCTTGCTAGGGCCGGGACCCCAGGGCAATTACCGGGTACCGGATTTACCGGATGCCGGTTTTCAAAAAACCGGATTCCCGGATTAAATCCGGTATACCGGTACCGGATTTATTCCATTGATTTCAATGGGGCACTACCCCATTGAAATAAATGGAATAAAAAAATTCCTCCCCCCTCCCCCTCCCAGGCTGGATTTAAACAAAAAAATTCCCGAGTGTCCCACTGCAGCTCCTGCCCCAGCCCCAGCCCCAGCTGCCGTCCCAACAGCAGCCGGTAAGTATACTGTATGATCCCTGGGGGGGGGTGTTTAACACCCCCCCCCCAGGGATCACCCTACTTCCAAGTTCCCGCACCCAGGGATCTCGTACCTTCATTG
>QEPC01001533.1:6962582-6991234 GCA_003113815.1 Sphenodon punctatus
ACCTCCAAGATAGACAAGATCTGCCTCGACATTGCTTCCCACACCTCTCCTCTTCCTACTCCCTCCCCTCTCCTTCCTCCCCCTCCTTCTCTCCTGTTCTTCTTCCCTCCCACCTCCCTTGAGGAAATCTCCACCCTGCTCTCCTCCTCCAACCCTGCCTCTTGCCCCCTTGACCCCATCCCTCCTGCCCTCCATTGCTTCCACTGTCGCCCCTTCCCTCCAGCACATCATCAACCTCTCCCTCTCTACTGGCTCCTTCCCATCCGCCTTCAAGCACACCACTGTCTCTACTATCCACAAAAAGTCCACTCTTGACCCCTCTGACCCTTCTAGCTACCATCCTGTCTCACTCCTTCCTTTTGTTTCCAAGCTTCTTGAACGTGTTGTCTACTCCCGCTGCCTCGACTTTCTCTCCGCCAACTCCTCCCTTTACCCCCTCCAATCTGGCTTTTGGCCCCTTCATTCTACTGAAACTGCTCTCTCTAAGATCACCAACAATCTTCTTGTGGCTAAATCTAATCGCTTCTACTCCATTCTTGTCCTCCTTGACCTCTCTGCTGCCTTCAATACTGTTGACCACTCACTGTTGCGGGACTCACTTCACTCCCTCAGCTTCCATGGCTCCATCCTTGAGTGGTTCTCCTCCTACCTCTCGGACCGCTCCTTCAATGTGTCTCTTGCCAACTCCACCTCCTCCTCCCTTCCCCTCTCAGTTGGTGTTCCCCAAGGCTCTGTCCTTGGCCCTCTCCTCTTCTCTATCTATACCCTGTGACTAGGCAAACTCATTGCTTCCCATGGCTTCCAATATCACCTCTACGCTGATGACACGCAACTCTATCCCTCTACTCTGTCTCTTTCTCCATCTATTCAAGTTCGCCTCACCAGCTGTCTCTCTGACATCAACTCAAACTCAACATGGATAAAACTGAACTTCTTATCTTCCCCCCTCATCCTTCCTCTCCCTCTTCCCTGTCGACCCTCATCGATGGGGTCATCATCCTTCCCGTACCCGAAGTCCGTAGCTTAGGCTTCATCTTTGACTCACCCCTTTCTTTTAAACCCTACATTGACTCTGTTGCCAAATCCTGTCACTTCTCCCTCCATAACATTGCTAAGATTCGCCCTTTTATATCTCTCTCCTCTGCCAAAATCCTTGTTCATGCCCTGGTCATCTCTCACCTCGATTACTGTAATCTCCTTCTCACTGGACTCCCTTGCTCTCCCCTTTCTCCCCTTATCTCCATCCAAAACTCTACTGCCAGGGTCATCCACCTCGCCTGTCGTTTTGACCATGTGCTGTCTCTCCTCTCCCCTCTTCACTGGCTCCCCATTCCTGAACGAATCCTGCACAAGCTCCTAGTCTTCACCTATAAAGCTCTTCACAATCTTGCTCCCTCCTACCTCTGCGCTAATATCCTTCCGTACTCTAGCCCATGAACTCCACTCCTCCTCTGTTCCCTCTCTCGCCCTCCCATGCCTCCCCTAACTGTCTTCAGCCCTTCTCCTTAGCTGCCCCCCATGCCTGGAACTCCCTCCCTGCCCACATCTGCCTCGTCCCCTCCCTTCGTACCTTCAAATCCCTCCTCAAGACCCACCTCTTCTGCTTTGCCCTCCCCGACTCCTCGCTCCCCTCACCTAACTCCTGCTGATATCCTCCATTTAGTACAATCTGCTACCTGAGGTCTGCGTATTCATATCCTCACCACATGGACCAACCAGCCATCATTCTTGATGTAACCAAGCCAAGCGTGTAGGGCAGGGACCGTGTCTATTCCATTACTTTGTAAAGCACCAGGTACATTGCTGGTGCCATATAAATGCTTATTAATAATAATAATAATAATGGCTTTTTTTACACAATCACAGTTAATCCAAATTAGCTGTTAATCCTGATCCATTAATTCAGGGTTATTGTTGAGGAGTAACTGTTTACATGATAATTTTAAATCAGGAATAAGAATTAATCCTGATTTGCAGTGTGAACAGGTTAATCCGGATTAGGAGTCTCAAGGAAGACTGTGAAATCCCATGGTACAGCACAACCAGATTTTAACATCCTCTTCCACTTTAATTTCTGGGAGTACAGCGTCAGCAACAGATACAGCAGTCACCTTGCAAAATAGAGCAGTCTTCACCTTGGCATGGTAGATTTTAAAAGCTCTTTCAGATGTGCAGTAAAGCTGGCAGCTTGATGTGAAGGTGAAAAATGCATGCCCAGATGGCGTCTGAAAAGGTGCCGCACGCATGATTGAACTTGCTGGTGCACTGACAAGGTGCGCTCTACTGACCTGAAAGAAACAGGTCAGTAGGGCACGCCTGTCAGTGTGCCGAGATGCTCAATCATGCGCGCAGCGCCTTTTCAGACGCCATCTGGGCGCGCATTCTTCACCTTCACATCAAGCCGCCAGCACTTGTAAGTGCTGTTTACTGCACATCTGAAAGCTCTACATTCAGCATGCCAAGCGGAGACTGCTGGAAAAACTGAGATAACATAAAGATACAGATGGCTAGAGGGGAGACATGTCTATCTGTAGCACTCAATGGCACCTGGGACTCAGTCCAGAGTAATTGTTCACATGATCACTAATTTGGACTGAGCTTAATCTGCATTAAAATAAATCCTCGAAAATTAGGTTTCCAGAACCTGGTTAAAATGTTGAATTGGGGGTCATTAATTCGGACTAAAGTGTTCGCACAATCAACTTAATTCGCAGTAAGAGCCACTTAATTTGGATTAATGCTTGTGTAAAAACAGCCACTATTGCTTGACATGATTAATAAAAATGTCAGTGAGTGATCTGATAGATTTCAGTCTGCAATACCATTAAACTGAGGAAAAACAACGCCTCATTTATTTCTTTGCAGCTACAACCTTGGACTTCCTCCTGTCCCTCTGTCTGCATTTGAAATCGTTTTGCTTTAAAACACTTGGTTTAAATGAAGTTTTTTTAAAGGGAAAGTGATGCTTTTAATCTTCAAATGTCTTCTCAGATGAAAGACAGATAATATCTTGATGGGAAGAAAAGAAAGTTGGTTTTGATTATCAAAACATTTCAAAGTTCTGCAAAAGAAATAAAGTGTTGAGGTGCTAGAAATAGTTGGGCTTTGGTCTCAGTCCTCACAAAACATCTGTAATATGCCCTAATGACAGAATATAAATACATGTGTTATAAACTCCCACCATAACCCTTGAGTAAAGGTTGAATATAGGATTTCTAGCCCAAAACATAGGTCTCTACCACTTGAGCTAAAGGAGTAACTAGGGTGTCGATCCAAGGTTTGTGTGGCTTGTGCACACAACACATACTGAGTGTGTGCACACAACGTATGTGATGCATGATGAACATTTACTATGTGCCACTGGTGGTGCCACCTCTCTCCCTTCCCATCTAAGAGGGGGAAAGGGCTTTGAGCTGTGCTTCCAGCCTGAGTCCATCACCACCGACCCGAGTCCACTGCAGCAGCTTTGCCTCTGCACAGCTTCAGCCATAGTCAAAGCTCTCTCCCATCTCGGAGGGGTGAGGAGGGCTTTGAGTATGGTGGTGGCGGCTTGGCAGAGGGAGAGGCGGGGCTGCAGAGGCAGACTTGGCTGGCAGTGCAGTCCATCTGGCAGCAGCTGTATCATGTGCATACGCAAAGTATGTGTGTGCTGTTCTATTTCGGACTGTCTCTCATGTGCAGACCTTAATAAATCCTTGGTTAGTAGCAGGAGAAGACCGTTACTCTATCATGTGAACCAACCATTAGAGACTGACTTGTAGCTTACAGTGGATAAGTGAGTTATACAGACCCTGATGTTATTATACCTGTAGGAGGTATAATAAAGATATGTATTGTGAAATTAAGTTCCTTCTAAAGCTTAAGTATTTCACTCTTTTCTGCTTTTTCTAGGGAAATGTTTAAAAGCAACTGTAAGTCGGTTGAAAACTACCTGTGCTATGAGGATGAATGGGCAAAGACATCTTTTGTTGATTATACTGTAATGTATTCTGAGCAGCCACCAAATTTTTGGTTTGTGGTTTTTAGGTGAGTTTTGTATTAAACCAGTTCATTATCAAGAGACCCATCCAAGTGCTGGTGCAAAAACCTGTATTTATTACCTGCTCATGGTTGCCACATGCTGGGACTGTGTCCTGCGCCTCTCCCTTGGCTAGTGAATTCATGCTCCAGGCTGCTGGGTACTTGTGACAGCAACATGCACACTCTTGTCTAACCCCAAATGTCACTTCTCTAATGTTTTAACTTCCTTTTCTAAAAGAGATTTCCTGCCAGCTCTCCATCCATTCAGAGCCCTGGAGTGGAGAGGGAATTTCCTCTTCTCTGCCACCTCCTGTTATAGGTCCTGCGTAAGTTAAGACAGGATTAGAACTTGGGTTTCAAATCATCAATCTTACCACAACCATGAAGGGTAATCCAAACTGCATGTCTAGAGGCAGCCAAGGGATCAAAGACAGGGGTTCAGAAGTCTAGAGCCACAGTCAGAGGGACAGTCCAAGTCATTGGTCTATGAGTGGTGGACTTGAAGGTCAAAACTGGGAGATCAGAAGTCCAGAGCCAAAGCTGAAGGGTAATTGTGATCAGTATCTTCAAACAGGCAGTGGTTGGTACCAGAGAAGCAGTGTGAAAGTAAGGACTAGGCCAGAGACAGGCTTAGGCTTCAGGTAATGCAGGTCTGGACTGGGCAGGACAGTGTCAACAGGGAGGATTCAGGAAGAGGCAAGACCAGGTCAACAGCCAAGGCAGGCCAAGGCACAAGATGAAGTAAACCTTGTTGTACCGACAGAAATTACAGAGAGGTATAGGAAGTTATATAAGGCCAGGAACAATCAGGAGACTGAGTGAGGTTGTGAGACTTGCAACATAGCATTCCAGGCTATGATTCTCTTGTTCAGCACAGATGCTTTGTGGCAGCAGGGGCAATGCCCTAGCCTAGGTAATGCAGGTCTGGACTGGGGCCCCTAGACGTGGGTCTAGATGAGACCCTAGATGTGGGTTCAAGGGCCAAATGACCCAGGGTTCCTGACTACTCCTAACCAATGAGAGCTTCGGAGGTTATGCTGGTCTTAACAATGCAACTGCTGATATAGTAAATTGGGACTCTTGAAACATATTGAAAGTTATGTCACCCTTCTTCTGTTGCAGAGAAACATTTTATGTGACAGAAGATATGCTTGTAGTGCCAAAGGTGGACACATCCATCCCTACCTGTATGCTTCATGTTGTTGATAATGATACATTAGAAGAAATGCCACGGGTCTTTCTCAAGGTGGCACCACGTGTTTATACAAAGAATAAGGTAAGAGCTTGCTCAGGGGGTATTCATTGGTAGGATCATAGAGCTGGAAGGGACCACAAGAGTCATCAAGTCTAGCCCTTGGCTTTGTGCAGGATTTTCCATGTGTATATCATCCCAGACGTCTGTTCATCAAGACTCTTCTTAGAAGCCTCCAATGATGGAGAATTCCCTGGGTAGCCCATTCCACTGCCTGACTGCCCTTGCAGTCAGGCATTTTTGCCTGATGTTCAGTCTAGATCTCCTTTGCTGCAGCTTATACCCATAGCCTCTTGTCCTGCCCTCCACAGCAAAAAAGAACAGATGTTCTCCATATTCTTTATGGCAGCCTTTCAGATATTTTTAGACTGTTATTCTGTCTCCCCCTCCCCTTAGTCTTCTTTCCTCCAACCTGAAAATACCCAAATCCTTCAACCTCTTCGCATACAATTTGTGTTCCAAATCCTTTATCATCTTTGTTGCTCTCCTCTGCACCCTCTCCAAACCACTAATAATAGTGGCATCTATGAGGACTAGATTCATTTTAACAGGAATTCGTAGAACTGCTGTTGACTCTAGAGCAGGGATGGGGAACCTCAGGTCAATGGGCCAAATCCAGCCTATGACTATTTTTTATTTGGCCCCTTCCAATTCCTGGATCTGTCCATGAGTCCAGCCCTCTCTCTTCAAACACCGAAAGAGTGAGCTCAGGGGAAAGGCATGAAGATGAGGGCATGAACTTGATGATAGTGGATGGATCCATAGCATAGATCCATGAGTTGTCTTTTTCCTTCCCCTATGAACTCTGCCACAGCTCCTGATCCAGCCCATTAAGCTTTACAGGTTTTCAGAATGGACCATGGCAGGGAGAGTAAGGTTTCCCCACCGCTGTTCTAGAGCACGTAGCTCAAGAATATACAGTTGCTGAATCATTTGAAGACTCTTCCATTATAGGAATGACTTTTGCTTTTTTCTACGATTGCCTTCAGATGAGTCTCAATCCCTCCTTAGCTCCAGTGCATTAATTTCTGGAGCCACAGTGCTAACAGTTAATCCTGTCCCTCTGTCAAACTTAGTGTACAGGGAAAGGTACCAAAATGTGAACACGGTAATCCATATATATGAGGGAGATGGAGTTGTGCCAATGCAATATTTAATGTGACAAGGCTAATCTTATGGAATATATAGCTGCACACAGCATATTTCATTATCATGACACCAGCACTGACTGACAGAAAATATTTTACATGTCAACCAAAAAAGGATCTGAATTTATGAATTAACCTAAACTTTAAAGCAATATTAACTTTAACTTTAAAGCAAAAAGTGTTAAGCGGGGGGCCACAATGGAGAGGGCATTCTCGGTGGCCGGGCCGCATCTTTGGAACTCCCTCCTGGAGGAAGCTCGCCTGGCCCCCAGCCTTTTAACATTCCGGTGAGTTTGTAAAACCTGGCTGTTTGCCCAGGCCTTTGGGGACGGGGGGAGGGGGGTTAGTGGGTTTTTTCTCCCTCTACCCTTCTTTATTTTTTAGTATAATTTTTATCTATCCCTGTTTTGATTGTTGTTTTTATGATGTTTTAAATATTTTAAATGTTTTATATTGGATTGTTAGCCGCCCAGAGCTGTTCGCAGGAGGGGCGGGGTATAACTATATTAAATTAAATTAAATAAATAAATAAATTTAACACTAACATTTAAGATATTAGAACCAATTTTTAATAAATAAATAAATATTCATACGGGCAAAACACATGTAATTTTTAAAATGTTTGTGTATTGAATAATTGTCTGGACCAATCATATTTGTGCTGACAACAGTTGAATAGATGACAAACTGAGAGTTCCAATTTTTTTTTTGCAAGATTAGTACATGGTATATACAACTCTTGTTTTGTTCTTAGTTTGCACTTCCCACCCTTTGGTCTGTTACAGACTCCAATTGGATCTCACCATAATTCATCTCTATCAAATCACCCTCATCGACTCATATAGTCCCCTCAGGAGCTCCCTTGTGGGATCCCACAGGATTCCATCTTTTCCCTACTCCTGTTCAATGTGTATCTGAGCCCCGTGGGTGAGTCTGTTTGGAGATTTGGAATGAAGTGCCATCAGTATGCTGGTGATGCCCAGCTCTATCTCTCTTTTTCATCTGACCCAGGTCCTGCAATCTTGGTGCTTGCCTAGTGCCTGGCCACCATTGGGGTCTGGATGCAGGCAACCCAGTTGAAGCTGAATCCTACGACTGAGGTGGTGATGGTTGGGTGTCCTTGTGACCTGAGGGAAATAGGAACACCTGTTATTGATGGGGTCTGGTCTCCTTTGGCTACTTAGGTTTGCAACCTTGGGGTGCTCTTAGATCCATTGCTGCACCTGAATTGCCAGGTTGCGGCAGTGTCCAGGAGCACTTCCACCCAACTTCTAGTGAGAAGGCTATGACCTTTTTTTTATCAGATTTGGATTTGGTCACTGCCATCCATGCCTTTTGTAACCTCGAGGCTGGACTACTACAATACCCTCTATGTGCAGCTGCCCTTGATGACTCTTCGGAAGATGCAGCTGATGCAGAATGCGGCAGCTTACCTTCTCCCTCTGTCTCCGGCTAATCCTCCGCACGGGTAGCTCTGCGGATGGCTGCCGGGAGACAGAAGAAGCAAACGCTTTTCTTGCGTATGCGTATAGAGCTAGTCCCCCAACTCTCCTCAGTATGTCTTCTGCCTTCGGGCCGTCAGGATCAAAAAATGTCTTCTCCGGACCTAAAAGAAAAAGAGAACGGAAAGGATTAGAAAAAGAGCTCGCAAACCCAGGAAAGAGCAGGGCAATGTGTAGCGAGTGGGCAGGGCCTAGGGAATGGCATTTCCCCCGACTCTCGGGTGAACGTGGGAAGCCCGGCTGGTTCCCTCGCAAAGCGCCTGGGAACGGGGGAGCAGGGGGGAGCTCTTATCTACAAACCCCACCAGCGAGACACGCGGCTCAAGTCTCCCCCCGCCTAGGAACAGCACCGCTCAGTGGGAGCAGTTCCACCTGCAGCGCTTCTTCCCCTGCAGCAACGCGACTCACACTGGCTGAGATCTGTCTCTTATACACATCTAGATGTGTATAAGAGACAGGGAGAGCACGCAAGTAGACATGCCCTTCCTGGCCGCCACAATGGGAAAAAAATTGCATTCTCTAAATGCATTGTGTGAGATGCAAACTAAAGGCCTCATAAGAACCCCTCCCCCACCCTCAAAACACCCAAGGCTAGAGCGGGAAAATCCTCCCGCAAGGCGGGAAACGAGAACAAAGGGCCCACAGGGGGGCGCCATTGCCAGATTACTCGACTCCTCTTACTCCTCAGAGGAGAGTGTCTTTGAGTCCCTGCCTGAAAAACACAGGGAACAGGCGGAAGCCCTATTAAACTCAGCCTCAGAGCAGGAGTCGGGGCAGGAGGGGGATGACACAGAGGAAACAATCCTCCAGGAACCCTTGACTGAACCAAGGGATAGGGATAGGCAGTTTCCTTTCGCTTATAGTGAGGAATCCCTCTCACAGGTCACTAAGACCCTCCAATTAGTAGAAAAACCAGGAAAGGAGGACTCCTCTGACTCACAGGAGGAAGAGGAGAGAGACTACATTCCCTCCCTCCATGGGAAAGAGTCAGGAGTACCCCTAGACAAAGTTTTTGAAAAACTGGTCATACAGGAGTGGAAGCACCCTGACAAGACCCAAAGGATGAACAAGACACAGGCCTCCTTATACTCCTTCTCCAGGAAGAAGGAACCAATATTTTAAAAACCCAAAGTGGATGCTGCAGCCGTATCCTTAGCCAGACAAACCGTCTTCCCCACTGAAGGGGACTGTTATCCCAAGGACCATACAGACGGGACCATAGACGCAGCCCTACACAGGGGTTTGGATTTATCAGCCTCTTCGCTAAAGATTAATATAATCTCCTCGTATGTAGCGAGGGCACTACTAGTGTGGATGCAGGAGGCATAGGATCCAGAAATCTCAGATAGGAGGGCCCAAGTCATTTCATCCTGCATCTCCCTGGCAACAGCTTATTTGGCAGATGCCACTATGGACACCATGGGCTGGGCGGCAAGAGCTCTAGCTAGTTCAGTGGCCGCAAGAAGGAGGTTATGGCTCAGGTCCTGGCAGGGAGACATTACCGCCAAGAACCTTTTAGTGGCAGCCCCCTACAAGGGCCAAAAATTGTTCAGCGTATGCCTGGACAAAGTGCTAGCAGATGCAAATGACAAAAACAAACATAAAAATCTACAACAAGTAGGGGCTAGAAAGAGGTTTTTTCGTAACCCCACTTACAAACCAAGGGGGGATACGGAGCATTCAAGAGATTCCAGGGTCAGACTAGGGAGCCAGCAGGAAACTTATTTTTTTGTAATTGGACCAACAGACAGGGCCCCAGATTTGACAGACAGAAACAAAAAAGCTCCACTCCATCTCAACATAAGCAAGACTCATGACTATGCAGAGGAGCTGGAGGTAGGGAGTGTCACGGAGAAACATAGGGTCACACACATGATACTGGCCTACATGTAAACTACAAGCCTAGTAAATATGTAAAGCAAAAGGTGCAACATGTATGTAATGTTACAATTAAGAACTGTAAAACTCAAATCAAGACTGACTTGTGCAGGCTTCAACTTTTCTCAGATCTTTGGGAAAAGTCAGTATCAGACTGGGTGCTGGCTACGGTAACCCACGGCTACCGTATAGAACTAGCGAATCGTCCACAACAAAGATTTCTCCCTCTGTCTCTGGCTAATCCTCCGCACGGGTAGCTCTGTGGATGGCTGCCAGGAGGCAGAAGAAGAAAAACGCTTTGCTGCGCCTGCATGATGAGCTATACCCCAGCATTCCTCAGTCCGTCTTCTGCCTTTGGGTCGTCGGGTGCGCATTTGCTTCCTCTCCAAAACCTAAGGAAAGAAGAAGAACAGAGATTAGAGAAAGAGAGCTCGCAGCCAAAATATAAATGGGCAATCAAGAGTGAGCGGGCGGGGCTTAAAGGGCAGCGTTTTCCCCGATCCTCCGGCGAACACAGAATGCCCAGCCAGTTCCTGCACGAAGTGCCTGGGAACAGGGGAAAGCGGGGCTCAGTGACAGAAAAATCCGATTAAGGAGCCCAGATTAGCTTCCCCCCACCAAGGAACAGCACGGCACAGTGGGAGCAGTTCCAGCCACCGCGCATTTTCCCATCAGCAGTGCTAGTGGTGCGGGCCGAGATGGAGGGGGCTCAGGAAAATGAAGCGCAGCAAGCGGCAGCTCAACAGGAGAGCACACAGGTGGACATGCCTTTCCTGGCGTCCACAATGGAAATTTTTTGCATTCACTGGACAAGTTATGTGAGTTGCAAATGAAAGTCCCTCATAAAATTTCCTCCCCCTCCCTGGGAACAACTAGACCAAAGGGGGGGGGAAGCCTCTCAAAGGCAGGAAACAAGAGGCGAAAAGACCCACAAGGGGGTGCCAGGACTAAACTGTTAGAGTCCTCTGGCTCCTCGGAGGAGAGTGTTGTGGAGGCCCAGCCCAAAAGGCGCAGAGAGGTGGAGGAGGGCCTAATGCTATCAGCCTCAGAAATAGATTCGGGGCAGGAGTGGGATGATGTACAGGGAATGACTTCCCAGGAAGCATTACCTGAACCTAGAGACAGAGACAGACATTTTCCTCTCAACTACAAGGAGGAATTTATGGCCCAGGTCTCTAAAACCCTCCAGCTGGTGGAAAATCCAGGAAAGGAGGACTCCTCAGATTCCCAAGAGGAAGAGGAGACAGATTACATCCCCTCCCTCCATGGCAGAGAGGCAGGGGTTCCCCTGGGCAAAGTTTTTGAAAAGCTGGTCTTGCAGGAGTGGAAACATCCTGACAAGACCCAGAGAATAAATAAAACACAGTCTTCCCTGTTCTCCTTCTTCAGGAAGAAGGAACCAATGTTTAAGAACCCAAAGGTGGACGCAGCGGCAGTCTTTCTAGCCCGGTAAACAGTATTCCCCGCCGAGGGGGACTGCTGTCCTAGGGACCCCACAGACAGGGCCATAGACACAGCCCTTCGCAGCGGTCTGGACCTAACAGCTTCCTCCCTAAAAATTAATATCATATCGTCCTACATGGCAAGAGCCCTGGTAGTCTGGATGCAGGAGGCCCAGGATCCAGAGATTATGGATAAGAGGGCCCAGGTCATCTCATCTCGCATCTCTCTGACAGCGGCTTTTTTGGCAGACGCCACGAAGGATTCCATGGGATGGGCGGCACGAGCACTAGCTAGCTCTGTGTCTGCAAGGAGAAGGCTGTGGCTCAGATCCTGGCAGGAGGACATAACTGCCAAGAACTTTTTAGCGGCAGCCCCCTACAAGGGTCTAAAGTTGTTTGGCTTGTGTCTAGACAGTGTGCTGGCAGATGCAAACGATAAAACTAAACACAAGAACCTACAACAAGTAGGGGCAAGGAAAAGATTTTTTTGCAACACAACATACAAACCCAGGGGAGGGTATGGAGCATTCAGAAAATTTCCAGGACAATCTAGACAGCCAACAGGAAACTTGTCCTTTCTATACAGGGGCAACAGACAGGGGCCTAGATTTGAGAAACATAAGCAAAAGAACTCCAACCCCATCCAACGCAAACAAGATGCATGACTATGCAGAGGAGTTGGAGGTAGGGGGCAGGCTACAACTGTTCTCAGAGCTCTGGGGAAAGTCGGTCGCAGACACATGGGTAAGAGACAGTATCCCATGGCTACCGTATAGAACTAGTTTTCCCTCCTCGACAAGGGTTCATTGCGTCTTCCATGTCAAACTCCCAGGAAAAACACAGTGCCATGAAGGGAGAGATCAGAGACTTTTACGCATCAGGGCCATAGAACCAGTTCCTCACCAGCAGTCAGGCCAGGGTCTGTACTCTATAATTTTCCTAGTGCCCAAAAAAGCAGGGTCCTGGAGAGCTGTTTTGGACTTAAAACAATTAACCAAAGCAGTAAGGCCACAAAAATTCAAAATGGAGACAGTACCTCCATCTGCCAGAGCCTAAGGGTGTGTGTGTGTGTGNCTGGATGGCTTCTGTAGAGCTTTGGGAAGCATATCTCCATATTCCAATTTGGCAGCCTCACAGGAAGTGGCTCCGTTTTTGCCACCAAAACAGGCACTACCAATTGAGGACTCTCCCGTTCGGTCTGTCGTCAGCTCCAAGAACATTTTCCAAAGTTCTGATACCTCTGGTAGAGAACCTCACACACGAGGAGATCCATCTATACTCCTACCTCGACGACCTACTGATCAGAGCTCATTCCCGCACAAAGATACTAGCGGATGTGTACAGAACGATATTCTATCACAATTCACACGGCTTTCTGATCAACAAAGAGAAGAGCCATCTCTTCCCAACACACAGACTGGAACATCTGGGCGTAATCCTAGATACAACCTTAGGAACCGCCTTCATCCCACCTCTCAGAAAATGTAAAATTCAAGCTATGATCTGCCTCTTACGCCATCAGAAGAGAGAAAGATTAAAAAATCTGGCCCAGCTCCTAGGTCTCCTGGTGTCGTGTATCAGACAGGTACAGTGGGGCCGATTTCACCTCAGACCCTTACAGCAACTGCTGCGGCCTATGCAGCTAGAGCCCACGCGAGGCTCCAATCCCTGGGTAGCCATTCCCTGAGGTTTCGCTTGATCAATGTCCTGGTGGTTAAGGGTGGAAACATTTGCCACAGGAACTCCCTTAACAGAGCCAAGTTGAGAGGTACTGACCACGGATGCCAGTCTATCGAGATGGGGAGCACACTCCGGTCCCAAATCAGTACAGGGTCTCTGGAGCAGGAGGGATCAGTCTCACAGTATCAATTTTCTGGAACTGAAGGCGATCAGACTAGCCTTACAACACCTGGGCCAAACTCTCCACAATCGACACATACTAGTGTATACAGACAATGTAGCAGCCAAGGCTTATATAAACCACCAAGGGGGCTCCAGAGCTCCAGCTCTACATAGAGAAGTGGTGAGGTTATTCTCTTGGGTGCAAGGGAACCTCCTGTCTCTAAAGGCACTACATATCAAGGGGCAGAACAACACACAGGCAGACTGGCTCAGCTGAACATCAATCGATCCCCACAAATGGACCTTACACAGGGACGTGTTCAAGGAACTGGTGAGGAGATTCGGGCTTCCGAAGGTAGACCTATTCAGCAATCGAGAAAACACTCAGCTACCAAACTTCATTTCCAAGACACCATGCAGAGCAGCAATGGCTGTGGATGCTCTAAACCCCTCCTAGCCAAAGGGTCTACTCTATGCCTTTCCACCTACGCCTTTGATTGTGAGGACAGTGTCAAAATTCATCAGAGAACAAGCTTACCTACTTCTGATAACTCCATGGTGGCCAAGAAGACCATGGTTTTCAGACTTGATAGAGTTCAGTATCGCGCACGTGAAGCTACCATTGAGACCGGATCTTCTCAGCCAGGGCCCAATCCTATGAAAAGGCTACTCAACCCTGCAACAAGCCAAACAGCCAGCCACTAGAAGGATGTATGGGGCGACTTGGAAAACGTTTGCCCTGTGGGCAACTCAGAGGGGTTATGATCACAGTAAATCAGAGATCGCAGTCATTTTACGATACGATAGGGGTCTGAAGCCTAACACCTTGGCGAGACAAGCAATTGACTCAGTGCTCAGAGTGGTTGCAAATAAATGGGTCTCATCCCATAAACACGTGAAACAGTTCTTGAGGGCAGCTTGGTCAATTTCTCCTCCAGTGATTCATAGATGCCCCTCATGGAGCTTAAATTTGTTGTTAGATGCTCTAGCAAAGCCGCCTTTTGAACCATTAAAGCATGTATCTTTATATATGCTATCCCTAAAGGTGCTATTTCTGGTAGCTGTTACATCAGCTAGGAGGGTCTCAGAATTAGGTGCTCTCTCAATGGAAGATAACTTTTGTATCTTTCAGGAGCAGTCAGTGATTCTTAGGACAGACCAGGCCTTTATTCCTAAAATTAATTTGCTATTCCATAGGGCTCAGGAGATTATTTTACCCTAAACCAAAACACCCAAAGGAAAGGATATGGCACAAGTTAGATGTATGGAGGGCTCTAAAGATTTACCTGGCTAAAACTAGGGGTATTAGATCCACTACAGCTCTGTTTATCAATATCAGGCCAGGACAGGGAGAGTTGAAAGCATCAAAGACGCTTTTGTGAAAATGGGTGAAGCAGTGTATTGTGGAGGCTTATAAAGCAAAGAACAAGGTCCCTCCTATCCAGATATGGGCACACTTGGTATGGAGTGCAGCTACCACTTATGCCTTTAAGGAAAGAGCTTCCTATGAGGAAATTTGCGGAGCAGCTACTTGGTCCTCCCTGCATACTTTCGTTAAACATTACAAACTCCACGTGTTCAAGTCCGCAGAGGCGGCGTTTGGCAGAAGGGTGTTGCAGGTGGTGCTGGATGCTCTGGGCGCTGTTTGATCCCACCCTTAGGGATTATGGAAGCTCGGGTATATCCCGTGCGGAGGATTAGCCGGAGACAGAGGGAGAAAGGAGAATTGGTCACCTACCTCGGTGAATTCCTTTCTCCTCTGTCTACAGATAATCCTCCGACCCACCCTGCCAAACAGCGCTGGGGATAATCTTAATGGTAAAAGAAAAGAAAAAAGAAAGACATTTATAAGGTGATAGACCCAGTTAGGGGGGAGTGACAGGTTACAAACGGTTCCTGTTGTTGCACAGATCTTAAGGCCTAGATTAACAGGCATGGATTAATATGTTGTCAAGTTTTGTTCAAGGACTATGCCCTCGGCTAGGATATGGACTGAGGAATGCTGGGGGATAGCTCGTCACGCAGGTGCAGCAAAGCGTTTTTCTTCTTTTGCCTCCCAGCGGCCATCCGCAGAGCTACGGATAATCCTACGGAGGATTATCCATAGACAGAGGAGAAAGGAATTCATTGAGGTAGGTGACCAATTCTCCTTTCTTGCCTCCCCCTCATCAAACTCTCCAGAAAAACATGCCGCCATGCTAGGGGAAATTCAGAGGCTCTTACACATCAAGGCCATAGAGCCAGTTGCCCCAGAACAAGCAGGCCAGGGTTTATATTCAATAATTTTCCTAGTACCCAAAAAATCAGGATCCTGGAGGGCGGTTTTAGACCTGAAGCTCCTAAACAAGGTAGTGAAATCACAACAATTCAAAATGGAGACAGTGACATCCATCTGTCAGAGCCTAAGGGGGGAAGACTGGATGGCTTCCCTCGACCTCCGAGAAGCTTACCTCCATATCCCAATCTGGCAGCCACACAGGATGTGGTTCTGGTTCTGCTACCAAAAAAGTCATTATCAATACAGATCCCTCCCATTCAGACTGTCATCAGCCCCGAGAACATTTACCAAAGTCCTGATGCCCTTGGTAGCAAATCTCAGACAGGAAGGGATTCACCTATACCCCTACCTGGAACTATTGATCAGAGCCCAATCCCACCAAAAGATCTTACAAGATCTGGACAGGATGATACTTTATCTCAACTCTCATGGGTTTTTAGTCAACAAGGAGAAGAGTAATCTCTCCCCCACACAGAGACTGGAACACCTGGGTGTCATCCTAGATACCACCTTAGGAGTCGCCCTCATCCCACCTCTCAGGCAACACAAGATATGAACACTAATATGGCTTTTACACCACCAGAGGAGAATGAGACTAAAAGATCTGGCTCAGTTCCTAGGCCTCCTGATATCTTGCACCAGACAAGTTCAGTGGGGGCATTTTCACCTCAGGCTCTTGCAACAGCTGCTGCGACCTATGCAGACCGAACTCACGCTAGGCCTCAACCTGTGGGTAACTATTCCATGAGGATTCGCACGCTCAATGACCTGGTGGTTAAGTCCAGAAACCTTTGCCACAGGAACTCCCTTGGCAGAATTAAGTCGGGAGATGGTCACAACGGACGCCAGTCTATCAGGTTGGGGAGCACACTCCGGACCCAGGTCAGTACAGGACCTCTGGAGCAGGAGGGATCAAGAACGCAGTACCAGCTTCCTGGAGTTGAAAGTGATCAGACTAGCATTACAACAGCTAGCTCAAAATCTCCACAAACGGCACATCCTAGTCTACACAGACAACGTCACAGCCAACGTTTATGTAAACCACCAAGGGGGATCCCAGGCACCCAATCTACACAGGGAGGCGGTGAGACTGTTCTCGTGGGCGCAAAGGAACCTGCTATCCCTCAAGGCCCTGCATATCAAGGGACAGGACAACAAACAATCAGACTGACTCAGCCGAAGGACAATAGAACCACATGAATGGACCCTACACAAGGATGTGTTCAGGGACCTGGTGACGAGGTTCGGATTGCCGGTTTGGGACCTATTCGCCAACCAGGAAAATACACAACTGCCAAACTTCATGTCCAAAGAGCCATGCAGAACAGCAGTCGCAGTGGACGCTCTGAACCAGACATGGTCAAAAGACCTACTCTATGCTTTCCTTCCCACCCCCCTGATAACAAGGACGGTGGCAAAAATTATCAAGGAACAAACCCGAGTGATTTTGATAACCCCATGGTGGCCCAGGAGACCATGGTTTTCGGACTTGATAGAGCTCAGTCTCACTCCACACGTAATGCTCCCATTGAGACCAGATCTTCTCAGCCAGGGTTCTCTGCTATGCGAGAACCTCCACGTCTTAAGACCAACAGCATGGCTCTTGAGCGCTCAGCCTTAAAGAAAAAAGGCTACTCAGATGCAGTCCTGGCAACTCTACAACAATCTAGACGCCCAGCCACCAGAAGGGCATACGGAGCAACATGGAAAACGTTTGCGCTGTGGGCGACACAGAAGGGTTATGATCTCTGTAAAACAGAGATCGCAGTCATTTTGCAGTTCTTACAAGAGGGTTTAGATGGGGGTCTTAAACCTAACACCTTGGCGAGACCGGTGGCAGCAATAGACGCAGTTCTGAGGGCAGTTACAAATAAGCAGGTCTCATCACACAGACATGTGAGACAGTTCGTGAGGGCAGCTAGATCAATTTCCCCTCCAGTAGTTCATAGATGCCCATCATGGAGATTAAACCTTGCTCTGACCAGACCACCTTCGAACCGTTAAAGCATGTATCTTTATATATGCTATCTATGAAAGTGGTATTCCTAGTGGCGGTCACCTCAGCCAGAAGGGTATCTGAATTAGGAGCTCTCTCTATGGAGGACAACTTTTGTACCGTTCAGGAACATTCAGTTTCTCTTAGGGTGGATCAGGCCTTTATCTCTAAGGTTAGCTCCTTATTTCATAGGTCCCAGAAATTGTCTTACCCTCTTTTTGCCCAAAACCATCACATCCAAAAGAAAGGATATGGCACAAATTAGATGTCCGTAGAGCTCTAAAGATATACCTGGCTAGGACTAGGGGCCTTAGATCCACTACTGCCCTATTAGTAAATATCAAACCTGGCCAGGCTGGTTGAAAAGCTTCAAAGACACTCTTGTCTAAATGGGTGAAATAATGCATCGTAGAGGCATATAAGGCAAAGAACAGGGTTCCACCTATCCAGATTTGGGCACACTCGGTAAGGAGTGCAGCTACATCTTAAGCTTTTAAAGCAAGGGCCTCGTATGAGGAGTTTTGCAGGGCGGCTACCTGGTCGTCCCTGCATACTTTTGTTAAACATTACAAATTGCACGTGTTCAGATCCGCAGAGGCGGCGTTTGGTAGGAGGGTGTTACAGGCAGTGCTGGACTCACCTGGCGCTGTTTGTTCTCACCCTTAGGGAATGTGAGGGCTCGGGTATATCCCATGCGGATGATTAGCCGGAGACAGAGGGAGAAAGAGAATTGGTCACCTACCTCGGTGAATTCTTTTCTTCTCTGTCTACAGATAATCCTCCAACCCTCCCTGCCAAACAGCGTCAGGCTTAAGTGCAAACCAGATAAAAGGCTGAAATCTCCTTACAATGATAGATTAATGTCAGGGGATTTTTACACAGAATTCAGTGTCTAATTGGGGAAGTAACAAAGTTGTACATTGGTTTATGGGGTTGACTCAAGGTCCACTTCAGGTACCATATATTGTTTTAATCTGTTGGCAAGTTTACGAGTTTTTGTTTAGAGAATAGACCCTCGGCTAGGATATGGACTGAGGAGAGTTGGGGGACTAGCTCTATATGCATGCGCAAGAAAAGCGTTTGCTTCTTCTGCCTCCTGGTAGCCATCCGCAGAGCTACCCATGCGGACGATTATCCGTAAACAGAGGAGAAAAGAATTCACCGAGGTAGGTGACCAATTTTCCTTTCTGCAGGGACAGGTTGTCGGGAACACATTACACCAGTGCTCCAGAGTCTGCACTGGCTGCCAATAGCTTTCTGGACAGGATTCAAGGGGCTGGTTTTGACCTATAAAGACCTAAATAGCTTGGGCCCAGGTATCTGAAAGACCACCTCTTCCCTTATGTTCCATCACCCCTCCAAGATCAGCCAGGAGTTCCCTATTGCAGGTACCATCTGCCCATGAGGTTTTCATAACAAGGGCATGCAGAGCAGTGTTCTCGTGGCTTGCCCCACAATTATGGCAAAGAGATGTAAGACCTTTTTGTTTGGCCAGGTGTTTGGCAGGCAGAGATAGAATTGGGTGGATGGCTTAAAGAAAAGTGGGGGGGGGGGCTAGGGGATTTTTTTTAGCTGCTGCTTTCTTATGTTTTTATATTTTGTAATCTGCCCTGAGCTTATTTGGGAAGGGAAGGGTAGAAATTTGAATAAATAATTCCTGATTGTGAGTTGGCTTTGGCAAATAACTTGTTTTTATTTATTCATAAAGCCACTAGCATAATGAAAGGCTGGTTGCTGACTCTCTAGGCACTACTGAAATATAAATTATTAATAATAATGGTTTGCTAGCATATTTTGCAGGAACAGTTCACCCACTGTTTAATATCACTATTTAATAATGTCTTTGTTTTTTTATACGGCTGGGCATTCAGACTTGATTTTAAAGCAGTAGCATCTAAATAGCACTGCTGTGTATGTATAGGAAAATTGTTTCATTTCATATTTCAAAGTGGAATTGTGATTAACTTTCTATAACAATGTGTTTTAAGGTGAATCATACAAAAATTGTAACACTGAAATATATGATTTGAGATAATAAATTCACTAATATGTTGGTGATTTTATTGGAAGGCAATTGAAGGTTGTTCTTTTTTAAAATATTAGTTAAAATCCCAATGAACTAAGTTTTGCAATAAAAAAGTAAGCTTTCTTCTTCTTTGAGCAGCCTCTCAACATACATAGGGTAATGTGGTGCCCTGAGGTGCCGAGACTGGACAGACTAGTCAAGCTGGTTCTAGGTGGGAAGTAAGGGGCTGACATCACCAGAGATACCTATATAGAGAGCCCCGGTTCCTGCATCTCCTGTCTTTTCTCTGCTTCAGCAGAGATCAGACAGTAGCAAATTACTGACTTCCTTAGCAAAATACTGTGACCAGATTTTTGTAGCTAGTTAAGTTCAGGAGAAAACCAATAAATTAGAATCTGAGGTAATTTGCTAGATTGGTACTATGCATCTCTGGAGGGGGACACACAAACACATTTTTACCTCACAGAGGCTACCAAGAAAATGCCATATTGTTCCCCATTCTCTTCTACTGAAAGGCACAGAAGGGGTTCAAAAGATGTCTGGACTGCTCAGCGAAAGTACCTAACTCTAACATTATGTCAGATGCCTAATCTGTCTGGGACCTCATCATAATACCAAAGTCTGTGCTGTCTGCCGCCCTTTTAAATCCTGCACAAGGAGGGAGAGAGCAAGGCGGTTAGCTGAGTACCTCCCAGAGCAGGCAATGAAGTCAGTGATGTCTCAACCAACTGCCTCCCGACTGACATTGGTACCAAAACAGTCAGCACTGCCGCTGCTGCTACAGCCCAGCAAGCAGGTTTCACATGTAGCGGTCCATATTTCCGAGTCCTCTAAATCAACACCGCCTGCCTCATCACGACAAGCAGTGACTCCTTCAAATAAAAGCACTGCATCTAAAGTAACAGTGCAGAGTAATCATTCCTCTAAGCGGAACCCCCGGGGCCAGGGGGGGAGGGGGGAAGAGGTCTGCCCCCTCAGTAAGTTCAGAGTCTGAGGGAACTGACAAGAAAAAGAAGCAGCACTACCTGCCTTCTCCAGTGTGACCCCAGCCACCAGCTCAACAGGGTTTCAGTTCCCCATCCCCTCTGCCAACACTGAGGGGAGGAGTCTTCTTTGTAACTGACTTCTCCTTTGACACAGCTTCCTTTGGCACCGAGCCTGCTGCTCCCTGTTGGCTCACCGCCTGCAATTAATGAACCCTCTCAAGAGGAGCTTCAAATGATTCTCAGAACACTACAAAATTTCCTGAGTCCTTTCATACACGAATCAGTAAAGTGCAAAGCTTGCTGCTATCAGATACTGTGACCTCTCAGTTGTCACATTCTGTACTGCCACAACAGCCTTCCCAAAGGAAGGACAAAGCAATGACTCCTGCCACTACAAATTCAGCTCCAGCGGATCAACCCCCCTGCGCAACAATTCACTTTACAGAGCTTGCAGCCCTGTTGTGAGCCGCTACGAGTTGCCTGTGGCAGGACGCAGTGGGTTAAAACTACAATGAAATAAATAAATAAATAAATATAAATGATAAAGAGGGTAGGAGACTGGATTCCCTGGGACGGAGGATTTATTCTTCTAAAATGGGGATAAGAGCTAGCAGTTACCTTGCCCTAACAGGCAGGTACAGTTACACCTTATGGGATACTGTTTTGAGTATATTACAAGACCAACTGAAGAGACTAGGGAGCCACTTATACCTACCGTAGAGGATGGGAAGGAGCTCTCTAAAAATGTATCTAGAATATCTTTTGATGTTACCGATTCTGCAAGGCATTCCATGACCTCATCAATATTCTTGAGGAGACATTCCTGGCTCAGAGTTTCAGGGCTGTCTCAAGAAGCTCAAAATGTAATTGGCAATCTCCCATTTGATAAGAAAAATATGTTTCATGACAGCACTAATTAAGAGCTCAGACAGCTTAAATCTGATTGTTCTGCAGCAAAGTCCATGGGACTCTGTGGGTGAATTCACATGTAACTCTCCTAAACTCTGATGTCTCTGGAGCCCCGGAAGCTGTACAATCAGTCCCAGATGATCCCCTGATCACTGTTGCGTGTGAGTGAGACACTCTGAGTTCCAGCCCCGCTTAAAACTCAGATCTGATGAATAGATCAGATCTAAATGTCAGATCAGAATTTAAAGTGGGGCTGGAAATCGGAGTGCCTCACTCACATGCAACAGCGATCAAGGGATTATCTGGGGCTGATTACACAGCTTCCAGGGCCCCGCAGACATCGGAGTTTAGCAGAGTTATATGTGAGTTCACCCACTGTTCCACCTTCAAATTCTACCCAAATGTCCTTTCAGAGGGAGCCTCAAATTGCTCCCAAACACGTGAGAAAGGAGTATACCACACTGTCCTCCCAATACACAGTATCAAGACAGCTGCAGCACTATACAGCATCACAGCAATACTTCCAGAAGAAGGGTCAAGAGCAAAAGAAATCCGTTTCTTCCTCAACGCAGCCTACTCAGCAAATAATTTTTTTTGACACACACACCCCATGCTTGACCAGGTCTAGTTCACCACCTACTGTTATTTTTGTAACAGACATCATATATAGATAATTGGAAGAAAGTTATTTCAGACAAATAGGTCTTGAACAGTGGAATATGGTCCCTCTCCCCAGCCTCTTCATTAAGGTTCATGGGTGTGTCTCTTGACATCATCATGAATATTGCTTATACACTTATCCTTGCAACATGGACCTGCCTGATGTCATTCTCATCGTAACCAAGCCAAGTACGTGCACTTGAGACCTCGCATCTTCATGAATGTTAGACCCCTTGTCTCTCCCTCTGTTCTCCTTCCTAAGTCTCTCCCCCAGCTCCTGTCTCTCAGATTGTAAGCCCTAGGGGCAGGGACCGTGTCTATTTTATTACTTTGTAAAGTGCCAGGTACACTGCTGGCGCTATATAAATGTTTGTTAATAATAATAATAATAATAATACACCTGAAGAAAGATGGCAAGCTATGTGTAATACCACTGATGTCATTTTATGTCAACATCTTCAACCATACATTTTGTTTTTCAGGCTCCTTGGGTTAATGGCCTCAATAAGTCATGTTACCGCCCCCTTGCTTGCCTGCAACTCAGGCCTCTTCAGCAATGGTTGCTGCCCTTCCTCCCCCTGGTGAGACTGAATGACACTTTCCAAACAGAACCCCCAGTGACTGTCTTGGAGAGCCTACACTGGTGGACCAGAAGGAACAATGTATGTGCGGGGATCCCCTCTCAATATCAGGGCCCTGTTCTAATAGTAGCACCCAATGCCTCAAACCTGGAATGGATAGCACATTGCAAATACCTTTCTGCAAGTGGGCTCTGGACTTCCTCAAAGTGTGCTCTACATATAGATGTCCTGGAGTTAAGAGCAGTGCGGTTTGACCTCAAAGTATTTCCCACCATAGTACAGAGTAACATGACTCAAGTGTCAACTGACAACACGACAGCAATGCATTATATCAATTGCCAGGGTTGGAGCAGATCCCATTAGTTGATATTAGAGGCAACAATTTTATGGGAATGGTGCATAGCCCATGCCACTACTCCAATAGCAGTACATCTTCCTGAGGTAGTAAATATTTGAGCCGATGCTCTCAGCAGGGCTTATTTGCAGCCCCACAAGTGGAAATTGAAAACCTCTGTTTCCAAGACTATTGTCCACAAATAGGGACCTCTTTGCCTCACCTGTCAATGCGAAGTCTCCCCAATTCTTTACGAGGGGAAGTCGAGGTAAGGGATCCCTAGGGGATTAATTGGTCAGTCCACGGCCACAGGGGTTACTTTATGCTTTCCCCCCAACCTCCTTGATCCATAGACTCCTTCTCAAGTTGAAGAGGGAAGGCGCAAATATGGTACTGGTTGCCCTGAACTGGCTGCTGCACTCAGGCTGCAAACCTGAGTGACCAGAGGGGGTCGGACCCCATCAATAACAGGGGTGGCCCACCATCATCACCTCAGTCTTGTCAGGATTCAGCCTCAATTGGCTCACCTTCATCCAGTCCCCAACTGCAGTCAGGCAGTGGGTAAGTACCAAGACTGCAGGGCCTGGGTCGGATGAAAAAGGGAAGTTAAGCTGGGTGTCATCAGCATATTGATGGCACCTCACATCGAACCTCTGAATGATCTTGCCCAGTGGCCTCATATACCCATTGAACAAGAGAGGAGACAAGATGGAACTCTGCAGAACCCCACAGGGGAGGTCACTTGGGGACAACAAGTAATCACCCATCACCACCTGCTGAGACCTCCCTAAGAGGAATGAGCGAAACCACCCAAGAGCAGTCCCGCAGTCATGTCAACACCGATGAAATATCTAAAGAGGGTGAAACACCCTCAGGACAGATTTACCAAGTTAGTAAGGTAAACTTGGGTAATCCAAGTATTGACCCATTGAAGTCAATAGCCCGAATGGATAAAGGACTGTTTCAAAGTGCTCCTGACAGCTGGCTTGGGAAGCACTTTTGCACATTGCCTGAGCACCCTGATGCTCCCGAGCACCAGGTTGAGAATCTCTCTTGTTTGAAGACAATGGGTGTTTTTGTTTTCACACGATGTTGCTGGGTGGGGGGATGGGTGTGCGATGGTGGTGGGTTGAGGTGGGTGTGCTCCTTTTCCCACAGACGCACACCCATCTCCACTCACTTCCACCCATGGAGCCTCCTCCATTTTGTCAGATGGCTCCGTGGGTGAGTGTAGATGGGTGTGCGCTGGGAATGCACACGCACCCCAGCCCACCGCCCGTGGTGTTCCCACGGGCGGACACCCATCCCCCCCATCGCCGTGGCATGCGCACGGATGGCCCCATCCCACTGCACACCCACCTGCACACCCAGCGGCGTGGGTGGCGTGGGGCTCTTGTGTGAAAAAGGCCAATTATGATGTCATCAAACTGCCAATACTGCAAAAAGGCTTGAGGACCCTTACAGCAAAGTAAAAAGAGCATAAAAATCTTAGAAACCATTACTTTTAGCATCACCTTTGACTGGATGATGCAAGAAGTGGTAAAATTAGGAAGGGCAAGCAGAGGAGTTGAAAGCAGAGGTGAGAAAGGCAGAGACAGAATTTTATATAATTGTGATTGAAGCTTTCTGAGGACTTGATGAAGTGATGCGTAGGAAAGAAAACGTTCTCTGACAATAAAACAGTGTTAATTTTAATAAATTGTTAGACGCTTGGGGAAGGAGACTATTTCTCACAATACGTTTGGGTAGCATCTGCCACAAAAGGACCTTGTTCCAGATGGAAGCTGCCACAGCAATATATTCAGAGAGGTTACTGTTCCAGTTAAACTGGCAAAATGCTGAATTATCAAACCACTCTCAAATGACTATTGTACTAGTATACAACACCAGAGTCATTATAGTCTTGATCGTGTGAAGATTCTTACTTTAAGCGCATACTTAACTGCAATTGACTTTACCGGGGGTTCAATTGAGGAAAAGTACTCATGAGCATTTGTGTTTAAAAGATTGAACTTGGAGGCATTTTCCTACTTATTGCTGAGAGCACATATGAGAATCAAAAACTTTTGTTGATTATAATTGGACATACAATTTAAGAACACAAGATATGATTGCAAACAAAAATAGAATAGAATCTGGACTTCAGCTGAAGATTGTTTTTATTTTCCCTTTCTCTCACGCCAGCTTATGCCATGAACTTCTACATTTTGTGAATAATGAACAGAATAATAAAAAACCTCTCCCTTAATGTCTGCTTGGTGGTGAAACATATCACTTTATATGCAGAGAGAATATTTATGCAAAGTGTCATACTTTGAAATATAGCCATGGGTATAATTGACATTCCTCCATCTAGACTCTTGTGTTTACAAAAGGGAGAGCCTATTGCTAACACTGCAGATTTCTATCTTTACTGTCAATCATCTTGATATGAACCTATTTTTCCCCGTCTTTGCAGCAGAACAACTGATAGTGAAAAGAATTTTTTTTAACTTAGTTGTGAATTGCTGTTTGTAATTATTAAAGCACAGAATAAGTAGGGAAACATTTTTCTCCTTTAGGTTTCAAGCCTGTCTGCATTAAAATTGACATGTTGAAACTCAGAGAAATGAAGAATTTCTCTTTTGCTATGCTACACTGTTGCTTAGATTTCAATAATATAGCAAGTTGAAAAGTAGAGTCTGTTTATGTCTGTTTTTACATGGACGGAGGTGGGTGGAGTGTGTGCGCTCGCGTGGTGGGTGGGTGTCCTTTTACACAGACACACACCCACCTCCACCCATGGGGCCTCCTCCGGTTTTCCAGATGGCCCCGTGGGCCCTTTTCACACAGACACTCTAACACTATAAAATGGGTGTTACATTTGATTATACATGTTGCAGGGCTTCAGGTGTGCTCTATGGGTGATGGGTGTAGATGGGTGTGTGCCGGGAGCGCGCATGCACAAACACTCACCACCCGTGGTGTTTACACAGGTGCACACCCGGCCCACACCTATTCCCCCTCCCCCCGCCGGCCCATTTACATGGACGCCTCACCGCACACCCACCGGAACACCCAGCGGTGGGTGGGGCCATCTGTGTAAAAACGACCTATATCTTAATACTGTTATATAATAATAGTATGGCATATTTCTCTTAAAATAGTTGCATGTCACATGATATTAAGGGATCAGTCCCGCAAATATTTATGTCTGCACAGAATAGTGTCTGCTATCAGCAGTTCCACTGAAGTGAGCGGAATTATGTAAGAAATAAATACAGGACACGTAGGGACAGGTTATACACAGCTGCATGGTGTTCCTCACAAATGTAAACTTTTGCAGGACTGAACAAAAATATGCTGTTTTATGTTAATTTCTGCTCCACTAGAATTTTATTGAACCATGTATTATTAAATGGATGTATATATGTAGTATTAAGATGGCTAAACTATAGCCTGCTGTATAGTACACATTTTAATTTAGGTAGCTTTATTTAAAAGCTCAAGTGGGAAAAAAACATAGAGTAGTAACTGTACAATACTCGTATAGAACAGTATCCTTCCCATATTTTAAAAAAATAAGTTTAAAGGTAATTGCTCCTCATTTAAAGTACAAGATTGGCAGCAGTGGTAATACACCAAGTATTTGTCACCCAATGCTAAACATATTTACATTCATCAAATGTATGTAATGAAATAAGCCATTCATCACATGTATGTAAGGAATAGGCTATTTATATTGAGAGTCTCCTTTAAAACAACAGAATGCTATATTTTTTTTTTAAAAGGGTAGACGTTTAGGGCCCAGCCCTAAACTTGCATGTGCATAGTTGCAAATATTTTGTGCAGTTTGCACATAGGCTGTGCACACGCAGCATTCACTACACAGGGGTTGCACACAGGTTGTATGTGGGTTTGTGTAATTTGCAAGGTTTAGAATCAGCCTGTAGTCCTTCTGGATCCCATGCTGCACCTGGATTGTTAGCTCACGGCTGTGGCTAGGAGTGCTTTTCATCAGCTTCATCAGGTGAAAAGGCCGATGTCTTTTCTTTATAGATCAGACCTTGCCACTGTCATCCATGCTTTTATCACTTTGACACTAGACTTCTGTAATGCACTCTACATGAGGCTACCCTTGATGACTTTGGAAGCTGCAGCTCGTGCAGAATGTGACAGCCCGGCTCCTTTTGGGGATGGGTCACCGGGAGCACATTACACTCGTGCTCCAGAGTCTGCACTGGCTACCGATAGCATTTTCAGTGAATGCATCAGCACTTGTCCCTGCCTCTTTGAGATTTGTGATCTCCTTATTCAGCAGGTGTGCTTTTAAATTTGGGCTACACAAAGTATAGAACTGTTCAAGCAATACAGAGTTAATAATTTGTTCCTTAGTGGCATTCCCACCTGCATCTAACCACTTTACCTCATATTGTTTCAACATATTACAAACATCTGAATATGACATACCCTCTACCTTCTTGAAGCTGTGTAATTTTTGACGAAAAGTTTCTGGAGTAATTCTGTAGGCCTCAAGAACTGCCTTTTTGAAAGCATCAAACGTCAGCACGGGAGTTTCCTCCATTTTTGTGTTGTAAACTTGTTTTGCCTTCGCTGGGAGTTTGGGTAACACTAATTTGAGCCACATCTGCTGCGGGATCTGTTCTTGAAGAAACACGTGATGCACGGTTGTGAAGTAATCTTCTATGCCTTGATTTCCCTCGCATTGTGGGATCAGTGGGGCGTAGTCCCGGATTCTGTCTCCTGCGTTGTTTCCCGTGTTGCCTAGTGGAGGGAGTTGAGGGTTCATTCCTAGGGCTGCCCGTGTCTTCAGAATTTCAGTTTGGTGCTGTCTCTCTTGTTCTCTTTCTTCCTGTTTTATTTTCTCCAGTTCGAACTGCATTCGTCGTTTTTTTTCCTTTTCGTCTGCTCTCATTTGCTCTAATTTGAGCTCCTTGTTCATTCTTATACGGGCCATCTCGAGTTCAGGGTTTGAGCCTTGTCCCCCTGGTTGCCGGTCAGTTGGAAGGGGGTGTTGAGGCACGTTTGGCAGTGCATCTCCATCTTGGTTGGGTGGAGAGGAGTCCGGAGGGGGATTCGCTGCCCCCGCTCCGTTTCCATCCATTCCATTCGTGCTCATTTCAAACTCCTGGATCAGCTGCTTCAGTTGCTGCTTAGTTTTGCCTTCTGCTTCAAGACCTTTCTTCTGGGCTTCCTTGCTCAGTTCTGACCTTCTCAGGTGGTGAAAGTGCTTTGGTAGCCCAATTTTGTCACTTTTCCTGACCCGAAATTAAAACTAAAACAACAAACTTAACGCACTCTGCTCAAGGATCTGCTTATTCCACTCTCAGAGCTGAGTTCCCGACTCCTGGGGCTTTCAGACTCTGCAGGTTTGGGATTTACTCCCCTCAGAGGAGTCCAGTTACCTGTCTATGCTCCTCTTCTTTCTACACATTGGTCCACAGGCTGAGCTTTACTCCTTACACGTTGGGGTGCCACTGTCACGGGTTGGAGGTCAAACCCCCACTTTACCGGGTTTGAGTGACTCAGTTTCCCTTGCGCACAGCCCTCTTGAATTAGTTTCTCTCTCTGGCTAATTCAAGTCTGCTGCAGGGAAACTCCTTTGTCACTCAAGGGCCTGATCCTTCCCGTTTACAGACGCTTTACTCTCTGAGTTCGCAAGAGCTTGAGGGCTCTTGTTGCTCACTTGTGTTCCACTGTTAGACACAGACACTTCTTCATAAAGATAAGAAGTAAGTTTATTGATTACATAAGCAAGATAGTTGATACAGAGTGGTTACTAGAAATCAAAGGCAAAT
>QEPC01001533.1:6992247-7010046 GCA_003113815.1 Sphenodon punctatus
GCGCAGCCTGGGAGGGGGAGGGAATTTATTTTAATTTATTTCATTGGTTTCAATGGGGACACAGCGCCCCATTGAAACCAATGCAATAAATCCGGTACCGGTATACCGGATTTAAACCGTGAATCCGGTTCTTGGGAAACCGGTAACCGGTAAATCCGGTAGCCGGTATTGGGCCCGGGGTCCCACCCCTACTCTCAGTTCATGGTTTCTCCAGCCTTGCTGCTGGCAGGCTTTTGTATGCAGATGCGCAAGATGGCTCTGGGAGAGAACTCTTCTAAGGTGACTCACTGGCCTCTTTAAGTAGTCTTCCTCTTTCTTTGTCTCTGTTTTCCCGCCTTGGGGAAAACCTGAAGTGTGCCAGGCAAACATAAAGGTCCATCTACATCTCCACAGGGTTCTGTCTGGCAAGTATTCCCAAACACACATTTTTGGTATCTCTTTGCATTTCCTGTAGGTTGGTGACGTGTCACAGCCCTAATTTGAGTTTTACAGTTCTCAACTGTAACATTACATACATGTGGAACCTTTTGCATTACATATTTACCAGACTTGTAGTCTACATGTAGTCCTGTGTTACACATGTGTGCCCCTATGTTTCTCCATGACAGTGGGGCCCAATTCAAGGTGCTGGCTTTGACCTTTAAAACCGTAAACTGCCTGGGCCTCACATATCGGAAAGATCTCCTGTCCTACCATGCTTCGTTGCGGTCCCTGACGTTGGCCAGGAGCACCCTCCTGCAGGTTCCATCTGTTACTCTTGTCCATGGGACAGGATGCGCAGAGGGGCATTCTCAGTCGATGCCCCAGTTCTATGGACCTCCCTTCCCTTGGAGGTTTGCTTGAGCCTGAGTCTGAGAATCTTCTGAAGGTAGTGAAAATGTTTTTGTTTAGTAAGGCATTTGGCAGGTTGGTTGGGAAGTTGTGTGTAGTTGTAGGTTAGGGGGAGGGGGTAGGGGACGTTTTTGGAGGGGGGTCTTAGGGGTAGAGTTCCTGGGGAAGGCATTGAGGTTTTTATGTTTTAAGGGGGATTATGAAATGTAAGCTATCCTGAGCCATTATGGGAAGGGCAGCATATAAGTTTAAATAAATAAATAAATATCCCTATTTCCATTGAATTGAATATCAGAGGGGAGACTGAATCTATGCATATTTAAGCAAATCATCCATGCAGATTATGCAGTGCTCCAGTCACTTACGTCTCCAGTGCTTGTGACTGGGAAAAGTTTGAGGACCCCTTGAGAGCATAAATTCTGGAGAATATTATCGAAAATTTGTATCACAAAAATTTTTCTACCCCTTTTTATTGTGTGCGTGTGTGTCTCTCTCTCTATATATACACACACACACAATAACCTCAAAAGCATCAGTGGAAAATAAGAATGCCAGTTCTGGTTTCCCAATCTGCTAGAAATCCTGATAGACACACACTGGCACGCTGACAGTTTTTTCAAACAAGACAGAAAAAAGAAAAAATCTGATGTTTTTAACATTATTATTATTTATTATTCTTATTTGTTTCTATCGTGCCAGCAATGTGTCTGCCATTGAAAAGTCATGATTATAGAGACAGGTTCTTGTCTTGAAGGGCTTACAATCTAGAATGGACAAGGGGAGGGGCTATGACAGGATGTAGCACCTGTTTTCTCTTTTGCTTTGTTTTCTCTCTGTTTCCCTCCCCCCCCCCCGGCCCACCAAAGCACATATGTATTCTGAGTGTTATGTGTAGAGAGAGTGCGTGAATGAACGGGATACCAATGGAGAGGTCCTATTTGTCTATCTATGCTACAGTACCTGTTAGTTTAATGTCTAAGTGTTTTATATTTGTTACCTTTTGGTTTTCCCTCCTCTACTTTCCTGTCCCTGCTCGGGCTGGAGACTACGGGTGAAAACAAATTAGACACTAGCCCACGGGTTGCCTGCTCATTAGTTTGGTCACCAACAGATTTTTCCCACTTCTGCCTAAACTTGCCCAACTGGGCTAATCCAGGCTAACATGCACCCTCCCATCTTCTAGGCCCCGCCCAGTCCGGCCGTGAGGTGAGATCTAAGGATCAGACCTGGAGGAATACGTTTACCCCAGCCACCAAACAGCTGGTTAGTGGGGCCTAGAGGAGCAGGCTCACCCAAATCGGGTGAGCACACCAAAAAGCTGGTGGGGGGTGCCTGGATTTCCCTCTAGAATTTATTGGATTCCCAGAGGTGCTGACCAGGTCCCCTTGATTTGACGGACTGGAGTGTGCTCCTCTGCCCCCCCTCCCCCATTAGCTGTTTGGCGGGCCAGGTGAGCATGCTCCTCCAGGCCCCCCTGATGAGTTGTTTGGTGTGCTGACCTGGGCTGGGTGAGCTCGCTCCTGCAGCCCCCCATCCCCTGATCAAGCCCTCTGGCCTGGCCGTCCTAGCTAGCCTACTCCAGTATGTTCCCTGATAATTTGGGACTATAGGACAAGTTTCCAAGCTGTACCCTACTTCCTCCTGGGGAACCCAAAGGTGACCTCTGGTCCCAAAAGAAAGCTTCTAAATCTTGAGTCTTGCTTCTCCCTAGTGGTAGTCTCCTGAGCAATCTGCTCTGACTTTTTATCTGCTTCCTGTCCCTATCTCAGCCAAACTAGAAACTGCTTTCCCTGCTCCATCTAAGCACAAATAGTGCTTTTTAGGTAGCTGGCTGGAATCTCAGATGGGGTCATACCCTGCAGTGACCTCTCTGCACTGTACTCTGGGCCTGGCCTTGCCAACACTCATAAGAAATGTTGCCACCATCCCAGAATGTTTAATCTCAAAAGGGGCAGAGTCATATAAAAAGGGAATGGGTCAAATGAACTCTCCTGCCATTACTACTACTTATCATTTCTATAGCACTTCTAGGGGTATGCAGCACTTTACAGTCACAGATATTCAGAGACGGGTCCCTGCCCAGTGAGTTTACAATCTAATATGGACAGGATGAGGGGAACACACACAGAGTCCCATTTTACAGATGGGGAACTGAGAGGTTGTAACTTGCCCACAAGGCCACCCAGTAAGTTCATGGCTAGGGTGATATTCGAACCCTGGTCTTGCACGTCCAAGTGCAGCACCTTATCTACTACACCACGCTGGCTCTGCCTGTTGCTCCTGTCCATTTTCAGTGTAGCCATGCCTCCTTTGAAGCATTGTGCTATCACAATACTTCAGAAGGGATGGTGTCACATCACAACAGGTGCAGGAGAGCCTCTTCGCACCTCTTCCTTTCTGATACCAGCCCTCCTCGTCCTACCTCACACACACTCCAGTCCCCCCTGAAAAGATTCTGTCAGTATCCCTAGATAATCTGGAGAAATAGAGGTTTCACCCACAGCCTGTAGATGCTTTGAGTGAAACCCAGAAAACTCAGAGGTGCCTGTTCAGATCCAGAGGGGAGTAACCCTAAAACACTCATAAGTAACCCCTTACAGTAAGGTTTGCAACAATAATGTTTGATTTAAAATGTTTCCCAGTTGGATTTTATTAAATGACTTTCTAGTAAATGCTTTACCAAATGATTCTTTATAGATGCCTTAACCTGTGGCAGGATTATAAGAGAAACTATATAGTGTAACATCAGTAGTGATAGTATTAATATTAAGAATTTATATAGCACCAGCAATGTACCTGATGTTGTACGATGATTAATTATAGATAGGTTCCTGCCCCAGTGGGCTTACAATCTAGGAGACAAGGAAGAGTGACAAAAGAGAGAGGAACAGAGGAAAAAACAAGAGGACAGTCATAAAGTTAAGATTTTGCAGGTGCACATGCCTACGTTAGCTCCAGGGGAGAAGGGAACCGTGAATAAATCAGTGAGCAGGGAATGACAGATGGAGTAACGAGTAGGTTTTCAGGAGGGATTTGAAGGTTGGGAGTGAGGGAGCAGAACAAATGTGTTCAGGAACAGAATTCCAGGTATAGGGGACAGCATGGGAGAAGAAGTGAATATGTTTTGAGGAGCAGAGGAATGGGGCAGGTGAGGGTACTAGTGACAGAGGAGAAGCAAAGATCCCAGATAGGAATGCAGGGTGGTGGTGGTGGTGGTGGACATAAATAAAACTATTTACTATGACATAAGTAAAATGACTTGTTCTCTTGGTTAAACAGAATTTGTTGTAAAAATATCATTTTTACTGATGCTATTTCTAATGAAAATTCCTTCTTTTCCATCTTCCAGAAAGGATACACATTTATGGCTGAAGCGCAAACGGGTGATTTACCTGTGGCAGCTGGTAAATGGCGGCTACGTCTCATTGGTTCCAGTAGTCCACTTCCAACTCTCTCTCGTGAAACTGTGAACAATTCCTATTCCACTAAAGAAGTCAAAGAGTATTATGCACCTAATGAGAAGCACATATTATTCAGGTAAATTTTGGAATGGAAATAATTTTGTTTTATATGATATTGGTGGTTACAAATTGCATGCATTTTAGAAAAGTAAAATTAAAGCAATTAGGAAAGATGTCATTGAATTTTACAGGTACATATGTTTTTCTTGATGAAAAATAATTTTCTAAAATATTGCTAGCAATTTGTGGTGATGTGGGGTGGTTGGAGCATCAAATTCCTCTTCAGACTTGTAAATACAATAGTATTTTAACAAATAACAAAATAAGATTATCGTGGCTTGCAGTGCATAATCTACTACTTTGTTACTGTATACAACATTTATATGTTGTATTGTTACATTCTTGGTTACTGTATACAACATATTTATTTCAGCTGTGAGGTGGAGGCTAGGACAGCTTATGTACTTAACTTCTACACACTTTCATAAATGGGTGAAAACAGACATGACGCTAACCACCCTTTAACCACCTTTGGTGGTTATTTATGCATGTTGCAGGGCTGTATTGGTGCCCTATGCAGCCCTGCAACATGCATAAATAACCACCAAAGGTGGTTAAAGGGTGGTTAGCGTCATGTCTGTTTTCACCCAATGACGCAGGCATGGCCATCCTTGTAACTTGAGTGTCCTAGAGTGAAAATAAAATTGAGGGCTCCCATAGCCATAATCCTTTAATAACTTGCAGTCTGGTTCTTGCCCAACTGTCTATCCAATACAGCTCTCCAGCAGCCCCCAGGAGATCTTTCACAAATTTCAGCAGAGATGATGAGGCCCCACAAAAATGGCAGTAGCATTGCTGGGCCTTGAAGGACACCTCAGGATCCGCAACAATAGGGTAGCACTTCCTGTGGGCCCCACAAACTGCATAGCCTGGAATGACTGTCCATATTACCCTTGCCTTAGGCCAGCTCTGGATGCAGGATCAGAGCCTAACTTTTTAACTGTTTCTTGAGACAGCATTTTCAGATATTATATTTTAATCAAGAAGACTAATAACCCAAAAGCTCAAGTTTTCAAGCTGAAAAAACTCAATGCAATCTTAGCTTCCTTATGAAAGTTTTACAGTAACAAAAATCTTGTTTCATATATATGGTAACTTCCTGTCTGAGGCTTACTGATTTACCAGCTCAATTTAGGAAAATGTCTAAACAAGTATTCAGCTGAATGAGGATGTTCTTCGTAATCGTTACATTAATCTTTCTGAAGATGAAAAGTCTTGTGCAATTTTAAAAGTTTGAAGTTTCTTTTCTTCAGATATTCAGTTAAAGTCTCGGCATCGCATATTGCGACAGTGCAGGTGCAGACTTCCAGATTAGATGTTTTCTTTAAGCTACAAGTCCTGGATAGTGAGGAAGAAATTGTGAGCACTGTTGGGAAAGGCCATGCCGTCATCCCTGCATTTCATTTCATATCTAATGAAAGGCCTTTAAGTAGTCAATGTAAGTACTAAATTTTGCATTTGGTATTTTCATAGAATAATAGAAACGTTTATATTTTATTTATTTATATATAAACATTTATCCCGCCCCTCCTGCCACAGGGCAGCCTGGGGCAGCGAACAACAATATAAACAATAAAACAATTTAAAACAAGTAAAAATTGACACATGCAGGGAAAAGAAACCCACCCTACCTCCATCCCACCCACCCTCCCCCTCGCCAAAGACCTGGCGGAACAGCCAGGTCTTACATAAAACACCAAAATAGCAGGAGAGTGGGGGACAACCGAGCCTCCTCTGGGAGCGAATTCCACAGCACAGGGGCAGCCACCGAAAAAGATCTAACATTGGTGGCCACCTGCCTCGCCCGGGGAACCTCCAAAAAGGCTCCCACGGATGATCTCAAGAGTCGCACGGGCACATGGGGAGTGAGGCGGTCCCGCAAATAAGTGGGCCCAGGCCGTGAAGGATTTTAAAGGTTAGAACCAGCACCTTGAACCTGGCCCAGTGCTTTATAGACAGCCAGTGCAGAGTCTGGAACACTGAAGTTATGTGCTCTCTGCGGCCCGCCCTCGTAAAGAGACGGGGCCGTGGCATACTGCACCAGCTGCAGCCTCCGGACCAGCTTCTCAGGCAGCCCCACGCAGAGCGCGTTGCAGTAATCCAGCCTCGAGGTGATGAAGGCATGGATGACAGTGGCGAGGTCGGAGTCTAATAGATACGACTGAAGCCGCTGGACAAGATGTAACTGTTGGAACACACTCCCCGCCACAGCTACAACCTGAGATTCCAGGCTGAGCCGTGAATCGAGGAGCACACCCAGACTCTGCACTTGAGAGACCATGGAAGGGCGAACACCCCCAACAAGTGGAGATTCAACCATTCCCAGGTCCCCCAAGCCCTTGCCCACCAGCATCACCTCCGTCTTGTCAGGATTCAATTGCAGATGGCTGATCCCGTCTCACCCGGGGATGGCTCAACCTCATCCAAGCCCCCACAGCTGACAGGCACTGGGAAAATAGGGAGACTGCGTGACCTTGGTCAATGGAAAAAGAGAGGTAGAGCTGAGTTTCATCAGCATGCTGATGACACTGCATGCCCTGAAACCCTCTCACGATCTCCCCTAACGGCTGCATATAGATGTTAAACAAGAGGGGGGACAAAATGGCACCCTGCGGGACTCCACACGTGAGGCCCCGGGGGGAAGACACACACTCCCCCAAGACCACCCAGTGAGTTCTCCCGGCCAGGAACGAACGAAACCAGTCCATGACCGTTCCACCACGGTCCCGCAGGCAAGTCACCAGCACCTTATGATCAACTGTGTCGAATGCATCCAAAAGGTCTAGCAGAACCAGTAAGGTCTGACAACCCTGGTCCAACACCAGACTGAGATCGTCAACCAAGGCTACCAATGCAGTCTCCATACCACACCCAGGCCAAACACCAGACTGAAAGGGGTCAAGGAAACTGGTGCGGTCCAGATATTCCTGGAGCTGGCATGCCACAGCCCATTCAATAACCTTCCCTAAAAAGGGAAGGTTAGAGACTGGCCTATAACTGGCTGGAGCATCCACGTCAAGAGATGGTTTCTTAAACAGGGGCCTAACCACAGCCTCCTTTAGGCAGTCAGGCACCCTGCCCTCCCGAAGGGAGGCACTAACCACCCCAGCCAGCAACAGCCGTAACGTCTCCTGGCTGGCTTTCACCAACCAGGACGTGCAAGGATCTTGTTCGCAATTGGTGGCACGAACAGATCCCAACAAGGTTCGTGGTGGCACGAACAGATCCCAACATATATTTAAAAGGGACCTCAATGGTCCAACCTCCCTGCTTGATTATACGCTGTTTTTACATGGACGGAGGTGGGTGGGAGGATGGGGTTTTGGTCACCGTGTGTGGAGGTTGGTGGATGTCCTTTTACACTGACACACACACCCCTCCATCCACCTACACCCATCTCCACCCACGGGGCCCGATGGGTGTAGGTGTGTGTGTGTCGGGAGTGCGCACATACAAATACCCACAGCCCGTGGTGTTTACACAGGCACACAACCAGCGCACACCCATCCCCACCACCACCACTGGCCATTTACATGGATGCCCCCCCCCCCAGCACACGCCGGAACACCGAGCTGGGGGGGGGGGGGAGGACAGGCATCCATGTAAAAACGGCCATAGTCTCCCTTAATTATAGAATGAAGGAGGTGAAAATGGAAAGACTAGAACGCCTTCTCACTTAAGCGAGGGCAGATTGGTGCCCACCTAACCCCTGCAACAGGGCACCATATTGGGGGTGGGGCAAGGGCAAGCTCCTGCCTCACTCCCAATCCTGTGGGTATCCCTGGCCAATAGGGCCAAGTGAGATGCACCTGTGTGGGAGGAGCCCTAGGTGGCTAAACACCACCGCCAGTGGCCATCTTCCCCCTCTCTCTTACCTAACTCCGGAAAATTCTGACAGCCAGAGGCACTGACGACCAGGATGCATTCGCATTGGCAAACATGGTAAGTAGAGCTAGCATGCTCCTTGCATGGACAGGTCTGAAGACCACGGGTGTGGGGTGTTTTCGGTCCCCCGAAAGTGGGTCACGCCGCTTCCGGTGAAGTGCTGGGGGGCAGCCTGGCCAAACGCCACACTGGCGTTAAGTCTGGTGATACCTCTGCCTGGATTGGGGGGAGACTTGAGAGCTAGGTCATCCCCTGCTCTGTGCTGTTAAAGGGGGGGGGGGCTCCCAATCCAGGCTTCCCCCGTTCCAGCTGATGTTCTATTGTGAGGCAGTTGGTGGAGGTGGGGGTTCCTGGCTTCCCTGTTTCTAGGCTATCTGGCTTCCTGTTCCAGCATTCTGTTGTTAGGGATGGTTAAGGGCAGCAGGGGGAGCCTGGTCAAACAGCAGGACCAATGCACCCCATGCAGATTCGCACTCACAGTGGGTAATTTCAGACATTACGGGATTACAGTCAACCACCCTGAATCACAGTGGATTCAGGGTGGTGGCCATGATCCCATGAACGTCTATTTGAGGTCCGCCAGATGTTCACCACGGTGAATTCCTGGTGGGGTTCAAAGTGAACCACGGTTCTGGAGGTGAGGCCGACCTCACCTCCAGAACTGTAGTTAGGTTGCCCACAATCCGGGACAGAGCTGGCAATGGCCGCGATGCACGTCTGCTTGCCATCCCCGTCCCGTAATCAGGCCCCAACCATGGGCCGGGGTCTGGTGCAATGGCCTCCTCCCCATGCAGCCCCGCCCCCTCCCCGATCCTCCTCAGAGATCAAGCCAGCATGTCTAAAGGACAGCTGGTCTGATCACAGACCGAAATCCAAGCCGAAAGGCCTGTCACTTCTGAAATTACCCAGTGAGGTGCGGGGGGCTGCCTGACTGAGCACCACACTTGTGCTCTCAAACCAATAGGTGTTGAAAGTGGAAAGAAAGGGTGAGGAGAAGAGCCACACAACACCTTCAGCACAGTCTGATCCAGGGCAGGAGCTGGGGGAGAAGGACAAGCCTCCCCAAGAAGATATAGCTGCAAAGGGAGTTTGCTCCAGGATTATTGCTTCACTAACACTCAGAATTGTGTCATACTTCATGCATTGATTTCCTTCATTGTTAGTTGTGTGTCTTCTACATGTTGTTCTGTAGTAAAATACTTTGGGTAACTTGCTCACAGTGCTAGATAAAAAATACTTAATTTCACCAAAACCAATATATAGACATTGCTGACTTCTGTGGGGTTTTTTTAAAGTAAAATTCAGTATTGTCAACAAGAAAACAAATGATTCAATGAGAATACACAGCAAATCCAAATCTTGCCAGTAAATACAAGGACATTGATTTTAACTGGAACACGAGATCAGTTAGCACAATAAGTAGGTATTTGTGAACATCACTGTGCTTCGTAATTTAAAAAAATATAATCAGGCTTTATCCTCTCATGTTCCTAAACGTGAAAAAATTGGGGTTGATCCAGTACTGTGCATGCACTGTGATCAAGGTGCACGCGTGCAAATGTAAAATTCCCAGAAAGTGATGAAAGTGACAAAAAGAGTGGCAGAAGCAGAGTCACTGCAAACTGATGGAAGTACTAATGGACAGTCGCAAGCACTCCTGAAAGGTCAGTATTTCCCTTTGAAACAGGAACACTTGCTCTCGTTTCAGCCCCAGCACATAGCCCTGTGCAGGCTGCACACAAGATGCACACTGTGCATACATACTAGTGCATGACAGTTGTACAACACTTGCATGTGTTCACCTTACACAAGTACTGGATGTTTGTGCACAAGTACTGAATCGGCCCGATTTTCTTTTAAGTCAGATCTTTTGGATGATCAGAAAGAAACTTATCCAACATTTTGGCTTTTCTACATTTTTTACCACTGTTTACCCAGAGATGGGAGCAAAGGCAGGAAGGTGCCAGAAAGCTACCTTTGCCCCCACAAAGTGCACCAGACACATCTGTGGATTGTTATTAATTGCTGTTATTATTTTATATCCCACCTTATGCCAAAGGTACATGGCAGGTAACAACTTATGTATAAAGTATAAAATTATGTAAGCTGCCCTGAGTTTTAGGGGAAGGGTGAGGTAGAAATTTGAATGCATAAAAGACATGTACATCCCCTTTAAAATGGAGCATAAGGGAGCAGTGTAGCAGGGAGCAGTCCTGTGGGGCTGCTGCCCCTTTAAGAGGGGACTGAGTGGGCCAGCCAGAGGGCTGAGCACATGTGCATGGGCCTGGGAGAGCCAGTCCATAGCTACGATCAGCCTGTGGAGGGAACAGGCTGATAACTCCAGGGACAGAGTGGGCAGGACACTGGCCCTTTAAGGCTGAGGAGCAGAAGCCTGGCCATGCCCACTCTGCTGGGATATAAGGAGAGGCGAGGCAGTGAGGAGAGCAGTCTCTGCCTGGGAGCTGACAGGACCACATCTCCCTGACAAGGCCTGCCCACTCTATGCTCTCTAGGGTGCTGAAGAGAGGAGAACCAGGTACAGGGAGAGGCTGTGCCCAGGAGGGAACCTCATGCCTGGGGAAGGCTTGGCCAGAGCCTGGGGCTTTGAGGTCTGGCTAGATGGATGAGGGTGGGGAGGTTAATATTGTGGTGCTCCTGTGCCTGAGAGAGACGGTCCTGGGCCTGCAGCACGAAGGCGGACGAGCCGGCAGCCCCAAGGATTGTGGACACTTGTGTCTAATAAAGACTGTTGTTTACGTGTTACCCTCTGAGTCTGGATAGCTTGTGTTGGGTTCTATAGGAGGGTACCCTCTCCCTTGAAGGGGGATTCAGCCGAGGCTTGGGCTGAATAGGCGTGGCAGTGGGGTAGAGCTAATTCCCATAAAGAGACCCCAGCGCCCCTATGTGGCCCTGGGAAGACCCCCTGCTACAGGCAGCCTTTCAAATATGTGGGGCCCAGGGCTTTTCCACTTTTTAGGTCAGAAGCAGCACATTAAATTGTGCCTGCAAAGGTATTAGAAGCCAGTGTAGACTCTGAAGCACATGTGTAATGTGCTGTACCTCCATGAGGACGTGGGTCATCACATTCTGCAGCAGCTGCTGCTTCTGAACATTCTTCAGGGACATCCCCAAATAGTACATTGTAGTAGTCTAGCCACAAGGGTTATAAAGGCATGTATGACAGAAATATTTTTGTAATAATGTTTTATATATTCCATAGTTACATAGATATATGAAAGAAATTTTGGAAAATAATGACAGCATCCCATTGATCAAATCATCACATGCTGGAGAAGAACTGGGGTTTTTGCTATGTGATCAGAAATATTCTTAAAATAATATTCCAAACCAGTTGCTGATTTATTGATGAGTGTTTATGATTTTGCCAATGTAGGCAAACTGTTTTAGTTGCAGGAAACTCACTAGATTTATTGATCTCTTCTAGCAAGCAAAGGCCAGATTAGCCAGAGCAGCAGTGCAAAGAAGGAATATGAAACAGCAGCAGGCAAAAAAAAAGGTTTTGTTGCAATTCAAAAGGGTGTTAAGTCTTCCAGGGCAGGAAGTGTACCGGAAAGCCAGCCAGTAATGGAAGAAGAAATTGTCCTCCCTCCAGCCCTTGAAGACAATGCTGTTCCACAGCTGGTAAGATATCTTCAGACCAGTTTACTGAAGGGATTTGGGGAAAAGGCCAGTAGACACAAAGTTATGGTAATTCTTTTAATCAGTATGGAAATCCAATGTCCTGTATCTAAATCCCATACACCTGGATGAAAGCATCATCATTACTCTTATTTTTCTAGCAATATAAATGCATATAGTGTCAAGATCCTTATCTGAGAAACTTACATTGTAAGTCCTAGTCCTTTAAAAATATTTAATTACAGGGCAGAATCCTATTAGCTTGGCACACCAGGAGTCTGTAAGGGAGGAAGTCAGTCTTGTAACAGAACACACATGTTAATGTGTCTGAACTTTCAAAACCCGCATTATCTATCCCATCACTGTGATCTATCACCACCTGTTTCTTGTCTCACCTTATACCATAGTCTTGCCTAAGGCCCACCCCCAGCCCTCATATGTGAGTCCTTACTCCTAGATAGTTTCATTGACAGCAGAGATGGGGAAAAAAAGAGATTGGTCTGTCTAAGGGACTTGCATGTTTCCCCTCACTTGTAGTATTTCAGTGCCCCATAATCTTTAAAGTTGTTGTCCTCTCTAGATCTCTGTAATACTGTCTATTATCCTCATGTTACTGACCAAGAACTAATGTACTGTGAGACTAATGATGTGTCGAAGGTCACACAGCAAGGGTCTGACAACAAGGCAAGCATGATCCCACATATCCTGGGTCCGTGGCTTGCAATCCACTACACCACACAAATGCCGAGATAGAATTTGATTCCTGGGAAAGGCATAGATTCATCTTGAGTGTTACACTGTTGTTTTGACTGATTGGTTGATTCTAACTTCCTCCTCTTGATGTTTTTAGTCAAATCAATTAATCTTTATTGGCGTGACCAAAGTCATTACCTATAGTACAGTTATACAAAAAAATAGTTAATAACAAAATTCATTAATACAAAATACTAAAAAGATATCAATAAGAAAAGAAAACAAACTGGTTTGGAACCCATTGTGCTCAAAAAACAATTACCAGTTTGTCAAAAGACATCTGCTACCCTCCAAAATTAGACCTGAAGTTATTTAAACAGAATAGAATAGTTATATATATATATTTCATTCTTGTACTGGCCTTAGCCTTGACAAGAGTCAAATATAAAAACAAATTAACACAAAATAGATTTTTTTAGTCACCCCAGGCACTGTCCTCCTCTAGCACGGGTACCCCTCCCTTTCCTTCTGAGGCTCCCAGCTTGTTCCAAGCTGCTTCTGCACCCATCCCATTTTTGCATCCCCTATTTTTGTCAATCAGAATTCATAAATTTTCTATTTGGATAGAATTACAAGAATGGTGATTTTTACGCCAATATGTTTATTTTAAAACCTACTGTTATTTTAGTAACAAGATGTTTTCAGGTATGATTTCAGTCTGATTTACTAAGAAGGATAGCAAGAGGTCTTCCATAGCCAGACTACTCTTGGAAAAAAATATTTAATATTTATTAAGCATTTATGCATCAGGTTACACTAATGCCCCAAAGGCATAAAGACACAGGCCCTTTCCAATCTAGAAAGCAGAAAGATAGGTCCGGATAGGATCAGGGTCAAATGTAAAACTGTTCTGAAGGGTTAACGTCTTACATCATCAATGCCATATGAAATGTTGCAAGATATATGGAGCCAATAAATGATGCTACTGGAGAGGCTATGCCTGGGGAGAAGAGAAAGTGGCTTCACCTTCCAGCCACATATTCCATTAGACAGAAGATATAAATTATGTCCATTGCTCCAGGCAAGGCACCGATATAGGAGAAAGCAGACCCAAATTTACAGCGTGAGAGGTCCTCTGACCTTTACCTGGTAGCATGACATATAAATATCCATCAAGTTCCACCCTTGTCAAATTACTGATCTCAACAGACAGGAGTTCAGCTTCAGTAATGTTAAATATGAAAAAAAGTTCTTTAGATAGATTAAATCTAACCTACTTTTAGTCCTTCTTCCTTATCCACCAAACAAAATTTAAAAGATAAACAAAAGAAGAGCTATTATGCAAGTAACTGACTATTCATTATTAACTAATAAAATAATGTACTGGTCATATATCTTTGATATCGCTAATGAAACTGACTCGTATATCCCATTCCCTGCATGATTGCTCCAGGATCATTACTGAGGTTTAAGGTTTCATAAGATAAAAATAGGCTTTGTGCACCGTGTTTGTTCTCAGGAGAATGTTTTGGAAAACCTTTAAAGGCAGGTTACTTCCATATTCTGTAGCACTAGAGTTTCAGTTTTCTGAACATGAAAGGGTGTTTTCCGACAAGACACTCTCCACCCACCCACCATACATGTGGTGAGGCATAGGGTAACACTGCCACCCTGCAACATGTGAGGTGGGTGGGTTGTGGGTGGAGAGTGTCTTGTCTGAAAACACGCAAAGTGACTGTGATTCTACAAGTAATAATTGGAGCATCAGCACTGAGACTACTTTTAATAGTCATGTGAATAATTTAACATATATGTTTGCAAACAATTTTGCAGTCTGTTTAATATCTAGCAGTTTATTGAAAGCATATGATTTTGGGGGGTGTAATATAAAACCCTGTAAATGTTGTATGTATAGTAACATTCCATTTTGGCTTCACAGACTCACAAATATATTATACAAGCCGTGGTGTTGTATAACAGTTGGCCACTTACTGAGAGTCAGTTGCTATTCATTCAGGCGCTGAGAGAAATGGAGAAAAATGAAATCAAAGGTATGTCACCATAGAGTATGCAGTACATTTTAATAATAATACCAGGGCTCATATTATTAATTATTTATTATTATTTTTCATTTATATATTGATTTCAATGTTCAAAGTGACTTAGTGCTCAGCTAGTTCACCTTCACAACAACCCTGTGAGGTAGGTCATTATTAATCCCATTTTATAAATGGAAAACTGAGGCTAAGAAATAGTGACTTGCCCAAGCCCATTCAGTGGCTACAACAGCCACTACATGGCTACAACAGGATTTGAACCCTTCTCTTCCAAGTTCAACCTCTTATCTGTTAGGTTCTCACTGAACACAAGCACATAAGTTCCAGACTGGGTCAGACCATCTAGCTCAACATTCTGTCTCCACGTTGGGTGAAAACAGATAAGACGGTGGCCCTGGTTGGCCTGCTATGGTTCCAGGACTCACCTGCTCATATGTTTCCCTGCTGCCACATGTTGGCCCACCACTGCCCCTGGCCAGATAGGAGACTGGCCAAAGATGCATCCTCCAGAAGATCCCAGGCAACCATTCCAGGCCAACAGCTGCCCACGTGGACCAATGCAGACCTGCGTGTCTGTTTGGCCCTGCCTAACCCCACCACAAGGCAGGGGCTGACATGGCTGCACATCATGGCAGAGGGCAGGGTGCTGTGAGTGGGGTGGGGACAGGGCCAGCCACCCTCACATCTTTTTTTGTGTTCCCCCACCCTACCCAGAGTGTGAGGGCGGTAGGACAGCTCTCCAGCTGGCAGGGGTTCGCAGGCACATCTATTCCGTGCCACTTGCCAACCTGGAGAGTGGCGGCCACGCTTTTCCACCTCAGGATGGACCACGGATTTGTCTCGCCGCCAGTGCATCTGTTTTTACCCAGTGACAGCTTCAATTGCTTTAGAAAAGTGCACAACGGATCTTAATGGAAATGATCCATTTCCTGTTGTTCACTCCCAGCCCGTGACCATCAGAGATCTCATCCCTGACCAGCCACTGGCAACCTAGTTTGTTTCTATTCATTAACGACACACGTATTTGTGTTTATGTTTTGGTAAGATGTATTTTGGCACATTTTGTCAGCATAGGTTCTGATCCTCAATGTGCTTTATCAGTTTAAGCCCATTCAGTGGCAGAGGACTTTGAGGATCAGGCTGTTAAATAGCAAGGATAGTGGCAGAAGGCCCCATGCCTCACCTTCCCGTTCAATCTGGCAGGAACTCCTGGCTTATCATTGCCCCTTGTCATCTCAGGTTTGTCACAGCACAACAGCTGTAAATTAAGCCTTTGCACAGGCCACATTCAGTCCCCATTTCAGAATACCGAGGGTCCATGTTCATCACCTGTGATCAAGTTGTTCCTCCCTGGTCCTGATGCTACAAAATAGGATTATTTATTTATTTATATTTATATCCCACCTCTCCTGAAACAGCTCGGGGCGGCTAACAAATTCAAAAAATAAAAATACAGATATAAAACATTTTAAAATACTCATAAAATAACAACAATAAAACACGGCTAGGGAACATAAAAATAATTAATATAATAAGAGTGGGGGGGGGATAAAAAAAAACCCTTCCCCCCCCAAGGCCTGGGCGAACAACCAGGTTTTGCAAATTCGACGGAACGTTAAAAGGCTTGGGGCCAGGCGAGCTTCTTCTGGGAGGGAATTCCAAAGGCGCGGCGCGGCCACCAAGAATTCCCTCTCCATTGTGGCCCCCGCTTAACACGGGGGACCTCCAAGAAGGCACCCCCGGCAGACCGAAGGAGCCGCTCTGGGGCGCAGAGGGCGAGGCAGTCCCTGAGGTACGAGGGGCTCAGACCGTGAAGGGCTTTATAGATCAATACCAATACCTTGAACCTGACTCGGCTCGCTATTGGCAGCCAGTGCACAGTCCGGAGCACAGGTGTTATGTGCTCCCGATGGCCCGTCCCCGAAAGGAGCCAGGCCGCCACATTCTGTAGGATGAGAAATGTTGAACATCCTGCATCCATCTCCCGGCGGAGATGGTCGACCAAGGCCACCAACGCCGTCTCAGTGCCATAGTCGGGGCGGAACCCAGATTGAAAAGGGTCCAGGAAACCAATGCGATCTAGATGCGCCTGGAGATGGATCGCCACCGCCCGCTCAATAACCTTCCCTAAAAAGGGAAGGTTAGTGACAGGTTGGTAGCTAGCAAGTTCGTCCACGTCCAACGATGGTTTCTTCAGCAGGGGGCGCACCACAGCCTCCTTGAGGCTAGGCGACAACCTCCCCTGCTGCAAGGACGCATTAACCACCCTCGTCAGCGCCGTCCTCAACGTCTCCCTGGAGGCTTTCACCAACCAGGACGGGCATTGATCAAGTTCACAACAGGTGGCTCTCTCAGACCCCAAGACATCCACCGCATCGGCTGGCATCACTTCCTGAAACTCCCCCCACAAATTTGGACCAGATGGGGCCTCCATCACCTCGCACTCTCCACCTACTGCCCCTAATCCAGTGTCAAAGTCGTTCTGAATCCGATGACTTGAGGGCTGTACCGAACTACTCTACAGACACCCCAACACTGGGACCTTTAATTAATCAACCAGTGTCCTGATTCATAGTCCGCACCACATCATAAACTTCCCCAGGACTTTCTCCATTGCTGTCCCTTTTACCTCTTTAAACATATTTCCTTATACTAGGCTGCCAGAGGCTCTAATACCCAAGAGGGCTTAAGTCTCAGTTCACGTAGGGTGGACCCCAGTGTTTCTTTCTTCAAACTAAATTGATCACACATGGGGCCTGCATTCCCAAATAAGTGCCAGTTCACACATCCCACCCTACCTCTGGGCATTTCATAAGAACATAAGTAGTGCCATACTGGGTCAGACCAATGTTCCATCAAGCCCAGAATCCTGTCTCCAACAGTGGTCAATATCATTTTCAATTATGAAACTAATTTATTATCATAATTTGACATGGAATAATTGTGTCAGAGTAATTTAAGTCTGTTATTTACATGTATACAAATTGTGTACAGTTCATACAATGAAGTAAAGAATGTGAGTGTAGACATTATACAATTTGTTGTACACAATGAAGTTATGTAGAAACAGACTTAAATTACTCTGACACAATTGTTCCTTGTCAAATTATGATAATAAATGAGTTTCATAATTGTAAAATGTGTAAGTTTAGTTATTGCTAAAAATGAAGTAT
>QEPC01001533.1:7011627-7027875 GCA_003113815.1 Sphenodon punctatus
GCAATAACTTCATTAAGAAAAGTTAGTGAAATAGCAGCCATAATAATCTCAGCACCATATTTGCAGATTTATTTTCCAAGATAGAATAGATATTGCTTTACATCCTAAATTCCTGCCTAAGATAGTTGTGAGAATGTGTAAGACAGTTATGATAATATGGCCCTTTTTACATGGGCCTCTCCCACCCATGAATACGCAGATTTTTGTGTGTTCATGGGTGAGGGAGCCCCGTGTGAACAACGCAGTGCATGCACCCATGGTGAATGGGGGTGCGTGTGCGCCTGCCTAACACGCATCCCCCCACTCGTCCCCACGCACAGAGCAACTGGGGGAAATGGCGGTTACTCCATGGGTGTGGATGAGTGGAAGGTGAGTGGGGATGCATATGCAGCTGTGTACATGCCCCGTCCATGCACTGACACGCCCACGGACCCCACCCGGCAGAGCCATGTAAAAATAGCATGTGGGGAGCCACTCGAAGAACAGAAGGTTGCTACCCTGTAAACAAGGTTCTTTAAGATGGCATCGAACATTCTCACAACACCCACCCTTCCAGCCCACATGGAATTTTTTCCATATATTTCTAGAAAGGGTTGAAAGGAACTGTCATTCTGAGGGGGAGAGTGCTTTTTATACTAGAGGAACTCGAGACCATCATGCAGTCTATTATTTGGATAGGATGAGCATGCACAACCAAGTTGTGAGAATGTTGGGAGCCATCTCGAAGAACCTTCTTTACAAGGCAACAACCTTCTGATCAGCAGGTGGGGAGGAGCTGTTTGTAAACAAACAGCCTTATCTCCCAGCCCGATTGGTGTCCCTGTGGCCCGCTGCTGCTGGAGCTGCTAGGAGGGAGAGGAAGGTAAGGGACGGGGACAGGAGTCAGGGAGGGGAGGCAGAACAACTTATTGAGGGAGAAGCTGGCTGCAGCCTGCCGCCCAGCCATACAAACCGTGACTGTGCCAGCTCCGGCCCCAGCAAGATTTGCTGACTCCGCTTTCCCTGGGGGGTGGGGGGGCAAGGTGAGCAAGGGGGGGCAGGGATGCTTGCCTTCCAGCACAGTGCACAAGCCACAGGGAGACTACAGTATTCAGCGTTTACAGAGTTCCACTCCTCAGCGCGTTGCTAATTACAGAGCTCACGGGGAGGATGCAGCCACTTCCCCGGCTCTCCAACAGGAGAGAGGAGCTCAAATGCGCATGCGCAAACCAGCAGAACTGATAGTTTATCACTAATAACTCCGTTTTGGCTGTATCAATCAGTATCATATTTCAGAAGCACTTGTTATTGATCTCATTCTTGAAGCCTGTGAAGTTTGGGGGCTCAACTCATCCAGGGGGAGGAGATATTGATGATTCAAATACGCGAGGATGGGATGCATTTTGACCACAAGCAATTAACGTTTAAGCAGTTATAACATTTTATTTTCGTAATGGATCTTTTTCAAAGTTTGTGGATATGATGGTTCTCACAACTTACAGCCATGGTTAAATTTTTAGAAATGTAGGTCAAGCGGTTTCCTCAAAATCGGGGCTTCAGCAGTCCCCTGTTTATAAAACAGTGGCTGTACATTTAAGTTTCAGGCAGCTACCGCTGCCTGAAAATAGTTTGGGTTATTTTTCCCTATGTGCATCACTTTGCACTTGGTCTCACAAGTGCAAAGTCTCACAAGATCCTCCTACAATTCTTCGCAATCCACTCGGGTTTTAACCATCTTTAATAACTTTGTGTCATCTGCAAATTTGACCACCTCTTTACTCCCTTCTCCAGATCATTAATGAATATATTAAACAATACCGGTTCCAGTACAGATTCCTGGGGCACTCCATTAGTTTCTCTCCACTATGAAAACTGGCCATTTAGTCTTACTCTTCGCTTCCTATCTTTTAACCAGTTGCTGATCTATGATAGGACACTGCCTCTTATCCCCTGACTATTTAATTTCCTCAAGAATCTCTTATGAGGGACCTTATCAAACACTTTCTGAAAGTCCAGATACACTATATCAGCTGGCTCACCCTTTGCCCATAAACACCCTCAAAAAAATTCCATTAGATTAGAAAGGCATGACTTTCCTTTCCTAAATCCATGTTGACTCTTCCCCGTTAAGCCATGGTTATCAATATGCTCAGTAATACTGTTCGTAACAGCTGTTTCCACCATTTTGCCCAGCACCGATGTTAGGTTCACAGGTCTGTTAGTTTCCATCTGCCTGTGCTGTCAGGAAGGAATCTGTCTCATAGTAGTCAAACACTTACATTTTATTATTATTATTACTATTATTATTATTATTATTATTGTACAAAGCAAGTCATGTGGAAGTGTTTTGTCAGTAATGTCACTATTATTTTAACTAAGGCATTACATTGATTTAAAGTAGTTAGTTTAGTTTATTACATAGCCGATGGCCATCGTAAAAGAAAACATATACAAACAAAACAATATATAGAACAACCAAAGGATAACTAATCCCGCCACGAACATATTTACTATTAGAGGAAACCCATAAAGCTACATAAGACTACTGATCTTAAACACATCATATGCCCTAAACGTTTGGCAAGGCCATCTTAGATTTTAGAACTAGCGAAAGGAACCTGGCAACACTAGCTGTTCTAATAGGATCCTGATCCCTTAGAAGAAACACCACCTTCTGGGGGAAGTAAGAACTTATTGCTGCAATGAGGGCCTCCAATTAGAATAAGCTGGACAATCCAATAATATGTGTGCAATTGTCTCGGGTACCACTCTATGATCTTTAAGGCTACATATTGGTAAACCCTTTTATTGTGTGGGATTCCTCTCAGTCTGCCTTCAGTAAATGCTGAGGGAAAGACATGAAACCTTGCCAAGGTAAATGCTACTCTGCTTTGTCCTGTTCTATGACTGGACAAATAGGAAGCTCCTTCTAGAGGGGTCAAAAAATCAATATATGTCTGTCAGACCTTTTGACAGACATTATGCTCTCTTGTAAACTGAGCCTCCTGAGCTTTTAACCTAGATCTAATTTTGGTCCAAGCCCTAAGAAAAGGGAAAGATAGAATGAAGGATTTCCTCAACCTTGCCTGGCTACTGACCAGCAGCTGCATACATGGCCACCAGGAATCTGTCTGAATCAAATTCAAACAGCCAAAATTTCAAAATGGCTAATTTAGCCAATACAGCAACTTGGCTAATACCTGCCTCCACCCTGAGAAGAATCACCATGATTTAAAGTAAACATAACGTTGTTTTTGTTTAGATGTTTGCACAGAGGTATGGAGTTTGCTGAGATCTCATAGTGGGACTGGAACAGGGACATTAATAAAGAATGTACAAGAACGAAGGCATCACAATCAATTGGTCACAGAATGCCAACGAAATAATACCCAGAAACAAACAATAGGACTTCTAGTTGTTTTAGATATGTGCCTCATCGTGGGTTCCACCTGTTAGTCATATTCGTATGGGGAAGGCTCACAGGGAAGCATTTTCAGTTGCTGTCTCGATACTGTGGAACTCCTTTCCCCCTGAGGTTCGTTTGAGCCTGAGCATCTTCCGGAGGTGGTGTAAGACCTTTCTACTTTCCTAAATCCATGTGGCCCTACTTGTTAGGGCATTTGGCAGGCAGGGATAGGAAATGGGGGCGGGGTGGTGGTGTTTGGGGTAGGAGTGTGATAGGGCATTTGGGGGGGGTGAGGAAAGGTTTGGGGTTTTTCTTTTTCTTTTTATACTGTTTTATATGTATTTTTTTTATCTGTTTCGTAAGTTGCCCTGAGTCATTTGGGAAGCGTGGGATAAAAATTTAACTAACTAACTAAATATTGGGAATGAATATTAGAAAGAAAACAAATACATAAAAATTCTTCCATATGCATGTCTTTCTTTTGTGTAAATGGAAGAATTTTAAAAATATTAAAGCAGTTATTTTAGATATTACTAGAATAGACTGGCCTCTATTTTCTTCACAGCATATTCCAAGCTATGTATCTGAACAAAGCTGAACTTTCTCTTCAACTGTGATTTGATGCTGTTGCTGTTGTTATTTAAAATACTTATATAGAACCAGCTATGTACCTGGCACTGAACAGTCATTAAGTAGAGACAGATCTCTGCCCCAAGGGGTTCTTTGTTGTAGAAAAATTTAAACATTTGAAAAACTAACATTATTAGTTTTCATTACAATATGCTTGCTTCCTAATTGGGGAGATGTTTTTTATGTTAAAGGGCTTATTTATTAAAAAGGAGATTGCCAATCTCGTACTAAATTTTAGAACACCGTTCTCCATATTGAGACTTACCTGGATTTAAGTCAACAGGAGTTTTGATACTGATATCAAGGAGAAGAAATACAACACCCTTCATTAGGAATTTTAATTAAAAATATACTAATATATCTAAAAATATCTATTTGGCACTGGTCAGACCTCACCTGGAGGTATTGTGTCTAGTTTTGTGAGCTTCATTTCAAGAAGGACATTGACAAATTGGAACGGGTTCGGAGGAGGGCAACAAAGGTGATAAAGCAAGTTATACAAGGAAAGGTTAAAAGAACTAGAATAATGTTTAGCCTAGCAAAGAAAATATTAAGGGGATGCTTGATAGCAGTCTTTAAATATGTAGAAGACTGCCACAGAGAAGATGGCGGGGGACTGGTCTTCATTACTGCAGAGGGCAGGACTATAAATAACAGACTCAAATTACAGGAACGCAGATTTTGGTTAGATATCAAGAAAGTTTTCTACCAGTAAGAGCTGTTGCCAGTGGAACAAGATGCCTAGGGATGTTGCAGGCTGTCCATCTCTGGAGGTTTTTAAAAAAAGTCTGGACAGCCAGCCATCTGTTGCAGTTATAGTCATCCTGCATCCAGGCAAGGGGTTGGACTAAATGACCTTCGAGGTCCCTTCCACCTCTGACAATCTATGATTTTTATTAGGATGCTTTCTTCAATTAAAAACATACCTCTCTATCCTTTATTTATTTATTTGTTTGTTTGTTTGTTTGTTTGTTTTATTTTGCAAACTAAACTTTTTTTATTTTGCAAACTTTAGGGGCCGCGGCTTTGGAACTCCCTTCCGGAGGAAGCTCGCCTGGCCCCTAGCCTGTTAACATTCCGGCGAAATTGTAAGACCTGGCTGTTCGCCCAGGCCTTTGGGAGGGAGGGTGGGCAGGGAGGGGTGTTTTAGTTCCCTCACCTACCTGGGTTTTTATATTGTATCTTAGTGTGACCGGGGTGGGGGGATATGGGACACACTCGCACAGGTTCAGTCGCGACCAAGGTCTTGATTCCAGTAATGGGGGCACGCGCCCTGCAGGTAGAATGCCCGTCAGGATAGTGTGTGGGTCTTTACCTCTAATTAAAGAGAACAGACCCCTATCATCATAGGGCGAGTGATACTGGAAGAACCAAGGTACACCCTGACACTCCGCTCTTTCGTACTCCAGGGATTCAGGGAGGGGAAAAGGAACGCAGTGAGGTCTTGTGAGGGGGATCAGGGAAGGGGGACCCCGAAGGGTAGGGGGACAAGGGGACACTCGCACCGAGGGGGGGATTATCCCAGGGAAGGGAGGAACCACGCAGGGAAGCTCGCTCAACTTACTGACACTCCACACGTTCAAGCTCTCAGTATCTCAGGGGGGGAAGGATCCACGCACACTCCACTCGACTTCAAAGTAAGACTTGCTCTCAGGGCTCAACAAGGCAAACAACAGGGGGCCGGTCTCTCCACAATCACCAGCGCCGCTGTCTCGGCGGCGCTGGTTCATATACTGCAAGCCCCGCCCCTGTGCGTGCCCTCAGGCGCTCTGAGCGCCGCAACAGGGGCGGGGGAACTCCCTGGGCGTGCCCCGGCGCCGGAGGCGCGGCCGGCGCGCACGCCTCCATGGCCACGGGGTCTGCTGGGGCCTGGGGAACCCCCTGCGTGCTGGACGTTGCCGGGGGCGTGGCTGCCGAGCGCGCCCCCGGCCCCAGCGCCAACGGACTCTCCAGGGCTCGGGACTCCGCGGGAGGCGGGGCCAGCGTCTCAGGCGGCCCCATGCCTTGCCGCGGGGGGAGTCGGTCTCGTGCTTGCCCCCCGCAGCGTGTCAGGAGCCTAACAATACCCCCCCCTCGAGGCCGCCGATAGGCGGTCTGAGAGGGGCCGGGTCGGGAAGGGTGCCGTAGATGAAAGGCACGCACGAGGCGAGGAGCCGCAATATGCCCCGCAGGCTCCTAGGAACGGTCGTCGGGCCCATACCCGACCCAGTCAACAAGGTATTGCAGTTTCCCACGGAGTCTCCGGGAGTCCAAGATGGCATGAACTTCGTATTCGGGCCCTAAGGGTGTGTGGCAAGCGGGCCCAGGGGGAGTAGCCGCCTGCAGAGGGCAACAGGGCACTGCTTTCTTTAAAAGGGAGACATGGAAGGTGGGATGTATTCGTACATGCGAAGGAAGTTGGACGGTGTATGTAACATCGTTTACCCGTCGTGTGATGGGATATGGGCCAATAAATTTGGCTGCCAATTTCGCCGAAGGGCGTAAAGAAGGATGGTGCCGCCGATCGACCCAGACTAAGTCCCCAGGAGAGAAGGGCGGAGCCTCTCGTCGGTGTTTGTCAGCTTGGGTCTTATACCGTTGCCGGGCTTCCTGAAGGACGCATCTTGCTATGGTCTGGGCGGCATGGATTTGTTGCACAAGGGCTCCCGCGGCCGGCACCACAGGCGAGGGGGTTTCTATCGTCCCGATCTGCGGGTGATACCCATAAGTCACATAGAAGGGGGAGTTCCCAAGGGAAGCATTGGGGGCATTGTTATAAGTAACCTCCGCCAAAGGGAGCCAACGGTACCAATCATCTTGTAGATAACTCACATAACAACGAAGGTACTGTTCCAAACCCTGGTTGACGCGTTCTACTTGGCCATTGACCTGAGGATGATACGCGGTCGTAGGGTTTAGTGTCACTCGGAGGGCTTGGAACAGCGCTCTCCAAAAACGAGACGTGAATTGCGAGCCTCGGTCGCTTACCAGTTCCTTCGGGGCTCCATGGAGTTTAAGGACGTGTCGTACAAATAACAAGGCCGTTTTCTTAGCAGTGGGCAGACCTTTACATGCACTGAAGTGGCCCATCTTTGAAAAGTGATCTACCACCACCAGTATGGTGGTATATTGGCGGGACGGAGGGAGTTCCACAATGAAGTCTAGTCCTACTCATTGCCACGGCCCTGCAGGTACTGGACGCAATTGAAGCAGGCCCGTGGGACTACGACGAGGGATTTTAGTTTGTGCGCATGTGGCACAGCTAGCCACATGTTGCTCGACGTCTCGGGTCCATGACGGCCACCAAAAGACTCTCTGAATTAATTGTTGGCTCCGCTCAATTCCCGGGTGACCCGCTGTAGGTGCTTCGTGGTGTGCCCAGAGGACCTGTGCTTGACACGAAGGGGGTACTATTATGAGTCCTTTTCGAAGATGGATCCCATCTTGGATAACCACGTCCGGGCCTCCGTCTACGGGGAGTTCACGGGCAGATGCGTTGCGGAGGTCTGCAAGAGATAGAAACGTGGCCGCAAAGGTTTTCGCCTGGAGAATGGGGGATCGAGTCATGGGCAGGGTGGGACATTCTTCATGATAGCGGGATAAGGCATCCGCAAGAACCTGTAATCGTCCTGGTCGATACTGGATCCGGAAGTTGAAACGAACAAAGAACAGGGCCCACCGTGCGTGCCGGGCGTTAGAGATGTGGGCCATTTGGAGAAAGGTAAGATTTTTGTGATCGGTAATGACCGTGACGGGGTGAGTCGTCCCTTCAAGATAGTGACGCCACACTTCGAAGGCTACCTTGATCGCGAGGAGTTCGCGATCCAGAATGTTATAGTTGCATTCCGCGGGTGTTAACTGCCGTGAGTAGTACGCACAGGGCAGCAACTTCTCAGTGGTCGGTGGGGCTTGTAGTAATACCGCTCCTACGGCTTGTCCGGACGCGTCGGCTTCTACAAAAAACAGCCGGGCGAAGTCTGGGTGTTGCAATAGGGGTGCCGACATAAAAGGCTTCTTCAAAAATTCGAAGCTAAATTGCTGCTCCGCTCCCCATTGGTAAGGGGCATTCTTTTTCAGTAACTGAGTAAGGGGAGTGGTAACTTCGGCATAGTTAGGAATATACTGCCGATAATAGTTCGTGCTTCCCAAGAAGCGTTGTAGGGCCTTCACCGTCTTCAGGGGCGGCCACCGTTGTAAGGCGTCGACTTTTTGCGGGTCCATCATCACCCCCGTAGGGCTAATGATGAACCCCAGGAAGCTCACGGACGCGATGTGGAACAAACATTTCTCTCTTTTACAATAGAGCTTATGGGTTCGTAGACGTCGGAGGACTTCTCTGACCTGTTGCACATGTTGTTCCCTTGTGGACGAATAGATGAGGATGTCATCCAGGTATGCAATAACGTACACATCCAAAATATCTCAAAAGATGTCGTTAATAAAATGCTGGAAGGTCGCCGGTGCATTCGCAAGACCGAACGGCATCATCCGATATTCGAACAGGCCATAATGTGTCCGAAAAGCCGTTTTCCATTCATCTCCAGCTCGAACGCGAAGCAAGTTATACGCCCCTCGTAGGTCGAGCTTTGTGAAGATTTGGGCTCCTTGGAGGCGATCTAACAATTCAGGAATTAGGGGCAGGGGATAGCGGTTCTTGATGGTGATGCTATTAAGACCTCGGAAATCCACGCAGGGTCGAAGTCCTCCATCTTTTTTCGCCACAAAAAAGATAGGGGCCCCAGCAGGGGAACTAGAGTGGCAAATGAATTCTTGGCGCAGACTCTCTTCCAGGTACTGTCGTAACGCCTGCAGCTCTGGCTCTGCCAGCGCGTAGATTCGCCCAAAGGGGGGCTCGGTTCCCGGAAGGAGTTCAATGGGGCAGTCATAGGGGCGGGGCGGAGGAAGTTCCAATGCCAGAGCCTTGCTAAATACGTCTTTGAAATCACGGTACTCTTCCGGGAGGAGTTCCGACTCCCCTGTCTCCACTGGCCTAGGGGCGGCCAGGGTGGTACACCCCTGCACCTGAGGACTCAGCCGCAGACACCCCTGTGCACACTGGGGAGCCAAAAACTGGATGGTCCTTGTTGACCATACGATGTGAGGGTCATGGGCACGGAGCCACGAGGCTCCTAGGACTACGCGAAAAAGGGGTGTGCACACAAGGTCAAAAGAAATAAACTCCGAGTGTTTCCCGATGTCGCAGCGCACCGGGGAAGTGGTGGTGGTTATAGGTCCCGAGACCAAGGGGGACCCATCAATGGAGTGGATGGATTCTGGAACCGCCTTGGCCTGTGTACAGAATCCCCGGGCATGGGCAAAATCCATGTCTATAAAGTTTCCGGAAGCCCCGGAGTCTACAAGCGCCCATGTTACCAGTGAACTCCGAGGGGATATACCAAGGGTGACGGGGATTTGGAAATGAGAGTCCCCCTTAGGGGTCATAATGAGGCTTTTGGACTGACTCAGAACCGAAACGGCCCCGGTCCGTCTCGGTTCCGGGCGTTTCCCAGATCTCGGCATTGCGGTGGCAGGGCAGGACATTCGCCCATGAAATGTGACGGTTCCCCACAATAAAAGCAGGAGCGCGAGCCCCGCCAGCGCTCGCGCTCCTCCTTCGTCAACGGACCCCGGGAAGCCCCCAGCTGCATGGGTTCAGCCTCGGGGGCCTTGGGGGCTCCGGGGAGCGGGAAAGGTTTGCCGGGGAAGGACCTGGTGTCTTGTCGACGTTCCCGCTTACGCTCAGTTAATCTTTCCTCGATCTGCAAGGCTAAGTGGGCAATGGCCTCCCAAGTTTCTGGGAGTGCCACAAGGGTCAGTTGGTCCTCGATCTCATCGCATAAACCCCTGTGGAACATCACCCTCAACACGTTATTGGGCCATCGCAATTCTAAGGCTAGCTGTTGAAACCGTGTAACATAATCCAGCATATTACCCTTACTCTGCCGGAGGGACATGATCAGGGCCTCTGCATCCTGGGTGCGGTGGGGGTGATCGAACAGAAATGTAAATTCCTTTAGGAAATCCTCATAGGCCTCTAACAACGGGCTATTCCCTTTTAACAGGGTCGTAGCCCATTCCAAGGCGGTGCCACCTAAATTCCCGATAATAAAAGCTACTTTCATCTTATCGGAATTATAGGTATTGGGCTGGAGGGTAAACGTAAGGCGGCACAGGGCCAGGAACCCCTGAAATGCTCTCCTATCCCCTAGGAATTTTTCCACCTGTGGAGCCCTGGGCTCCCGGGGGAAGGCCCCCACGGGGGCCGGGGGGGCCACTACTACAGGAGGGGGCAGCACAGGGGCCACCGCCCCTTGGATCTGGGTTACCACTGTAGCAATTTCCCCTTGTTTGGCCTTAAGATCTTTGACTTCCATGGCCAGGGACTGCACTGCGTGCACTAATTGTTTGATTTCATCTGCGATGTCCATACTGCTCAAGCCCACACTGGGGCCAGTTAGGGGCTGGTGATTTGTGACCGGGGTGGGGGGATATGGGACACACTCGCACGGGTTCAGTCGCGACCAAGGTCTTGATTCCAGTAACGGGGGCACGTGCCCTGCAGGTAGAATGCCCGTCAGGATAGTGTGTGGGTCTTTACCTCTAATTAAAGAGAACAGACCCCTATCATCATAGGGTGAGTGATACTGGAAGAACCAAGGTACACCCTGACACTCCGCTCTTTCGTACTCCAGGGATTCAGGGAGGGGAAAAGGAACGCAGTGAGGTCTTGTGAGGGGGATCAGGGAAGGGGGACCCCGAAGGGTAGGGGGACAAGAGGACACTCGCACCGAGGGGGGGATTATCCCAGGGAAGGGAGGAACCACGCAGGGAAGCTCGTTCAACTTACTGACACTCCACACGTTCAAGCTCTCAGTATCTCAGGGGGGGGAAGGATCCACGCACACTCCACTCGACTTCAAAGTAAGACTTGCTCTCAGGGCTCAACAAGGCAAACAACAGGGGGCCGGTCTCTCCACAATCACCAGCGCCGCTGTCTCGGCGGCGCTGGTTCATATACTGCAAGCCCCGCCCCTGTGCGTGCCCTCAGGCGCTCTGAGCGCCACAACAGGGGCGGGGGAACTCCCTGGGCGTGCCCCGGCGCCGGAGGCGTGGCCGACGCGCACGCCTCCATGGCCACGGGGTCTGCTGGGGCCTGGGGAACCCCCTGCGTGCTGGACATTGCCGGGGGCGTGGCTGCCGAGCGCGCCCCCGGCCCCAGCGCCGACGGACTCTCCAGGGCTCGGGACTCCGCAGGAGGCGGGGCCAGCATCTCAGGCGGCCCCATGCCTTGCCGCGGGGGGAGTCGGTCTCGTGCTTGCCCCCCGCGGCGTGTCAGGAGCCTAACACTTAGTCCTGTTTTAATGTTTTATAATATTTATGATAATTTTAATTGGTTTTATTGTATTTTAATGTTTTGGAAGCTGCCCCGAGCTGCATGGCAGGAGGGGCGGGGTAAAAATCTATGAAAATAAATAAAATAAATAAATTACCCCGCCCCTCCTGCCACAGGCAGCTCGGGGCGGCTTACAGCAATAAAAACAATTAACACATCATAAAAGGAGGAAACCAAGAAATCAACCCCATCACCCCTCTCCCCTGCCAAACGCCTGGTGGAACAGCCAGGTCATGCAGTTATTCTGAAAAGAGGGGAGGTCCAGGGCCAGCTGGGCCCCCACCGGAAGGGAGTTCCATAGGTGTGGGATGGCCAACAAGAACACCCTCTCCTGCGTGGCCACCTGAGAAACTCGGGGGACCTCGAGCAGGGCGTCCCCGGATGACCGCAGGGGCCGACCCAGGACCCGGGGAGTGAGGCGGTCTCGCAGATAGGCAGGGCCCAGACCATTTAGGGCTTTATAGGTTAAAACCAACACCTTGAATCGGGTCCGGAAAACCACCGGCAGCCAGTGCAGAGAGCAGAGCACTGGTGTAATATGCTCCCGGTGGCCCAGTCCCACTAGGAGACAGGCCGCCGCATTCTGCACCACCTGCAATTTCTGAGCCATCACCATGGTAGCCCAATGTAGAGTGCGTTACAGTAGTCTAGTCGAGAGGTGATGAAAACATGGATGACTGTGGCCAGCTCAGAGTCCGAAACAAATGGCCAAAGCTGTCGCACCAGATGTAACTGGTGGAAAGCACTCCTCGCCACAGCCTCAAGGAGCACCCCTAGACTCCGTACCTAGGAGGTCAATGGAGGACAGACCCCATCAATGATGGGGGCCGCCAATTCCATTGCCTTACCCACTAGCATCGCCTCCATCTTGTCAGGATTCAGCTGCAGTCGATTAGCCATCATCCAATCCCTCACAGCTGCCAGGCACCAAGTAAGCACCGAGACTGCTGGGCCTGAGTCTGTTGAAAAAGAGAGGTACAGTTGGGTGTCATCAGTATATTGATGACACCGTACACCGAACCCCCTAATCACCTCGCCGAGCAGCTGCATATACACATTAAAAACAGTCCCCGAGAACCACCCGCTGGGTTCTTCTGGTCAGGAACAAACGAAACCATTCAAGAACAGTCCCTCCCACTCCTGCACAGTCACGCAGGTGCGTCACCAACATCTCATGATTAACTCACCAACAGATCTAACAGGATCAGCAGGGTCGAGTGACCCCGATCCATATCTCGGTGCAGGTCATCTACCGAAACCACAAGTGAAGTCTTGGTGCCATAATCCACACAAAAGCCGGACTGAGAGGGATCAAGAAAACGGATGTGATCAAGATGTCCCTGCAACTGCTGAGCCACTACCCATTCAATAACCTTCCCTAAAAAGGGAAAGTTAGAGACAGGCCGATAGCTGGCTCGGGAGCCAGCATCAAGTGATGGTTTCTTGAGCAGAGGCCGCACCACTGCCTCCTTGAGACAGCCCAGCACTCTGCCCTCCCGCAGGGAGGTGTTGACCACCTCAGCAAGCAACAGCCCCATTGTCTCCCGGCAGATCTTAACCAGCCAGGATGGTCAAGAATCTAATTCACAAGAAGTGGTCCTGACCGCCCCAAGAACATCCACCACATCGGCGGGCATCACTGACTGAAACTGATCCCAGAAAACCAGACATAACTGGGTTTCCATGACCTCTGATTCCCCATGTGTAATAAATGTTGCGTCGAAATCATGGTGAATACGAGCGATTTTGTCCACAAAATAATCCACAAACATGTCACAGCGGGCAGTAGATGACCCCACTCCAGGGTTGAGGGAGGCCGGACTGACCAGCCCCCCACACTACCCGGAACAGATCCGCTGGATGGGAGTTTGCGGACGCTTTGAGGGTGGCAAAGAACTCCCTCTTTGCTGCCTGCATAGCCACAGCATAGGCTCGTAAACTGACTCTATGCTGCAATCTATCGGCTTCAGCACACGAACGATGCCACCGTCACTCCAACCGCCGCCCATCTCGCTTCAGCACCTGCAGCTCCTCAGAAAACCAAGGAGGTCTGCGGAGCAGCCACCTGGGCAGCGGACGCCTAGGAGCCGTATGATCAGTGGCCTCTGTCAGCAAGGTGTTCCACAGAACAACGAGGTCATCGATGAGACAGTTGTCAAGGTCAGAGGGTATTTCACCCAGGGCATTTCGGAACCGTTCCGGTTCCATCATCCTCCAGGGGCGAACCATCTGAATCGACTCAACACCCTTTCAGGGGCAGACGTGCGCTAGGAGCAAGGTCTGCAGGAGGTAATGGTTCATCCATGAAAAGGGTACAGCTGAGATCTCCCACACTAACAGAACACCTGCCTCAAGGCCAGTGCAAAACACAAGGTCCAAGGTGTGTCCTCCCTGATGTGTCGGGCCGATAACCATCTGGGACAGGCCCATGGTTGCCTTGGCAGCCATGAACTCATGCTCAACTCCCCCAAGGGCAGCGTCAGCATGACTCTAACATCAGTCTTCTAAGATAACCTAGTTCCATTCCACTTAAAATTCATGAGAATTTTTTATTTATGCAAATACAAAAATACTGCTTTCTAATCACAAAAGAAATAAAATAAATAGGTTGCCTATGTTAACATCCCCTAGAGGGTTTCAAAAATTCTGGTAAATTTTAAGTGCTGTAAAATTCAGTCCACTTTATTTTAAACTAATATTAATATGTACCTTCCAAACTTACAGCATTGTTTTATCTGGACAGTTAAGCACTGTCAGGATGTGAAAATATGTAAACTATAGTGCAAATATTTAGAACAGAAACAGCATTAAATACTTTAAATCTTTTCCTTAAATCAATTTAGAAACTGGGCTTTATCATCCAAGTCTGACTATTATTATTTTTTTTAAATGCCAAATTTAAAGTCAGAGTTATTTTTCATTCACAGAGGGTAATTTCAGATGTGACGAACTCATAGTCAACCACCCTGAATCACAGTGGATTCAGGGTGGTGGCTGTGATCCCATTCACGTCTGTTTGAGCCCCACCAGATGTTCACAACAGTGAATCTCTGGCGGGGGGGTCAAAGCTAACCACAGTTCTGAGGATAGAGCCAGCCCCATCCCCAGAACCGTGGTTAGCATGACCACGATCCGTGATGGGCCAAAAGTAACGACTGTTACTTTGGCCCATCACGGATCATGGCCCTAACCGCGGTACGGGATCAGGCGCAGCAGCTGCATTGGCTGCTGCGCTCGCATGTCTTGCCAAGGCCGGGTGGCCGGAGGAGTATGGGGGCCGGGGCCGTGCGGCCGCACATTGCACCGCACAGCCCCGCCCCTTCCAAGATTCTCCAGCTTGATGGAAGCCGACATGTTTAAAGGACATCCAGCTTCATCACTGACTGGGATCTGAGATGGATCCCGGTCCGTGGTTCAGTGTGTTGGGCTTCCGGGCCCAGCACGTCTGAAATTTCCCAGAGACAAAGTAGACATGCACATCGAAAATACTTTTCACTGTGGGAGTTTTGAGAAAGCTGCATTGTGTAAAAAATGGAAAATTCCTATTGCAAACCTTTCACTTTTATCTTGGTCCTTCCTAATAGAAGCCAACAGTGCCACCTGCAGTAGACTTCATGAGCTGAACTAACTTGTTGGGACAAGAATGTGTTTTGATTTCAAACTGCCATTTGTATTTGCTAAAGTAGTTCTTAAGAAAAGACCAGTGGTATTCACGATTAATGCCAGTAGTACTCATTAATAATTTTGTAAATGTTTAAATAGAAATAAGCTTTTCAGCACATGTGGACTGTGCCATTCCCTTTGTTTTCTGCTACTGTATGCAAGTGGTTGATGATAATACCAGTAATATTCTAGAGATACTAGATATTAATCTGAGCTACTAAACATTAATCTGGGCCTGAGCTACTCTGAATTTTGAATCCTTCATATTTCAGAGGTGTTCAGATTATTAATTATTATTATTATTAACAAACATTTATATAGCGCCAGCAGTGTACGTGGCACCTTACAAAGTAATAAAATAGACACGGTCCCTGCCCCTAGGGCTTACAATCTGAGAGACAGGAGCTGGGGGAGAGACATAGGAAGGGAAACAGAGGGAGAGACAAGGGGTCTAACATTCATGAATATAGATCTCTGGCTGATGCAAACCCATATCTAGGATAGATGAATGTGTAAGGGTGCTTTCCCACAACATTGACTTATGCACATTATTATTTTATCCAAATATTTCAGTAATTTGGGAATGCCTTTATCCTCATGTTTTCTATCCAATGTGCATGTTTGAACAGCCAGATTCAAGGGGCCAGGATTGGGTGGACGGAGGGGAGGACGCGGCCATTGGGGTCACACTGGGACGGGGACGGTATGGTCCATTGGGTGGGAAGGGGGTCCCTAGGGGACCAAGGTGCCTAAGAGAAGTGCAGATTGTCATCTCCCCGCTGAGGGAGAGGGAGGAGCCGGGTCCAAGGTCCGTACGTGGGGGGCTGCTGCTGTTAAATGCGAGGTCCGTGGTGAACAAGGCCCCAATTATCTGGGATTTAATCTCGGATGGGGCCGTGGACCTAGCATGTATCACGGAAACCTGGCTGGACGATCTGGCTGGTCCAACTTTGATGGATCTTGTTCCGGCCGGGTATGCTGTGCAGCATCAGCCCCGCACAGGCAGCCGGGGAGGTGGTGTAGCTATTGTTTTTAGAGAAGAGTGGCCTGTTAGGAGGTATCCAGTTCGGGAGATTATGGGTATTGAGGTCCTTCACATGGTGTTCGATTTGGCCGGGGGCAAGTTAGGGGTGCTGCTGGTGTATCGGGCCCCTTTTTGCCCGGCGGCATCCCTTACCGCTCTAGCGGAGCTGGCCTT
>QEPC01001533.1:7040983-7078995 GCA_003113815.1 Sphenodon punctatus
GCGCACAACCCAGTTGTGAGAATGTTGGTAGCCATCTCGAAGAACCTTCTTTACAAGGTAGCAACCTTCTGATCAGCACATGGGCAGGAGCTGTTTGTAAACAAACAGCCTTATCTCCCAGCCCGATCACTGTCCCCGCTGCTGCAGCGCTACTAGGAGGGAGAGTCAGGTAAGCCCCCCCCTCAACCCAACCCAACCCAACCCGACAGGGGTCAGGACCAACAAATTTTTTTGTTTGTTTGTTAAGAATAATTTTTAAAAAGACAGCGTGACTGGCCCCCAGCCCAGCCCCCAGCCCACCGGGAATCCTCCCGGTGCATTCAATGGCCAATCCGCCCCTGCACACGGTGCATATCCTGGCTGCGGGAGGGAATGTGCAAGCCAGGATATGCGCAAGGTTCGGCTGGTCTGAACCCCTCCCTCCCCCCTGCGCGGCTTTGCCAGCAAACACACACAGAGATACGGAGCAGGAAATCCAGATCTGTATCGCTGTGTGCGTGCCGCCAAAGCCACGTGGAGGGATTTTCAGACCGACCAAACCCCGTGCATATCCCGGCTTGCGCATTCCCTCCCGCAGCCAAAATATGCGCAGGGGGGGAAGGTATGAAAGTGGCCTTAGTTAAGCACATGCACTTCTCAACCTCATGTCTGTACTCTTGTCTCTCCCTTGTCTCCCCCTCACTTGTCTCTCTTAGATTGTAAGGCCCTGTGGTAGGGATCGGTCTAGATTGATTTACAGTGGCAGGTACACTGCTAGTGCTATATAAATAATAATAATAATCCTCCAAAATCAGACATACCCCCAAACTGACTCATTTTTCACTCCAGAGCCTGCTGCTTTTCTGCGCACCCGCTGCCTGCCACATTCTCTCTCTCTTATGCCTGCCAGTCACTTCTCTAATGGATGGATGTCACTTAAGCATTAGCGCCACCAATGAGAATGCCCACACGCTGCTGCCCGCCTTAATGAGAGAGAGACAGAGACACCAGGCACCGTGCCGCAGAGGGAGTCACCATGGAAAACTTAACAGTTCACAGCCACAGTTTGGGGATAGGAAAGTGTCAGAGAGCCAATTTAAAACCACTATTTTAGCAAATTGAAGCCATGCAAGTGAATGCACATTGAAATGAATGCCCTTGCCCACTGAAATGAATGGAAAACAAAATTTTAAACCTAAGCAGGGAAAAAACTAAACAGAAAACAAAACAGCAAAAAAAAATCAAACATAAATTAAATGAAAACAAATGTTCCCTCCTGCACATCCATAGGTGAAATGATATATATTCTAGGCACTATTCAGTGTAACTTGCCTCAGTGGGAAGGCTAACACCAGCACCAAAGAGCATCACATTGCATCCAGAGTGACTATTTCTAGGTTGCCCATTCCTGGAAAATCAAAGTGTCAAAACCGTAAAACTCATAACTCTGAAAAAATTCAGAAACTTGTGATCTTTCAAAGTGGCAGAAAACCATCATTCCCTGAGCTGGGTGACTGTGCCAACATTTTCCAGCTAAGAGCACTGCATCTCACTAGGATATTCCTATAAATACAAACTTTTTCAATACAAATAGTATACGTACACCAGCATAGTATACGTACACCAGTTTGATTTATTATCATAATACGCAATAGCAATATGAAATTGAATAGTCATTAGTGTAATGATACTGTAACTTCAAGTTGTATCATCAATATTTATTCCATGTTAGCATCTCATCTAGTGTTGTTTTTATTATTTTTAATATTTGCATTGACTACATTCATTTTTCTTTAATTTTTAATAGGTGCTTGAGCAGTTGAGTCAAATTAAATTTACCACTGCAGTGCTGCCATATATTATTTAAATCTGGATATTCTATTTCCCCATAATAGAATGAATACTTTGCAGTGAGCGCCTTTCACTGTTTAATATTTACCTTTTGGTGTTGCCATATAAGCAAAGAAAAACACTTCGGGTAATTTCAGACATGACGGGCCTTTCGCGATGTGTGGCCGCTCAGTCCCACCCTCCCCACGCTCCACTGGCTGTCCGATCCCGTACCAATCCGATTCTGGACCACAGTCAGAAACGGGATGAGGTAACAGACATTACTTTCGCCCCATTCCAGATCATGGTTCAGCTAACCATGATTCTGGAGGTGAAGCTGGCCTCACCTCCAGAATCGTGGTTATCTTTAAACCCCGCCAGGAATTCACTGTGGTGAACATCTGGCGGGGCTCAAACACGTTTACGTGATCACAGCCACCACCCTGAATCCACTGTGATTCAGGGTGGTTGATTGTGATCCCGTAACGTCTGAAATTAGATTATCTTATGCAGGGCTGACTCGCCTAAATGTCCAAGGAACGTCTCAGTAACTGTACATGAGGGTTACCACATGGTATATATATTCAGACATCACAATTTGATGGAAGCCCTTGCAGGGTTACCATGCAGTGCTTTCTGTGCCTCTTGTAGTTAAGGAAGTGCGACAACTGAAAGCACCCAAAGTTACAGTTTAGCCAGTAGCTAAAAATATCAAAATTTGGCCCTTGTAAGTAACATTTAAAAGATATTCTTGCCCCAAAGCTTGCTTGGTCTCCCTTTGCCACTTGATATTGTTCTATCACAAAACACTATTAGTTCCTTAATATTGCAAAATTGTTAACTGGCTATTCTCTCTCGTTTTTTGTTGTTCAATGATATTCTTCCAACCTGGATGATCTAACTTGTCCATGACTCGGGTTGGTGTCATACAATTCATACAATCTCCACAATCACATATGTATAGCACATGGTGAGAGACATGAGGAAACCGTTGCTGTCATAAATCAGGATATTCACAGCAATTTAGAAAGTCAAAAAGCTTCAGCTACTTCCAGAACAATGCGGAAGACTAAAGACAAAGCAGGTGACAAGGGTGAAAAGTTCAGTAAAGAGAAATCGGCCCCTACATCTAGACCAGAGTCTCAGGTAAGACTAAAGTGTGCAGTCCTCATTTATCCAAAGGGCAGGCAGGCAGGCAGGCAGGCAGGCAGATTAGCAGTTTGTGAAAACTTTCCCCCATTCAGGGAACACCCCATTAGGCTTGAATTGCCTAATTAAGGAAGAATGGCCCAGCACTGCACAGCAACTTTTGAGGAAGGAAGAGATGTTTGTTTTCAAACACGTTTTGCATGTGCCACAACTGCCATTCAGGAATCCTGGGCATTTTACTAATGCTAACATAAATGCTAAATGTTCTTTTGCTTTTGAAATCTGTCTTTACATTAAAGATACAAGATATTTGGTATAAGACACAATATATTTATAATGTGAAGCTTGGTACAAACTGGCAAAAGCCCTTTGTACCGATAAAACTATGTTTATTCTCCATTTATACTACCATGTGTGTTAGAGCAGAATCAGGCAGAATAACTGAAACCTACCTGAGAGCCAAATCTTTATCAGGGAGGTTTCGCTCCAGCACATAAACAGATCTGAAACCTGCCCATGTATCCATGGTCATCTGATTTGCAACCGTTACTTGCTGAGCATCAGCACCTCTGTATGCATCAGAGGCTGGTGTTTGCCAGTCATTAGTGTACATGAGTCTTCCTCTGACAGTGATTGTCTGCCGGCTGTGCTGATTAGAGATAACCTTTACCAAAAAAGAAAAGGAAAAAAGTATTGATCCTATTGAGATGTTAGCTCCTGAACTATGTATATTTATTTTATCTGCTTTGCTGCATTGCACTTCCAGCAGTCTGATCCAAACAAACCGTATTGGATCTTACGTCTTGTCAGTGAACAGAGTGAGGCAGAAGCTCTGGAACTGAAAAAGGACACCGAGAGGGCAGATGAGATCAAAGCCATGAAACAAGCATGGGAGTCTGCTGAGCCAGGGAGAGCAGTCAAGGTAACTTCACTTTAAAATGGGAAACCTTAAAGACCTCAAGACAATTGCTAAACAACAGTCAGTTAAAAGAGGGGACGAAAAGTCTCCCATTCCTTGACCACAAAACCTCACCCCAGGGCACATCATGTTGAAACAAGGATGTGCAGGAAGTGGTGGCAGGTCTCCTTCTGAATTTGGTATACAAAATTAAGGAGGGAGTTTGTCCCCCTGCACCCTAAGCTTAGGAGGGAAAGTGTCACTGCCATACATCCTGCCCCCTACACTGCCATTTTATGCCCTTATTGTAAGGGCAGTGCCACTTCAGAGGCTGGAGCTCATACATTAAGGAGACAGTAAGTGTCAAACATACCTTGAAGGATCAAAAATGCTTACTGGAGCTGCTCTGAAAGACTTCTCTTGGAGTGGCTGGAAAATATTTGATGTCACTTGCTCAGGCCATGAACTTCCAAGCAGGAAGAGCAAAACTGGCTTCAGGAGCAGGTCTCTCAGGTTCAAGTCCAGCACCTTCTCCACTACACCACACTGGCTCTCAAGTTAAATACAAACTTGTTCCGTGTAAACGATTTATCTTTAAATTTAATCATTCACAGCATAGTGTACATACACCAGTTTGATTATCATAATATGCAATAGCAATATGAAATTGAATACTCATTAATGTAAAGATACTGTAACTTCAAGTTGTATCATCAATATATATTTTATGTTAGCATCTCCTCTAGTGTTAGCATCTCCTCTACATTTCCGAGACCCACAGTATGAAATCCCAGTGCCGGTGCTATAACCTAAGTCATCTGAGGTCTTTTGCTTGAGTACAGGCTCTAGGACTTGACCAGGGATAAATGGTGGTGACAGCAGTGGGGGTGGTTATTATTAATTTACTGCTAAATTAATAGAAAAAAATAATGAAAATACAATATTTAGAGAATATTGTAATATCCTGGAAACCAAATCCCAGTACTAAACACACATGTTCATAGGGGTGGGAATTTGGATTAAACCTGTAACTGGCAACTGCACAAAATAGACCATTACAGATTAAGCCAAAAGGGAACAGCGTGACAAGCCTGTCTTGGTTCAGTTCTAAAATAATTTTTTTAAAAAAAAAAAAGTTCACTGTGCATGCACAAAATGCTGTTGGACCATTCTGCGCATGTGCACCCTTATCAGAAAAGAGCAGCCATTCTGCGCATACATGGTGGCCATTTTTCACACACACAGACTGGCTGCCATTTTCCAAAATGGTGGCAATGCTGCCACTGCCATTTTTAAAAAGGGTGCACATGTGCAGAAAAGTCTGGAGAAATTTTGTGCATGTGCAGTCATTTTTTTTAAAAAAAGATATTTTTTGAAATTACTGTGCACGCGCAAAATGGCCCCCAGACCATTCTGCGCATGTGCACCCCTTCATTGCTACCATTTTGGAAAAGGGTAGCCAGTCTGTGGGTAATTTCAGATGTTATGAAAATGCCTTTCACCATAGTGAACCCCAGTGGATTCCCTGTGGTGGTGGTGGTGTTTCCAGGAACGTCTGTTTGGTCCCGGCCAGATGTTCACCACGGTGAACCCCCGGCCGGGATCAAGCTTGAGCACAGTTCTCGACCTCTGGCTGGCCAGAGGTCGAGAACTGTGGTTAGAGTGGCCACAATCTATGGGGCAATGGTGGCGCTGCACGTCTGCTCGCCAGCCCCTCCCGGAATCCAACCCCAAGATGGGGTCAGGCACAGCAGCCTCATTGGCCGCTGTGTCCGCCCGTCGCCCCGTGGGCAGGTGGCTGGTGGGGAGGGGCTGAGCGGCCGCACTCCTCGCAGCTCCACCCCCTCTGGAATCAAGCCAGCACGTCTAAAGGACGGATGGCCTGATCACAGACCGAGATCCGAGGCGGATCCCAGTCCAAGGTTCAGCATGGCGGGTCTCCAGGCCCATCACGTCTGAAATTACCCTGTGTGTGTACACAGTGGTGACTTTGCACATGCGCAGAATGGTTACCCCTCTCCAAAACGGCAGCGACACTGCAGTCATCATTTTAGAAAAGGTTATGCAGGCAGCCATTTTGTGCATATGCAGTAATTTATTTTTAAAAAATTAATTATTTTTTATTTTTTAATTGATTTAAATATGGAGCTGTAATAGGAATCCGTATTTAAATCTGATAACTTTGGGAAATGAAACGAAAATAAATCAATACGAATTTGCATCCAAAACACCACCTCTACATTCACACAATTCCACCAGACTGGAGAAATCTGAGCAACTTCCCGTGCCAGTTTCCCCTGCAAGGAGGATGTTTTGTGAAGTGAGCTAGCATGGGCAGCCCTCTTTGCCACCTCTCTCACTCTAGAAATGTTGTATGAATGCAAGCCTGAGTTCGTACTTTGCTGCTGGCCTCTACTGAGCAGTATTTTAAACTCACTCTTTTGAAAGCATTCCATTCATTGTAATACAAATTGATGTTTTTGTTGTTTAGCTGCCAACAGTTGAACAGCCCCTAAATGCCTTAATCTAAGAGGAAAATATTTATTTTTGTTGCTGCTGTCTCCTGTCACTTCACGCACTGATGCTGAATCATTTACCCATGTGTATCTTTTATACAGTGACTCACAGGCCTGCCAGCCTGCACCAGTAATGATTTCATCACATATCAAAATAATTAAACAACTCATTCCTGATCCTCAAGTTTATATCTGCCCTAAAGTTTATATCTACCCTTTTAGGGCATCACAAGAATCAAGAGCTGGATAGGATACCTAATTATTGGAGCAACTAAGCTAAGGATGTGGTGAATTCTCTATAAATTAGAGAAGTTGTACGGCTTGTCTTTTAGGTCAGACTAGATGATCATACTGTTACTTTCTGTTCCTAAAATATATTAAATTATGAACTTAGAAACTACCTACATTAATTTCTTTTTAGTCGTTAACATTTAAAAAAACAAAACATACATTTTTGGGGTATTTAATATGGCTCACAATACCTAATACTTAAATTTTCTAGAACAGATCCTGTTTTTCTCTCTAGGCTTTTCAGGAACGCATGCAGTTTATTAATAAATACACCCAGAAAGTTTCAACTGATACCACTGCTGAGGCTGAGATTGTCAGTTCTACTGTTAGTCATGCGGAAGGAGGTACGTGTATAACTGAGCTATAGGACAAGTTGTCCTATTCATGGAAATTCAAATGTATTGCTGTCTAAAACAGGTAATTTACATGGAGGGATAAAGGCTGTAGAAACAATATTTCTGTGCCTTATTGTAATGAAAGAATTCCCACCCAGGGTTGTAAAAATATAGCCAACTATTGTGAAACTTACCTTAATTTTCAGTGCAGACTATGAGATGAAATATCCCTGCATGCATGACTCTTTCAGTCTGAATAGCCTTCCTTTTTGAATCCCAGAGACAAATGAGCAAGAGTTATGTTCAATTAATGTTCAATTAATGTGTTTCAGTGAAGGCTGTGTTCTCTATCCTTTGTGAGCTGCACCTCTGTTTTTTATTATTCTCTCATTCTTATTTTATCCATGTAGACAAATGTTTAGGCCCAGGCTTCCAACAAAATGACCCATACTGAGCAAAATTTAAGTGCTCCTCCAGTCCTGGAACCCTGACCCTAATGTTACTAATATATTAATTAAACACTTAATACTGCACATATTTATATACACTATGATCAGGGCAAAAACACATCTGTGCTGATTCAAAATTTGAAGGAATACAATATTAGATGTCATAGTACTTAATTCAGAGGCAGAAAGCATCATTATGACTCCCAGGATACGACTACATTTTATTTTTTTTATTGTGTGTTTTTAAAAAAAATAAAAATGTAATGTTTATGAAAAGTGTCACACTGGCAATTCTGTAAAACATGGTATTCTAGCTGTACAGCATTATTATTATTATTATTATTATTATTATAAACATTTATATAGTGCCAGTCGTGTGGCCTGGTGCTGTACAGAACATAGAACTAGACGCGGTCCCTGCCGGTGGCTTACAATCTAAAAGACAAAGCGGGGGAGACAGGGAGAGGGGACAGTGGGAGAGACAGGGGAGAAGACAAACAAACATTCAAGCGGATGCGTAGTCTCAGGTGCGTATGCTTGGCTTGGTTACAAAGAGGTTGGTGGCAGCAGTCTGCAGAGGAGGGCCGACAGTAAGTGTACGGGGAAAGACTAGCAGGCATTGGGAAAGGCAGCAAGGAAACGGTTGGTCTTGAGGAGGGATTTGAAGGAGCGGAGGGAGGAGGCAAGGCGGATGTGGGCAGGGAGGGAGTTCCAGGCATGGGGGGCAGCGAGGGAGAAGGGTCGAAGGCAGTTAGGTGAGCAGGAGAAACGAGGGAGAGTGAGTGAGGGGACAACGGAAGAGCGGAGAGTGCTTTCAGGAGTGCGTAAGGAGATTAGGTCTGAGAGGTAGGGGGGAACTTGGTTGTGGAGTGATTTGAACGTGAAAACCAGGAGTTTAAACAGAATACGTTCAGGAAGGGGGAGCCAGTAAAGAGAGAAGAGGACAGGCTGCACATGGTCGAAGCGACGGGCAGAGTGAATGACCTTGGCAGCGAAATTTTGGATTGCAATAAGGGGGGAGAAGTGAGAGCGAGGGAGGCCAGCAAGGAGGAGGTTGCAGTAATCGAGGTGAGAGAGAACCATGGCATGAACAAGGGTTTTGGCCAAAGAGATAGAGAGAAAGGGGTGGATGTGAGCAATGTTGTGGAGAGCGAATCGGCAGGATTTGGCCACAGAGTCCATGTAAGGTTTAAAAGAGAGGTGTGTGTCAAAGATGTATAACAACAAGCTAAGCTTCCCCTGAAGTTTCTACAATGTCATCCAACCTTATTTTGTGGGGGTGACTTCTGGGGGGAAGGGGGTTCAGTTTTTATATCCTAACAAGATTTTGCCTCTTTGCTGAGATTTTCAACAAAAAATCAAATTTGTGATAGTGGTTGCTACGTGACAAGCCTGAGGCCACACTCTCATTTCACATAGTCTGTAGTCTGCAGACCACTTACTCTGAGATACCCCCACTTCAGTGGGCCAGAGTAGATGGTTTGAGCTTAAAACTTGCACAATCGCAATCGTAGCTCTGTAATTGTGGGAATTAGTGCTTGTGAGAATGCACTAATCCCCTTTTATCACGCGAGAACTTGTATGCTGTCGCGTGATTAAAAAGGCATTCTCACAGGTGCTAATCCCCACAATTACAGAGCCGCGATCACACATGTTCCCCACCCCCTATGTAATGTCAGAAAGCAGCCTTAGTCTTGTAAGTTACCAGTACCCATAAAAATTAACATTCCATCATCAATCCCCATGTTGTCAAAGCCTGTTATCAAGGAATGGGGGAAATGCAGTAAGCATGGGTCTTTGCCAAGCTATTAATACTGAGCTATCAGTACTAGCACTTTGAGGAAGAGGTAACCAATTATGTACTGTACATCTAAAAACAAAAATGAGGAGAGATCCTGAGCTGCATTTGCGCTATCAGGGTGGCTTTAGCTATATCTTCATCATAGGTAAAATAAATTTTTCTGACCCCTTTCCTACATTCACAAGAAATCAGGTATAATACAACCTGTGTCTTGAAATCCTCTAGTGAAGAGTCAAACACTTGAATATTTTAAGATTCATCACACACACATCCCATGGCACAGTTAAGTTAAAAAAAATGAACGAATAAAAAATGAAAGATGAAAAAAATAAAGATTCAAACACACTCTGCTTAAAATTTTAATTTTCATGTTTTTAAAAAAGTGAAGGTATGAATTAGACTGGAGTGGCCATCATCAATTTATATGGCCAAGACACAGACACACACACACAACCCCTCTTGCTTCATGAGGTCTGGTGCTCTGTCCTGACTGATGCGATTGTGAGGAGCTGCTGAGACTCAAATACAGTGAAGTAAGACACAGGACCATTGAGGCAGCGAGGGGCCAAGAGCAGCATGTGACTCCTGAGCCACAGTTTGGTTACCCTTAAATTAGACCTTGTTACACTAGCAATTTTGTGATTTCTTGCTTCCTTGATATCTTGGCAAACCTACTTGCTTATTCCTACATCATTGTCAAGTTCAGGTATGCAGAGATGACAACAGAATCCAAGAATCCTGGGTCCCAGCTCACTCCCAGTTAGGACTAAAATGAGCAGCTATATTGCTGCTTACAAGAAATTTGGTCATATTGGGAACTGGGATTGATTTCCTGACTGTTTTCCAATACTGATACAATTTCTCAGTTCTCACAATACCACAAGATTCCATCCCAATTTATCGACTTTCCATGTACCAGTGTGTACCATTCATTTACTGCTTACCGCATTGCTGAGGGTACCGTTTTACTTCCAGGTATGTTGTTTCCGCATTTCTGAGTCAATCACTGTGCAAATATCCCACCCCTTAACCTCTACTCGGTGCCTCTTAACCTCCACTCCAGCGCCTCCAATCAGAATTGTTATTCTGTGTCGTTCCCTTTGCTTTGACCAATGTGCAACTAGATTGCAGATTCACAAAGGAACCTGCATACCAGCTGTAAGAATTGAGCCATGAGTAAATCAGGCTTGTATAGGCCAGAGAGAGGAAAGAGCTGACAGTTTCTAGAAACGGAAACTTAAGGAAAACAACTTGTTTGTAAACTTGTCTTTCTCTGAGAAAAACCTGATAAACAGCCCTTCTCCAGTCTCTCTGGAGCCTAAAAGTTGAAACATAGATATGTTATGGATTGTGGACCAATCAATGATGGTTCTGAGGATGGGTGGAAATGTGTGACAACACATACATAGTGTAGGTGACTTAAGATTGTCCCCAGGTCATTGACTAGGTTTGGAGTCTTTGTTTAAGTCCCTATATCAAGTGAACTCAGGTCCCTCAGACCTCGCCTGGGCTTACATGGTCTCTTTAGATTCCTTGGCTCTACGTAACTCCTCATATCTGTAATCAACTCCCCTGTTCTCCCAGTTGCGGGCCTCTCTTCTTGGACTCGGGTAAATAAACTCTTTAACTTTCTACTCCAATCTGGTTCTTGTCTTTACTCATTCCAGTTAAGTTAATGGGTTTCATCTCTTATGGTCTATGAACTCGTTTCAGCTCTCTGGTTCAGTTTTCCCCCTGACAGCCCAGTTATAAAATACAACACCAGGAGGTACAAGGGAAAATGGAGTACAAGAAATGCAGTATTGCATCAGCATTACCTCTCAGGATTTGAAATAGACAGCAAAATGATTAATGGGATCCCGGCAAGCGGAAAGTTGGTAAATAGGGAAACAAAATGTCAGACACGACATTACTGAGTACCAAAAGGTTCTCAATTTGTATTTATTTATTTGTTTGTTTGTTTTATTTAACAGTTTTTTACCCCACTTAGAGCAGCTCGGGGTGGCTAACAAATTACCACATAAAATACAATAATATAAACACCATATAAATAATATAAATATTACATAAAATAAACTTATAAAAATCCATGTCATGGAGCACCATAAAATACAAAGAACCTCCCCCCCTAACCTTCAGCCCGCTACCCCTTACCCATCTCCCTCACCAAAGGCTTGACAGAACAGCCAGGTCTTACACTGTCTTCAAAAGGAGGAGAGGTCCAGGGCCACCCGGGCCTCTGCCGGGAGTTTCCCAACCTTGGTGCAGCCACCGAGAATGCCCTCTCCATAGTCACCCCCCGAGATACCTGGGGGACTTCGAGAAGGGCTCTCCCATCTAACTGCAGGGCTCAATCCAGAGCCCGGGGAGTGAGGCAGTGCCACAGATAGGTAGGGCCTAGGCCATATAGGGCCTTGAATCGGGCCTGGAAGGCTATAGGCAACCAGTGCAGAGAAGAGAGCACAGGTGTAATGTGCTCATGAAGATCTGTCTATGTAAGGAGACGGGTCGCCACATTTTGCACCACCTGCAGCTTCCGAACCATCGCCAGGGGTAGCCCCGCGTAGAGTGCATTACAATAGTCCAGTCTTGAGGTGATGAAAGCCTGAATTCAGACTGTATCAGGAACTGGGATTTTGACAAGATTTCCTGTTTTGACATTCTTCTACTCTAACCACTGGAACCTGCTCCTGTCCCAGAATGTTTGATAGAACTCAGAATCCCTAGGAGTACCAGCCAGTGCATTAATCTCCATCACTTGCTGACGCTGCCCTTATCTTCACTCTCCTACATTCTGCCTTCCCCTCCTTGAGCTGCATGCACGCCCAACCACCAAAAGCTCTCTGACACTGCATCTCCCAGGCTTCTCTAGACTGCAGGCATCACACCCACAAGCTCTGCTCTGCCCAGCCCTCTTGTGTCACAGGGGACTCAGCCCTTTTCTCATTCCCACTCTCCTCCACATACAGAAGCTCCAGTGACTAGATGTAGATAAAAAACAGCAGATGGGCCAAGCAGCCCAACCTTAATTACTCTGTGTTATATTAAACATGAGGAGAAGCTAGGCTCATGAAGAAATAGCCAAACCCTAAATGCTGTAAGGACTGAACAGGCTCTAGAAATGCTACTTCTCCAAACTACCCAGTCTGCCCAAAGGATGGACCAGCCCTGGCTATAGATTTATACCACAATATCTCAATGTCCCATTTAAATGGGACTGTCACTTTTCCACAACTAATACTTATCCATCAGCAGCTTTTAGCATGGATTTTGCTTCTCAGCTGTTATAAAAGAAGTCCAGACTTTCCTCTGGTATATGCAAAATGTGAGTCTGATGCAACAGAGGGGTTTTAGAAAGATTAAGCATTAGTAGATACACTTAGGGTAAAGGCTACAGGAGATATTATCCCACATAGGGCAATCTTGCCCCACATTAGCCCACAATAAAGCCGAGTGTCAGGCTGGCACCGCTAAGTGTTCACCCACTTCTGCTCTGGGGCAGGCAGCAGGTGTCTACATGATGCATCCTCCAGAGAAGGCTGGTGACACATCGCGGGCTACTGATGCCCCACCCAAGCCAATGTGCAGCTCTGCTGTGAGGTGAGGTGCGAGGATCAGGCCCAGAGAAATGTGCGTGCTCTTCCCACCTGCTAAACAGCGGTTTAGCGGGTAGAGAGAGCACGCACTCTCCTCTGGGCCCTCCCTCCCTCCCATCAACTGTTTAGTGGGTGGGGAAAGTGCACAATCTCCTCTGGCTCCCCTCCCCCATCAGCTATTTCCTGGTGGGTGAACCACTCTCCCACCCAGCTGAAAGTGTGGCAGCTGCGTTCACCCTGGTCGGGGCAGATGGAAGATCTGGCCGGCCTTGTCTGGTGGCTTTACTCTTAGATTTAAAACATAATGTTTAAAATTTTTATTTTCTTCAGTGTATTATAGGAACAAATTTGTTAAAATCTAGTTTTGCTTTCAAAGGTAAAGAGCAAAGTAATGGGAACTGAAATTCAGGGATTTTAGATATGACTTTGTGATGAGATTTCTGTTGTTTGGATGTTCTGGTTCAATTTATTTGACTTTAATTTCTTACAGCTTATTAAATGAATTTGTCAATTTAACTACATTTTCTATTTAAGAGGCTGCGGAGCTGTGGGGAGCAATTTTTCCACGTAATCAGCACATACTTGACTCGCTATGACATATTAAACATTTCAAAACACTTCCCAAAAATTAATGTGAAGTAAGTTATAGTTTTGACCTAGAAGTGAAATATTTTTAATGCTGCAGCACAACTTGTCTTGTTGCTGGGGAAGAAATTCTAATAATAGTTTTGAAAGCCTCTTTTTGATTGGTAAAATAAATAATGTAACCAGATTCCTTCATGGAAATTAACTATAGTGACCACCATGAAGGATCTGAACTTCAAAGTGCTGTGTTAGTCCAAGCCCTGTTCATTTCAATGGGGCTTGTGCCAGTGCAGCACTCCACATCCACACTACACATCTACATGTGCAGCACTACACATCCCAGAGAGGGGGAGCCACCCCCGGCCGAATCAGGTCGGGGAACTGAACAAATGTTTCCACAGATCAACCCAGCCCAGGACGAGGGGAGTGAAAAAGACATGAGACTGACCTGTTTCCAGGCTCTGATCAGCACCCCTCCCCCGCAATGATGGGCAGCCATGGCGGCCCCCACACTTGGGGCAGAATGGCGACGTGGACAGATGCATTCACCTACTATGGTCCACCTGGGCAGCCCTTGGGCCCAGACTATGCCTGGTTCCTTCTAGGCTCACAATTCCTGGGCAGCCACCTACCCAGTAGGGGACTGTAGCGGGCCCACATCTGGCAGCCCACTAACAGACGTGCAGCTAAGGCTATCACCCAGGTGAGCCATAGTAGGCAGAGTCACATTAACACCCTAAATCTTGGAATGTTCTACAATATTTGTAGACCCAATTTACCAACAAGTTTGCAGGATTCCACAATGAAAGCATACAGAATACTGCAGATTGCACTATATCAGTTTATGTGGTAAGCAATACTTTCATGGCCCTCTCTGTATTGGTCCGATCTGATTCAGATTTATTGTTCCAGCTGCAGGCTATAACAAATACAAAAATAAGATAAAGCTGATAATTCATAACGTACAAATAAAAACAAAATAAACTACAAACACCTGGTAAACTAAGCTATAAGGCTTTTCAATACCCAAATAAAAAATAATAAAGTATACCAAAATGCATAGTACATGATATGTAAAGGCACATAATACAGTTGTAACTATGAAACAAGTGAAAAAAATAAAAATTAAAACAAACAGTTAAAGCATTAAAATATCTTTCTATTTTGCCACCCAACTTCTTATTCTAATTGAGGCCCGAGCAAAAGTCGCGGCTGCCCATGTAAACAAATCCTTTTTATCTGTCAACAATCAGATTAGTAAATGATTGTTAGACTAAGTCGGGCTCAGTATGAGTTTCTCAAACAATTTATCTCTCAGGAGTCAAGTACAATGGACAAAATAAAACACAAGGAATTCAATCCTCTACCTGAGGGGAGCCACAGATACACTTGCAGTCCTTAAAAGGAATTCCTTTATATAGGCCAGTCAGAACTTCTGACAGCAGGGTCTGGAACCTCAAAGCAGTAAATGCTTTTCTAGCAGCACTGTCTTCTAAGACAGTCAGATAACTAGCACCCTTTGTGCCAGGCAACCAGAACTGATAACATGGAGAGATTTTATAGGGATGGGCGAAAGCGGTTCGGAGTTCAGCCTGAACTCGGCCTGTTCGGACGACCGAACCAAACGCTCGAACTTCCGAACAGTTTAGATGAGTTCGGGGGTGGGAAAAACGTTACTTTGGGTGGGAAAAATGTGACTGGAACGGGGAGGAAGCTGAGGAGCAGACTTCCTGGCACCAGGGGTGGACACCAGGGGTGGTTTCAGGGCCAAAAATACCAATACTAAAAAAAATTTGGTTTCAGTACCGATAGCACTTTTTTGAATGTTCGTCCGAGTTCGGACAAACTGAACTCCGCCGAACCGAACAGCCGAACTCGGGTTTCGAACCGAACGACCGAACATCCGAATGGCGTTCTGTTCGTCCATCCCTAAGATTTTAGAGGGCATGGCCTGGGCCCTATTATTCTGTAAGTCAGTATCCACTAACCTGTGTTTAACAGCCTTTAAAGCCTCTTTTTGAGGAAAAGATGTAATAAAGGAGGATGAAAACCCCAAGTTGGCTAACTTGGTGATCACCCCTTTCCACCAAGGATCTTTGTTAGCCCAGAAATCGTTACACTTTTCAGTTAGACATTCCTTAGATTCGGAATGAAACGTTTTCAGCCAGAAAGTTAGCTGTAACCCAGTTATTCTGGTTGATAAAGACCTAATCCTATCTCCAATCTCAAAATGGAAGGGGAGCCCGACCTTGGGGCACCTAGGATGGCTCGAAGAAACTGGTTCTGGAGGGGCTCCAAGAGATCTTTTACAGCAAGAGCATGCCCCCAAACCTGGGTCCCATAACAGATTTGCGCAGTTACTTTAGTTTCATAGAGCTTAAAAACAGGTTTTACCAAAAAGCTGCCTTTTGTCCTATAAAACCTCAATAAAACCTTAATAGAAAAATAAAATAAAATAGATTGCTTCAAAGATCTGAGGTGCGGGTACAAGGAACCATTGTAGGAAAATACTACCCCAAGATACTATTAAAAACAGACTTGTTCTAATTTCTGATCATTAAGAATCCAACCCTCCCACTTAAATTTGGGTGAAAACACCATAATCTTGGGAAATGCTCTAGTTAGAGGTAGCAGCTGCACATTGATGAGTCAGATGGAAGAAGAACTTCATTAGAAAGGGACAGCAACTCTCTTGCCAAAACTGAATAACCAACTTGATCTACTGTATTGCAGAGAGCGTATCCCCTGTTCTTGAAATACTGGTATCTCCAGTAGCTCCTGACACAAGCTCACCAATTCAGCGAAAGGAATGGGAGCCTCTAGACCTTACCCCCTACATGAGGTAAATTACAGGAACTGAATTAAATTTTAAAAGTATGTTATGGTTAAGAAATGCAACACATTGTTTCCTGAACTGCAACTTCATATCTGTGCCTGCAGTCTATGCTACTGTGTTTTGAATTGCTATATGACATAGAAAAAATGCATAGAATTTGACTTAAGTTTGTTCCCCTGCCATATACTTTTTTTGCAAACCCCTACAAGAATGGAACGCACCCTGCGTTTGTGCTAGTGCTGAAACTCGGTCCTCGGAAACCCTCAGAATTCACCGGGGATTCCGTTCCCTGGTTCTGAATTTCCAAAGTTCCGGGTACTAAAGCCGGTCCCCAGAAAACTTCAAAGCCTTAACTGAGTGCTGGCACCATTGTGCACGTGGCTGGTGTGACCCAGATGGTTGATCCTAGCTTCTCTGAGCTAGGGAAACTAAACTTAGTGCCATATTTGGTAGGAGGGGGGTATGGGAGGGAACAATGGAGTGGTGGACAAGCCACGGAACAGGTTTTGATTGGCTGGCAGGGGCAAAATAAAAGTGCCTGCATGGCCATTTTCAATTCTCTTTGGTGAATTCGGCTGTGTGCTACACTGCTGATCTGTAAATAATCGACTTGGGGCAGGAGGGAGGGGTGCCTGGCATGGCATGTCCATAAGGACAATGCTGGGGGACAGGGGTTACTTGTTTCCACCATGTCATGATTTTTAAAAAAATAAGTGAGTGCCACACTGCTGCTGCCTGCTGCTTGGCACCATGGAGGCCAGAGGGATCTCTGCCTAGCTCTACTTCCCCTGGCCTGGACTGTCTCTATATAAAGGGCAAAGCCGGGGCTTGCCACCAGTACCTAATACACTTAGACCATGATCTGGCTGTATTGATGCGTCAGCGGCAGCTGCACCGGATCAAGCTCTGTTCCCTGTGCCATGCAGCGGGAGCTGGAGGAGGTGGGGCCACAGAAGAGAAAGTAGGAATTGGGACTTGCCAGGATACCCTGATCCCAAGAAGCTGCTGCATGCCGGCCCGGGCAGCCCCCGAACCAGCCCACAGCCTTCACTGTTGCTCACGGGAGCCCTGGACAGTTCCCCATGAGACCCTGCCCCTCCCATACCTCTCAATGTGCCACAGTGCTGCGACAGGAGCTGGGTCAGACAGGGTACCATCCAGGGCTCCCGCAAGCAACAGTGAGTGCTGCAGGGGTAAGGGTGGCCAGTGCATGGTTGCCTACGGCTGTGGCTGCCTTAGAGTAGGCGTAAGTCCCTGCCGACACAGCCAGTTCTTTCACGAGAGGCGGGGGGCTTCCCCATGGGGGTAAACCCTGTTGGGGTGCCCACAGACCCTGGGGAGCCTGCCCTGGGATTCTGAACCCCTTGAATGAATGGCAAGTGCTCCCCGTTCCACCGCTGACACAGGGCGTGGCCCCGCATTTAATGAGGGGGTGTGGCCATGGGCCGGCGGAACTCTGCTTCCGCCACTGTCCACCCCCCCCCCCCCCCACCACTCCCGGCCACCTGCTCTCTCGGCCCCTCCACCAGTGCACGTCCCCTTGCACCGGCGTGGGGGATTTGTCGGATCACGGTCTTATAGTTTAAAGTGGATGGTGCTGCTGCTTTCACTGCTTGTTAGCAAGTTGGCACCATAGAGGCCAGAAAGAGATAACTTTAGTTTTGCTGTGGGCACTGTGACTATACTTTGTCTGCAGGTTCAACTGTGCCAAGATGTGACTGACCACTGAGCAGGGCCACAGAGGAGATATACTTTCTTTCTGGTTAAAACAATATGGTGTGTTGGGGATGGGGCTTGCCTTGCATAGGTGGGCACTGGGCAGGCACAATGGAGGCTTTTTGTGTAGGAGATGGAAGAAGCTTTGGGTGGGATTACTAATTTTAGGAATATTTAATTGCTATGTAGTAACTCACCAGGGAGGCCAGTGTGTGAGAACAAAGAGAATGGGCATCAGAGTAGGAGAAGATGGATATCATATATAGCAGGAGGCATAACCTTATGATATGTGGCAATAAGGGCTAACTGTTGAGGGCTGGGGTGGTCTGTGGCTTTCTGGGAGAAAGGGGAGCAGCACTGCTTGGCAGTACTTGATTGGTGCTAGAATAGAGTCAGGCCTTTTTCCCCCTTCTTCTGACTTTGGCTGCTTTTAGATGAGGGGTGTGCGCTCGCGCCTTGAAATCATGCACCTTTGAAAAGTGCTGTTGGCGGGACCAGAGTGTCCTGAGTCATTCCATCTCTCGCCTAAGGAGAGCATCAACAGTATAATCCCACCCCCACCCACCCACCCCAGCCCCAAGAAGGGCAAGGCATTACAGCAACTGGGCTACAACTTATTTTTATCCTTATACTTTTATCCTTTCTTTCTCTACAGTTCTATGCATATCAGCCATCCCATGTACCAGTGAAAATTATTGTGTGTGGAGCGCGGGGGGGTGGGGCATGGGACAATGTCTGGTTTCTTTCTTGTGGGTGTTATGTCTGCTGGGCTGACTTTTTTTTGGCTTGTGCAAGCAGTCGTTGCACTTTTGTGGGTTTGTCTTCTTATCTTGAGCGATTGTCCCACTCTTCCTAGCCTGTTTTTCTGGGTACTGCTTGGTTGGCATAATGATTTTTAAGTGGGTGCACTGCTGATGGTGGGATGTTGTGGGTACACTACTGCTGGCTTCTTCTTTTTTTCTCTGCATGCAGTTGTACCTTTGTGGGTTTGTCTTCCTGAGTGATTGTCCAGCTCTTGCTAGCCTGCTTTTCTGGGCACTGAGTTCTGAAGTTCCATGTTCTGGGGATTTCCAAAGTCTAGAGTTCCAAATTCCAGGTCCTTGGAAACGTTCAGAGGTTGCACTGATGATGGAAGGCATCCAGGCATGTCTAATCCCCACCCGCTGCACATTTCAAAGGCACATGATTTCAAGGCGCAAGCACGCACCGCTTGTCTAAAAGCAGCCAAAGTCAGAAGAAGGGGGAAAGGCCTGACTCTACTTTAGGACCAATCAAGTACTGCCAAGTAGTGCTGCTCCCCTTACTCCCAGAGAGGGAGCAAAGCCACTGGCCTCCCCAGCCCTCAACAGTTAGCCCTTATTGCCACATATCATAAGGTTATGCCTCCTGCTATATATCTGTCTTCTCTTGCTCTGGTGCCCATTCTCTTTGTTCTCACGCACTGGCCTCCCTGAAGAGGTACTACATAGCAATTCAATATTCCTAAAATTAGTACTCCAATTCAAAGCTTAATTTTGGGCTGCCGCTCCCTTACCTTTGGCCACCCTGCTGCTGCTGCCAGGAACTGTGGAGGGTTGGGATCCTCTGTGCTTGGCTCACCCCCACCCCCGGGAGAAGACAGCTGCCCAGGCCCCAGGTACCATCTGCTCCCCTCTGCTGTGGGAGGAGGGTGCGGGGCCAAGGCTCCCCGAGAAGGCCAGGACTTCTGGGTGGGGAGCAGGTGCATGCCGCAGGCCACGCACCAGGTAGGGACCTAGGTGGCCAGGGGGGACTGTGTGTTTGGGGGCAGAGGGGGCTACTGGCCCCCTTAGTTGTGGGGGGGGCAGGGGGAGTGGGTTGAGTATAGTTGGATGGCGGCAGTTGGAGTAATTACTGGGGGGGCGGGTTGGTGAGGGAAAGGTACATGTTGGGGTTGGGTGTGATATTCCCTACCCCAGTAAGAGTAGGAAGAGGAGGGACTGGGTTAAGGGAAGGGGGTCTTTCCTCCTGGTGTGAGAGGGAATCATGACCCTATGGAAGGATTTGTATGCCACCCAGTGAGAGCGGGAGGTGTGGGGGGTGGGATGGGGATCTCCCTCACCATATGGGTGGGGCAGCCAGGGTGGCGGGGGTCCGGATGGGGGGCTTGCTGTGGGAAAGGCCACAGCCATTGGGGTCATGATGGGATGGGGAAAATATGGTCCCAGTGGGGGATATGTTCTATCTGTGAGGCAGAACAAATGCTTGGTCTCTGTCCCCCTCACTTCCCTCCACACAGGTAGTAAGGTGGTTTATGATTGCGGGGACCTCTGGCCCAAAGCTGATGCTGTTGAATGTGATGTCAGTGGTCAATAAAGTTACAACTGTCCAGGAATTGATCCTGCACCATGCAGTTGACCTCGCATGTATCACGGAGACCTGGTTGGAAACTGAGTTGGGGCCTTTATTGGCTGACCTTGTTCCAGCTGGGTACTCCGTGCAGCATCAGCCACGGCTAGAGGAACGAGGGGTGGGGGGCAGTGTAGCCATTGTTTTTAGGGAGTCATGGTCTGTCAGAAGGTATCCGGTGCAACCTATGCCGGGTATCGAGTGTCTCCATCTTATGATCAATTTGGCAGGAGACAGATTATTATTATTATTATTATTATTATTATTATTAACAAACATTTATATAGCGCCAGCAGTGTACCTGGCACTTTACAAAGTAATAAAATTGGGGGTGTTGCTGGTATACCGTGCACCTACCTGTACAGCAGCATCCCTACACACTCTGACGGAGCTGGTGTTGGAGGTGGTATTGCGGTCCCCGAAGACATGGTCTTTGGGAACTTCAGTATTCACACCAACGTCAGTCTTTGTGGGGCAGAGTGTGAGTTCATGGCCGCCATGGTAACCATGGGTCTGTCTCAAGTAGTTACCAGCCCAACACATGATGGGGGACATACCCTGGATTTGATTTTTTTGCACCAGCCTTAAGGCAGGGGATCCGTTGGTGGGGGAGGTGTTAGCTGAGCCCTTGTCATGGACAGATCATTACCTCTTGCAGACTTGTCTTCCAGCACGTCAGCTCCCGGAGAGGTGTGGAACCAGTTCGGTTGGTTCGCCCCTGGAGACTGATGGAACCCAAGAGATTCCAGAATGCTCTTGGAGAATTGCCCTCTGATCTTGACGACCGTCCACTCAATGACCTCGTTACCTTTTGAAACACCTTGTTGACTGAGGCCATCGACCAGATGACTTCCAGGCATCCACTTCCCTAGCATTGTCACCGCAGGCTTCCCTGGTTTACCGAGGACCTGCAGTGACTGAAGCAGGAGGACTGGCAGTTGGAGCAACGGTGGCGCCGATCTTGTACTGAACCTGACCGATTGTAACATAGAGCCAGTTTACAAGCCTATGCCGTGGCTATGTAGGTGGCAAAGAAGGAGTTCTTTGCTACCCTTATAGCATATGCAAAGCGTCGTCCAGCTGAGCTTTTCCAGGTGGTGAGGGAGCTGGTCAGTCCAGCCTCCCTCCACCTGGAACCTGAACCATCGGATGCCCGCTGTGATCTGTTTGTTGACTATTTCGTGGATAAAATCGCCCGGATTCACTGCAACTTCAATGCCACACTTCATACAACAGGAGAACCAGAGGCTGTGGAATTTCAGTCACTTGAAAGAAGTACCCAACAGGTCACAATGGGGTGATCCATTCCCTGTTCACTCCCAGCTTCCGACAGTAAGAAGTTACATTCCCCAAACCTTACGTGGCTAATAGCTGCTAATGGACCTATCCTATTTTCCAGAAACTTATCCAATCCTTTCTTAAACCCAGCTATACTAGTGGCCTTGACCACAACTTCTGGCAACAAATTCCACAACTGAATTGTGCGTTGAGTGAAAAAATACTTGCTTTTATTTGTTTTAAATCTGCTACCTGTTAGTTTCATGGAGTATCCCCTAGTTCTAGTACTATGTGAGGGTAAATAACTGTTCCCTATTAACTTGTTCCACACCACCCGTGATTTTATAAACTTTCTCATATCCCCTCTCAATCGTCGCTTCTCCAAGCTAAAGAACCCCAACCTATCCAGCCTCTCTTCATAGGGGAACCATTTCTATACACCTTATCGTTTCTGTTGCTCTTCTCTATAAGTTTTCTAGTTCTACTGTATCTTCTTTGCAATGAGGTGGCCAGAACTGCACACAATATTCAAGGTGCGGTCGCACCATAGATTTATATAGTGGCATTACGATATTTTCAGTTTTATTCTCTATCCCGTTACGAAGAATTTCTAATTTTCTGTTTACTTTTTGATGTCCACTGCACACTGAGCTGAGGATTTCAATGTATTGTCCACAATGACTCCCAAGTAACTCCTAATTTAGAATCCAGCATTGTGTACATAAGGTTTGGATTGTTTTTCCCTAAATACATTCCTTTGCACTTGTCCACATTAAATTTCATCTGTCATATAGATGCCCAGCCACCCAGTCTTGCAAGATCCTCCTGCATTTCTTCACAGTCTGCTCACTCATGTTTTAACTACCTTGAATAACTTTGTGTTGTCTACAAATCTGACCACCTCACTCCCCTTTCAAGATCATTTACATTAAACAACACTGATCCCAGTACAGATCCCTGGGGCACACCATTATTTTTTCTATCCCTTGTGAAAACTGACCATTTACTCCTGCTGTTTGTTTCCTATCCTTTAACTAGTCACCAGTCCACAATAGGACACTGCCTCAGTCCTATCCCATGACTTTTTAATTTCTTCAAGAGTCTCTCATGAGGGACTTTATCAAACACTTGATGAAAATCCAGATACACTATGGGTGAAAACAGACATGACGCTAACCACCCTTTAACCACCCTTGGTGGTCATTAGGCATATTTCAGGGCTGCATAGGGCACCAATAGAGCCCTGCAACATGCATAAATAACCACCAAGGGTGGTTAAAGGGTGGTTAGCATCATGTCTGTTTTCACCCTATATCATCTGGCTCCCCCTTATTCACATATTTGTTCACACTCTCAAATAATTCCAATAGATTGATGTGTGTGGAATTTCCANCCTGTGTTGTGTGTGTGTGTGTGTGTGTGTGTGTGTGTGTGTGTGTGTGTGTGTGTGTGTGTGTGTGTGTGTGTGAAATAATGAAGAAGCCAGTACAAGGTGAACATTGTTTGCTACATTGTTCACAGTGATTGTTCAAACTCTGAGAACATTTTGTTTCATTCTTCTTGAGTTTATGAGGAGAAGTGCCTATGGAGGGCTGTTCTGGCTTTTTGAGAGTTAAGTCGTCATGGTGGGTTGTCACAAGATTGCCAGAGTCAGTGGGGCCTATCCCATGACCTACGTGCAACCCGTGTGCACGTGCATGCACTGTGCTGTGCAAAACCTGTGCAGATCCCGTGCAGATGGGGTTTGGGATTGCAGCCACTGTTTTAAATCCTCAGTTTAGCTTTTATAAAGCAAAGATTTCCAACTATGAATTCACTCTTCAAAAAAGGTTAAGCTTTCAAGTAGGTGTCCAACCTTTCACGGCATTTCTGGTTTTGCTGGGGTTTGAAGAAAAAGCATGTGGGGAAGGCTTCCCCACATGCCTTTTCTTCAAACCCCGGGCCACTGAATTAAAACTGGTGACATATTAAAGCAATTGAAAATGCAAGGGCAGAACATTTGACCAAATGCTTGAGGCTTATAGAGATTTTATGGTATATTTTCAATTGCTTATAACTTTTTTATTTTTCAATGACTCTATCAAAATATATTATCCTCTTTTGGGGTGATTTATTTTTTAAAAACTGAGATCTTATTAAATTTATATAAATAATAATCTAGAGGAAACTCACCATTTTCTTTAAGGCTTGTTTAATTATGCTTCCAAAGCTTCATGGTTCTGTCATTTTCTTACAAAGCTTCTTTAACTATACTTTATAGTAGTAACATTATTATATCCATATACATAGGTGGTGCTACATATTCAATATATTGTTTATAGAAATTCAATCACTTAGAAGCTGTTCTAAACCTTCTTTTGAATTGAGACAAATCTTTATTTCTCTCACAGAAAAACAATGCTGGAGCCTATGCTAAGGAATGAGTCCATCATTAAACATCAGGAAGTGTGTAAAGCAGAAGAAATCAATCACTTTAGGGAGCTTCGAGAATTAGTATTGGAAAAAAGAGAAAAAGACCAAGCTGCCCGAACTCTGTTGAAGCAAAGTATACTTGAAATGTATGAGGATTTACAAGTAAGTCCCTAGAGAAATAGCTATTGACTCTGACTTCCTCCACGTAGATACATGCATTTAATCTTACAGTATACCAAAAAATCTTCAGACTTCTCTAATCCACTAACATCAGAAGGAAGTCAGCAAATTTTGCAGAAATTTCACTGGGCCATGGAAAAGCACAGGCTTCCAGACAAAATAGCAGTGTCAAACACCAATGATTAGGTGATGCTCTTAATTAATTTATTGGAATACCAGCTCATGGTGGTAACCTTTAGAAATAACATCATACCTAGTTGTCCAAAGAGAAGGTGAGTTGAATTTTTGATACACTTTTCACCAACTACCCTCAATTTGGTTTAATATCTGTACAGTCATGTTGACTTTTTTCATCAGCCCAAGAAATCCTGAAGATAGAAAATTAGAATTATTCAGCCTCAATATTTAATAGATGAAATTAATTATTTTTTTTTAAAAAAACTTAAAATAAATAAGGACAAAAAAACTGATAAGTGAAATAGTGATGACTCATTAGTCCCAATGAAACGCAGATGACCACTTGCCTGACATTTTTGCTGGCTTTCATCCAGCTTTAGAGTATTTTCAAAATAAATTGATTTACTGTCGACATGTTTACTTTCTCATTCATAAAAGTTCTCCGATATTATGGCAAATGGTGCATGATAGATAAAGGCCCTTTTCACTGAGACACCCCCACCCATCTCCATGCAGTTTTGCTGCATGGAGATGGGTAGAGGCACCCGTGTGAATGCCACAAGGAATGGGTGGGGATGCATGTGCTCTTTCACGCTATACCCACCTACACTCATTACCCATGCACGGAGCAAGCCAGTGCCTAATGCTCGGTGGGTGGAGGTGGGTGTGCGCCCATGGGAACGGATGCACACCCACCTCCACCCACCGCAGCTGCACACCCATCGCCCCACCCACCACAGTACATTTAAAAATGGCCAAAGAAGCAAATAAAATAAACTAGCCAAATAAAGGCCTTATCTTGCATGAAGTGAACCCCTCTGCTCCCAAGGATTAACACTTAATAATAATCACAACACAGACCACAATTTTCAGAAGTTGGCAACTGGGATGCACTAATCCAGGGTTTCTACAATTTTTTTCCCAGATAGCAATTAAGACATTAAATGGAGATTAAATATCAACCAGCCCGTGACTCTCATCTACAAATAATTTGACCTATAATTTGGGAGCCACTGCTTCAGGTGTGAAACAAAGCAGCCTGGTTTTTAGAGTTATGTCCAGAAATTTGTGGGAATCTGGTTCCTTTAAGGAGTCTCTAGTACGGCTGATGCAAACAGCAATTTTTCTGCTCGCAATCAATCAGTCTTTATTATTAGTACGTAACTCAATCGTACACAGATCCATTAAAACATGGAAAATAAATATGTTAAAACAAGGATTAAAACACAAAGAATAAATGTTTGTTTGTATCTTTTATTGTATCAGCAATTTCTGCTATAACAAAGTATTAAATTCAATAAACAGTTAAAACAAACTAATAAAACAAAAAAATGTCATAAAAGTACACAAAAGAGAGAACTTAAAACCCCTTCTAAACATAAAGGAGAGTATCACATTGTACTCTATTTCAGCACTCTCAAGAACAGATAGTCATATACCCGACTTATTGGCATCCTTATTAATCAGCCTAAGCTCTCTTAATCTTTTAATCTTTTCTCAACCAGCATAAGGAACACTATAGCATTAATTTCCTCCAAATCAGAGGCTACAGCCAATGTTTCCAGTTTTCTTTCCATTGTTATAGTTTTCTTCTCAAAAATGGGGGTTATCCATAACACTCTCAAATCCTCAAAAGCCGGACATTGGAAGATCACATGACTTAGAGATTCTAGCTCCAGTGGGCAATTTTTACACACACTATTGAGATGTGAATGCCTTTGCGTCTTCCCCTCACTATAGCCGTGAATAAATGTTAAAACACCAAAGATTAGAACATGAAGAATAAATATGTTAAACATACAGTGATCTCAAAGTGCTTTATATAGTTGTGTGCCGTTATCCTCATATGCTGGATGGGGACTCTGAAGCATGGAGAGTTCAAGATATTTGAATAAGATTACACAGTGAGCCAGTTGGAAGCAGAACTCAAAGGGCATGCCCAGTCCAGATTCCTGTCCACTGGTCCATGCTGATTGCATATGATACCAGGAATGCTTATAACAGGCTTTTCATAAACTAGCTTCTTTATTTAATGCTGATTTTAAAAATCACCTATCTGTGATCACTGAGCAGTTTTGTCATAACATCAGGATTATGGGCAATTAAGCCAAGTAAACTTGGGGTGGAGGCGTCCCCTAGATGTTCCCATAAGTCACAAAGCTGGAGATATCACTGGAAGGATACATGGCTTTATCATGCATATGAACATTCATTTCCTTGGGGGGTTTATTTGTTTTTGGATAGGCATCCTTAGATGAAGCACGAGACAGGGTTTTCAGCCTTCGGGATGCATACAGAAATAAGCTACTAGAGGCTGAGCGGCTAAGACAAGAAGCACTAGCAGTTGAAGAAGCCACCCTCCGAGCAGAACAAGAGAAGAAAAGTCCAGATGCACAGAAAAAAAAGCCAGGGAAAAGTGCAGGGAAGAAAAAGTAACAGTGCCTGGGTTGATCAAAACATCAGTTTTTTCATTGTTTAGTAATCGTTTAGTAATGATGATTTATTTTTAATTAGAAAATAATATTTTAGTATTTTCCTACATTGGTGTCTGCTTCAGAGGAAATGAAATTCTTTCTCTTTTCTAAGTGTTCTAAAATTCATACAGTATTGCTTCCTTTTTAATATTAAATGTTTGGTAGTTCTTATATGCCTAATGGTCATTTCCACCATTAGGTTTCTATATTCCATTACCAGTTTGTGTTTTAGTTGAAGTAAACATTTGCACCAAAATTATTTGTAGTCTATCCGAATTGTTCTCCCAGTCTTAGCAGCCTATTTTGCAGTTAAAAAAAAAAAAAGTTACAACAATCCAGGAAAGGCAGTGTCTCTGGAAGTGTTGGATCAAAAGAAGATAGCTATTAATAGGAAAGAAGCTTTCAAGGGAAATTGTTCAGCTGTACATAGAAATGTCTCCAGATGGTTACATATATCCAGTTATAGAGAAACTCTGATTCAGAGCTGGGTTGATTTCGCTGACTTCACTGAAATCCAGAGAGAAGTTGAAGTCATATTTATTATTATTATTGTGTCCTTCTCCCCAGGGACTCAGAACGGCTTACAACAAAATAGAAAACAACAAAACAGATAAAATCTAACCCACTACAAAACAAAAAGAACCCCAAACCCCCACCCTTGTCCACCCACCCATTCCCACTTCCCATGTCTCACACGTGGAAAGTCCCCACCCCCAAAACACTTTACCATCTGTTACCTGAGGAGTACCTCCTACCCCCTCTTTTTCCCAACTACCCTACCATTTCCAACCCCACACCCCCTCCATACCCTTGCCTGTACCCCACCCTCCCCCACCCCCATAGAGGGAGTTGTGACAACTCCCCACCCCTCCAACAGCCTCAGTCAAACTCACCCACACAACCCTTCCCCACCCCCCAAAAATAAAAACACCATAATCCAGAAAATAATAAAATGGAAACAGAGGATTTTGAGGGAGATCCTCCATGTGCCAGGAATCGTACCACACAGTACAAAACATTAACTTTGCCAATTAGCTTTTGAATTCCTGGACTTTTCAGAAGCATGATCTTAGATGGAGAATAATTTGTTTTATGCAAACATAGAATCTGGAATGCTTTTAAGACTGCCATTCCAGCACTTCCAAACCATTGTGATGCATAGAGCATTTAATTTTACACTTTTTCTTCAGAAATGTTTGTTTACAATGGTTCCTTGTATATGTCAGGCATGACCTGTGTGCTACAGCTGTCACAATTGTGATTGAACACTCTTCAAAACTGTAAATAGCTGGGCCATATTCATCTTGCCATGGAATTTAAAGAACCCCTAGAATGCCCAGTGCCACTGGGTGCCATCCTGTGCCCTCCTTCATGAAAGGTGAAAATATTAATGGAGAATGTGTTCCTGTAGAGGCAATAGTGTACATTTTGCACCACTACCTCATACTCAACAGTGTGAATCATGCATCTAACTTTTGGGCATTCCCATCCTCTTTTTAAGCTGTTGCAAATGATTGGAAAGACTTATGAGGGCCATAAGTAGGTTTGAGGAGTCGGACTCAAACTGAGCATTGAACACACAGAGGCTGCTTTTATACGAGTGGGTCACAGTCATGCGACCTGCTCGCACAATTTTTCAAAATCCCGCAAGGCAGGCTTCTACGTGGCAATGGACGCAATCACACGCATTCAAGGTGGTCGCGCGTTGTTTTCCGACCGTGAACTAAATACCTCGATGGGTGAGGTATTTAGTTCATGGTCGGCAAACAACGTGCGACTGCCTTGAATGCACGTGATCGCGTCCATTGTCGCGTATAATCCTGCCTTGCGGGATTTTGAAAAATCGTGCAAGCAGGTTGCGCAACTGCAACCCGCTCGTATAAAAGCACCCACCATCTGGGTTCAGACTGGTGTGAGGAAAGTGAGAGAATCTGCACGATTCCATTGTCCAGGCTAGACTACTGCAATGCACACTCCATGAGGTTGTCTTTGATGAATGTTCAGAAGCTGCAGCTAGTGCAGAACATGGTAGCCCGCCTCCTAAAGGAGGGTGGGTCAAGAACACATTTTACCTGCGCTTTGCAGTCTGCACTGGCTTCTAATACCTTTCCACGCATAATTTAAGGTGCTGGTTCTGGCCTTTAAAGCTCTAAATGCCCTGGGGCCCACATATCTGAAAGACCAGCTCCTGTCCTATGCTCCATTGTAATCCCTGCAGTCTGCCTGAAGCACCCTTTTGTGGGTACTATCTACCCACCAGGTTCATACAGTCAGGGTATGCAGAGAAGAGTTTTTGGTTCCTGCCCTGGCATTGTGGAGGATTCACTTCCCTGGAGAGTTGTGGTTTTTTGGCAAAGCATTTGGCAGGCGGAGATAGAGGTTGGGGTAGGAGTCTCCAGGAGATAGGAGTTGAGGTTTGGGCCTCTAGGGGTTTGGGGATATTTTTATGTACTTTAATTTTAAATGGTTTTATGTTTTAACCTGACCTGAGCCTTAGGAGAAAGGCAGGATATAAGTAAAAAAAAACAACCATCCAAGCTACAGAAAGCTTTGACATTTCTGCTCAGGCTACTGCATGGCAATGTCGGGACCCCAGCCTTGAACCATCACCACCAGGGTCCTGGCTGCCAGCCAGGATATAAACCTGGCAGACAGCAACAGGAAGCTGGGTGGAGCAGCCCATTTTCTCTGTTTTCTGTCCTGCCTCTGCTCCTGCCTTTGTTCCTTGCCTCTGCTTGGCCTTGTGCCCTTGCTGCCAGCCTTGCTGCCTCTTGTTTCCCCTTCCTGTCTTATCTTCCAGGCCCAGCCCTGATCCCGACCCTCTGCCCCAACCTCCCACCTTCCCAGATGCCCCATATTCCATTCCTTGCAAAAGGAATCCTTCTCTTTTTATGATCCATTGCAAAATAAACAAGCCCTCCTGAACTGGACAGTCCATCACCAATTATCTTGAACCTTTTATTGTTGTTGTTGTTCATTATTATTAAATTAAATTAAACACAATAATCCATTTACCCCAAACATACAACTTGGTTCTTTATCCACATTGGAGCTTGGACACAATTTGTACGGGCAGTGTATGAACCAATACATACCAGAATATGGCTTTCAGACTCAACGTTTGTGGTAGTAGATGGGACAAAAGGCAAGGCTTTTTTCTGTTCTCCTTTCTCCTCTATTCTTCTCTTCCCATTCTGGTGCCCATTCTCCTAAGCCATCTTGGTCCCGCCAGCTTCTTTCTTGTTTTAAAGCATGTTGACTCCCTGTTTCCACCTCTTCTGGGTGTTCCTTTCCAGTTCAACATAATGGCTGCAGCCAGACAAGCTGAGGTGGCCCAATTTCCTGCCATCACACTGCGGGTTCAGCCCAAGGAGCCAGGTAGATGGTTGCATGGAAACCAGGCCAGCCGGCTGCTGTCAGAGCTACCTCCACAGCCATGAGCAGGTGCCCAGTCCTGCCTCGCCTCGCTCCCTTGGCCCAACCAAGATCCCACCCCCAGTCGTGACGTGGCCACGCGCAACAGCGTCTGCTGCTCAAGTGTACGCCAGGCACGCAAGCTGCCGCACCTTGGGCAGATTTACCCCATGTAGGGCAAGGCTGCTCCACAATGCATCCTCGGAATTTTTACGAAGATGTGTTGCGTAGCAGCCAGCAGCTCCCCCAACCCCAATCTAGCATACAATGGCTACACAATGCTCTGCATCGTGGCTACACTGCCCAGATTGGGGAAGGCTACCTAAGGCACAGTAGCCTCCTCACTCTGTCTTGTCTGACTCTTCCTGTAATGCCCATTCCCATTTTTCATAGGAATCTGCCTCCCCAAACAGATGTACGTACCCTGCTTCAATAATTTAGCTGTGCATGCAAACAGGCTCCTGCTATTTCATTTGTAATTATTCTCAGAGATGAGGCACTAAGTAAATTTTGCTTTGCCATCTGCAGACAACAAATGAAAATCCTGTCAGTATTATGCTGTGCTTGTTTGCTTCGTTCTCTCCTTCTTGAAAGGAGTTTATATTGCTGTATGCTATTCAATACTGTTTCCATGGTAATGACATGTGTTGGCCTTTTGCTTGTGTAATTCTGTGGGAGACTTCAGTACAGTAAGATGAGGCTGAAGTTGAGCTAATCAATTCAAACACATCACAACACAGAAAGAAGAAACTAGTTTCTAAAATTGTCAAGAATGACATGAATAACCAGTGGAATTGCAATTGTGTGTAATGGTGTAAGACAGTTGTACCCAGGGTTAAACTGTTGCCAAATGCTTGTGGGACACACATGGTTTCTTAATCTCTGATATTAAAAAGTAACATGGCGTAATCATATTCTCTAATCCAGTCTGTGGAATAATGCGTACACACCTGCTAACATTTGACCATAAGAAGTAAGTTTATTCATTAGATGCACAGTGCGTGCAAAGCTTTATTCTGTACAGTGCACATATGCTTGACAGAGTACTGTAGTAGTATTGTACTAGGCATAATGTATAAAACTCCCCACAGCATTTGCTTAAATTGTGAAAATCACACACACGCACACACCGGACAAGCTTCCGTTTTGATGGACCCTTGGAAAAATCAGGTCCCTGTTTTGGGGGCGTAGTGTTCCTGGTGTGCTGAAGGACTCTGGGTAACTGTGATCCCAGAAACCATAACTGCTAAAGTTCCATGTCCAAGAAACCTAGACAATGTGTCCCTTTTGCCCCCTGTTGCATCGCACTTCCACAAGAATGTTCAATACTCATGGAACAGGGACAGGGTTGAAGTAAAAAGGTGTTTGTTCTGTACAAGGTGAATTGCACAAAGCTAAAACCTGAACGTTCTACAGGGATTATGGTGATCAAGAAGAAATTATCCAACATGTGCTTATTTACTTGACTGCTCCATACCATTCGTGGAACAAGGCTGATAAAGGTGGTGTTACATATTCACTGAGATGGGCCACTCTTTCAATTAGTTTGGTAACATAGCGGCTGTGCACCTTTTCCTAAATTTGCTGCAAATCATTCCCTCAAATTAGTGCTGTTGTTTTTTATGGTTTTCCTGATGAGTCCTGAGAAAATGCAGACTAATTATTAATTCAGTACCAGTAGTGTACCTGACACTACAATCCTATTTAGAGAGAGGTCCCTACCCCGAGGGAGGTTACAATCTAAGAAGGACAAAGAGGGGAGACAAGGAAGAGGAGAACATAGGAAGAAAGGTATATTCATGATGTTCAGAAGTCACAGGTGTTTAGGTTTCAGGAAATTCTTACAACCAGATTTTTATGAACCTGCTTAGTATCCTACAGATAGCATGTTTGATGACTAGGGATGTGCACAGTAACACTTTCGTTTCTGTTTATTAATATGTCATTTGTTTAGTTATATTTCATTAGTCTTTGTTTTGTTTTCATTTTTACTTTAGTTTTTTATTTCCATTGGTTTCAATGGAAAACACATTGTCGACTGTAACCTTATTGTTTTTCATCCAATTTGGGTGCATCTGGGGAAATGTGTACTCCCAATGGAGAGCATTGTGTGTGCCAAGTATCAGAAGGATTGAATAAATGGGTCCAATGTTATAAGCAGTTGGATTTTCTTATTTTACAAAAACCTGTGTATACATTCCTGAATGTAACATCTTTGTGTACCATCCAATTTGGATGAAATATAGTAAGGTTATACCCCTCTCCCCAGGTTTACTGTCCCTGACAAATTTCAGAGAGATTGGATGAAGCGTCCTGATGTTAAAAGCAGTTTACTTGAAAATGCATTTCTGGCTGTAACATCTTTGTATTCCAGCCAGTTTATATGAAATTTGGCAGGGTTGTATTTCACATGGTTAGGATCATCTCTGCCAAATGTCAGAAAGATTTGATAAAGGGTCCCACTTTTATAAATTTACACAGCATCTTCAGAGAATGAGCCAGGGATTATCTTATTTTTGTCATTGTGGTAAAAGATGCGTTTGTGATGCCAATTGGCCAGCAGAAATGTAACACACATCATTCTGTGCTGTGACCACCCCAGCCTCTCTCCCCCACTTGTTACTGGGAAGTTGAAAGCATCTGCTTAGGAAAAAGCCAGTAAGGGATTCTCTTATGTTCTTTGTCACAGTGCTGCAGGATGTGATTGTGATGATAATTGGATGTGTGAACAACGTCTCCTGATTTCTAGGATGCTATGCCCCTGCCCTCTGCCTTGCTGTCTGAAGTTCCAGTTATGTCCCATAGACAAAGAGCAGGTCCAAAGAACAGCAGCTTATATCTGCCCTCTATGCCTGTCTTGAAGCCACCACCAATTGGTCCTGTAAAGCTGGAAGCATATAGTACTTGGCCAGTGAATGCGTCTGTCAGTTTGTTGAGTTGCTTCCTGTCCTCCCTCCTATAGCCTCCCTCCCCCTGCCATGCCAGGTGCCTGTCTGACTGGCACTGCATGTGCTACTATTTACCTGAATAATGGTCTTCAAGTGGACAACTTCAATTACTTATAAAATTGGGACTCTTTATCAAATCGCCCTGACATTTGGCTGAGATGACAGGGAAGGTGTGAGATATAATCTGGCCAAATTCCATGTAAACTGGATAGAATATAAAAACGTTACAGCCAGAAATGCATTTTCAGGTAAATGGCTTATAACATCAGGACCCTTCATCCAATCTTTCTGGCATTTGCCAGAGATGGTAACCTTGCTCTACCCATGTTTCATGCAAATTGGATGGAAGACAAAGAAGTTGTAGTCAGGAATGTGTACACAGCCTTTTGTAAAATCACAACATGCAATTGCTTATAAAATCAGTTCCCGTTATCCAGTCTTTCTGACATTTTGTACACATAATGCCCTTCATTGGGGGTACAAACTCCCCAAGGTTCATCAAAATTGAGCAAGAAACAAAAAGTTATAGCCCAAAATGTGTTTTTCATTTATTTCCTATTAACTCATTTCATTATGTTCTTTTGTTTTCATTATTCAATAATGAAAACTAAAGAACCTTCTTTCGTTTTTGTTATTATAATAGCAAAAATGAAATGCACACCCCTATACATGACACTGTTTCGTTACACTAAACTTTTGGCTCCTTCTATCAGAACACATTCAACACAAGCCCCTTGTCTTTACCTTCAAGGCTCTTCATGGCCTTGCTCCCCCTTATCTTTTTGCACTTGTTTTCTGCTAAAGTGCTTGGGAACTTTTTTCCTCCTCTTCCACCACCCTCTCTCACCCCAGCTCACATAAATGTCTTTGTTTCTTCTTCCATGTGGCACCCTAAATAAGCTACTCACATGCATCAGTGACTTCTCAACTTCATGAATGTACCCATCTCTCCACCTCCCTCCTCCTTAGATTGTAAGCTCCTCAGGGTAGCAACCTGTCTCTAATTATGATTGTACAGTAGCAAGTACATTGCTGGTGCTATATAAATAACAATAAATAAATAAATAATAATAATAGTAGTTCGCATTTTCTCAGGACTCATCAGGATAAAACAACAATGATTCAGGGGAGTGATATACAGCAAATTTAGAAAAAGGTGCACAGCTGTTAAGTTTATATCAAGCCTAATATTAAGAACTCAAGACCTGACTCACTAAAAGAGTTACTACAGCTCAGCTTTATTTAGTAAATTACTCAACACAAGTGAGTTGGGTGAAAGCCTGAGCTTAACAATCTGGCTGAACCAGCGTTCTTACATACTGTGAGGGCCACCAAAAACACTAAAATGATCTCAGATAAAATAAGAAAAACTGTTAATTGTTAACTTTCAAATAACAGACACAAAAATGTTTTTAAAAGAGTAAATGCCCCAGTACAATTATTTTTCTACATAGTCACTATAGCTATCCCCAAAGTGCATTCTCTTCATTAATAGGTGTTGCTGGCCAGCTATTTCAAAGCCTGTCCACTTTTCACATGATTTGCCCAGCATTTTAGTTATTCACATCAAACCTAAGTCTCCATAGATTTTCATCCTACAGCAGCTTTGTGGATCCTTCAGCAAGGGTTGGTTTACGCAAGGGAGGTGACATACAAGAAGTCATGGAATGGTTATAGCAGAAATGCCAATGCTACGCCAGAAGGGAAAGATGAAGAGGTGGTACTGAGGGTGGATCAGCAGAGATGGATGCAAGAAATAACCACAGATCTTCAGGACAAAATATGGAGACCACATTGTCATACAAGCCTTTATACAATGGCAACTCTAGAGAATGAGACAAAGTACAGGAAAGGTTTGAGTAAATAGTAATTCAGTGAATACATTGCTTCCTTAGCAGCATAGCTCAATAAAAGGTATTCGCTTTTATTTCTGGGATTCACAAATATATTATGAGAATAATTTTAAAATCTGTATTTTATTTACAACCAAAATTGACAATTATCCTCCATTGTTTTAGGCTCTGTTTGTGCAAGCAGATCTGTGGAAGCAGATATCTGAACCTGTGTAGAGTTTCAGTGAAATCAACGGCAAGAATCTGCCCACACAAATGTTTGTGTAAGATCAGTCTCTAACGCTAAATGCTGAGCCTAATTTTGACGAGCTCAGAACAACCAGTCATGGCAATAGGGAAACATAATCTTTGCTTAGAATGATTAAAAGTCAGTTATGCTATAAGCAGAATTCACTCTTCTCAGTATATCATAGATTGAACCCAGCCATTGCCAGTACTACTAACTTGAAGAAGGTTTCTACTGTACATTAGTTTTTAAATGTTGCCACTTAGTTCTCATATGACTTGAACAACTATGACTCCTCCTCCCTCCCAAGATTATTCCTCCACTCTCAGACAAGAATGGAACTTGTCTACTCCAATCTAGTCAAATTTAGACTGCTTTAATTATTTTTATCATGTTCATTATTTTATTTTGATCTTTTCTGTTAAACATTTTATTGTCAATGTTTTGTTTTTTTAAAAATTGTGGTAGTTGCAAAACTCCCCCACTCTAAAAATAAATAAATAAATATTAAATAAATAAATAAAATACTCCTCATTATCTCAATGTTCCGAAATGGCTGGCTAGATGGAAACTAGCCGGCATACTGCCTAGGAGGAAAATGGCAGTGAGTAGAAGGGGAGAAACAATTTCACAATTAACTATTTCAGCATCCTGAATTGCTTTCTCTATTCTGTTCTCCTTATATTTGTTTCTCTTCCATCCTTATCTACAGCTACACAGGAAGGTGACCTGGGAGGGGCTATGGTAATTGTAGCTTGCCTTGCCACCTAGCATGAGGAAAACAGACCCAGAAATTAGGAACTGTGGAGGGCCAGGAGGTTCTCTCCCCTAGCTCAGCCACTTTATACTGACAAGCACTTGTGTGCGTGCTCCTTGGGTGGGGAGAGCTGAATGCAAAATGAATACTCAGGCCTCCTGCCCCAATTGGAATCTAATTAGATCTCATAATTAAGACACTATTATTCTCCATGTGTGTTCGGCTCAATTTAGACACACACATCTGAAGCGTTTTAGAAAAGAATTCTATAACCTCCTGTCATCTATAATTCCCTGCTGGACTTTTTTTTAAAATAAAAGCATAGATAAATTAATTTAAAAATATGTTTGTAGAGCAGGACCTAGGGGGGACCACCATCTCTAGGCCAAATACAGCCCCATACCCTTTTGAATCGGACCTCTCTGGCTTCCCCACAGCTGCTACTGATGTGGCCCATTGCCAGGGCTGCTGGCCAAGGGTGAAAAAGCAGTGGACAGTGGGAGCTCTACTGCTCCCTGCCAATGTGTAAGCTCCAGCCCTAGCCTCGCAGCATCCGAGTATAGTCTGGCTGCTGACTGGAGTTTGCAAGGCAGAGGGGACTGCGGCTTCCCACGGAACAGCTGATTAGTGAGCAGAAAAGCTTACCACCATCACCATTTTTTTCCTTTTTTGGTGCAACCCACTGGCCAATAAGGTTCCCCATACCAACTTTAAAGCTCTTTCACTTAGTTACAATGCTATCTGATATAGGGATAGAATCTTTCAGCTTGGATAAACCCCACCTGCCTTGCTAACAGGTACACAAAGCACCTGCAATCACTTCACTCACTGAAACACAGCCACTCCTGTCATGAAACACTGCACGTGGTCTAAAATGAAGAGTAGAGCTGTGCACAGAGTCAAGTATTTGTATTTGTGGGTTTAGGATTTGCACTGATTTGTATCTTTCCCTGTGTTCATTGCATTTTCCCCAGTGTTGCCTATGTGGAAAACTCAGTGAACATGAGTCTCTGCAGTTTTATTTATTATTTCTTTATATATATTGGCCGCCCCCTCAGTTGGGTTACTTTTCAGGCAGCTACCGCTGCCTGAATACTTAAATGTACAGCCACTGTTCATTATAAACAGGGAACTGCTGAAGCCCCGATTTTGTGGAAACCGCTTGACTTACATTTCTGAAAATTTAACCATGGCTGTAAGTTGTGAGGACCATCATATCCACAAATTTTGAAAAAGATCCATCAAGAAAATAAAATGTTATTACTGCTTAAACGTTAATTGCTAGTGGTCAAAATTCACACTGGCCTCACGTATTTGAATCATCAATATCTCCTCCCCCTGGATGAGTTGAGCCCCCAAACTTCACAGGCTTAGAGAATGAGATCAATAACAAGTGCTTCTAAAATATAATACTGATTGATGCTGCCAAAACCAAGTTATTAGTGATAAAAACTCAGTTCTCCTGGTTCACGCATGCGCACTTCAGCTCCTCCTGTCGGAGAGCTAGGGAAGCGGCTGTGTCCCATCCCCCTGTGAGCTCTGTGCGCTGCTCCCCGGCCCCTAGCTGTCCGTTTCATTTTTAAAAAAATTAATTCTGCCACTGCCGCTGTGGCCGCTCTATCTGCAGCCGACCCGCCTCCCGCCAGCTGACAATGGGCTCCCAGGCTCAGGCTCCCCACCACCACTCCTGCTGGGGCCACCGGGCTCACACACGCTGGCCCGGCCTCACCGCACTGCTGACAGGGAAGTGGGGCTGCAGTTCAGAGCGAGCGAAAAGCAGACAACAAGGTTTGCCTAGCCGGGGCAGGGTGGCACACAGGGAAGTGAAGAGCAGCAGGGGGGCACTGGCTAGCAGGTGGGGTGGAAACTAAGGGAGTGGGTGGGGGGCACTGGCTGGCAGGGGTTGGGGGGGGAAACTAAGGGAGCAGGTGGGGGGCACTGGCTA
>QEPC01001533.1:7079106-7099867 GCA_003113815.1 Sphenodon punctatus
GGGGCACTGGCTAGCAGGTGGGGGAAACTAAGGGAGCAGGTGGGGGGCACTGGCTAGTGGGCGGGGAGGTAGGGGGAAACTAAGGGAGCGGGGGGGCACTGGCTAGCAGATGGGGCGGGGGGGAAACGGAGCGGGGGGGCACTAGCTAGCAGGGGGGGGAAACCTATGGTATTCCTTACCATACATGCTTCATTTTTATCAATAACTAAATTTGCACATTTTACACTCATGAAACTTATCATAATTTGACAAGGAACAATTTTGTCAGAGTAATTTAAGTCTGTTTCTACATAACTTCATTATGTAAAACGAACTGTATAATGTCTACACTCACTTTCTTTACTTCATTGTATGAACTGTACACAATTTGTATACATGTAAAGAACAGACTTAAATTACTCTGACAAAATTGTTCCTTGTCAAATTATGATAATAAAATAGTTTCATAAGTGTAAAATGTGCAAGTTTAGTTATTGATAAAAATGATGTATGGTAAGGAATTTAGACATCTATTACATGTATGTTGATGATAAAATATTAAATATTGCTCTAAGCGTGAATTAATTTCTATGTTTTTTGGCATTTATATTTTGTTGTAATGTATGGAGTGGAAGGTGTTTTGAATTGTAATTGTACTGAATTGGGTTTTTTGTGTGTATTTTTAAACTGTTAAGTTTTTTGCTTTGGTTAATTTTGACACAGAAGCACAGTGAAGCTCTGTTAGTTTAACAGGCAAAAAGGGAAATGCCGTAAAATTGCTGCTACATCTGCTACCAATTTTAAAGGGGTAACACTGGTTTGGGGGAGGATGGAAAATATAGCTAGCTTTTGGTGAAGGTGGAATGGGATGTGTGTCTGTCTCAGAGGAATCGCTGGTTTGAGAGAGAGTGAGGCATGCAGCTGGCTTGGAAGGGGAGAATAGAAATGGGACTGTCAAGTGGTGAGTTGCTGGCTTGGGGATGGGGGAAATAGGCATTGGTCTGGCTTGGTGTCACTGGCTTGCAGGGAAATCGGGCATGGGACTATTCTCAGGAGGTTGCTGTCTTGGGGAGTGGAAATGGGACATTGGGCTGACTTGGGGAGGAGGAATGCTGCATGGATCTGGCTTGGGGGAATGGTTTCTGGTTCAGAGGGGAATCATTGGCTTGCAGAAAGTGGGATTCCTAGGTGGGAATGGGGCAGGCTTTGGTGGGGGGGAGCGGGGGAGTCCACTGACTTGCAGAAGGAGTCACTGGCTTGGGAAGGAAAGGAATTAAGCTGCCAAAGACTCACCATTTCTCCCTGACTGGGCTGGGCTGCAGTGTTAGAGACTACTGTTCTGAGACCACGGCAGCCCCTGAAGGTGAGAAGGGATCACTACAGGCTCCCCAAACAGATGCCTAAGCTGAGAGTCGGAGAGCAGCCCATCTCCAAACTGGATATGTGCTGCGGTTTGGGGGTCCATTTCAAGATATCAGATATTACATTTTGGAGGAAATGTTGGGTTCACTCGAAAGCTGAATACATAGACCTAGTATTCGTATTTCAAATATAGAACCTGGAAAGGTCTTTTTTGCATTTATTTGTATTTTGTTGAAATGTGACTGCACAGCCCTAATGAAGAGCAATGCTATGCAACTATGGGAGGAAGAAAGAAGATGACATCCTATTCAAGTGAAACTAGCAGGAGAATAGATTTTAACAGGGGTGTGCATTTGTCTTAGTTATTTTGAATAACTAAAACAAAAATCCTATTTTTGTTTTTGTTACTGCAATAACAAAAATGAACAAATAGTCCCCAGAATTTCAGAAAAAAACCTGAAGGTTTTGGGACATACATTCCAGGCTGTAACTTCTTTGTTCTTCATCAGATTTATAGGTTATTTTGTTAGAGTATACACCCCATTCAGGGGATCATCCCTGTCAAATTTTAGAATAATTGGATAAAGGGTCCCAATTTTATAAGCAATTGAATTTTCATGATTTTAACAGAAGTTAAAGAGAGGTTTAACAGAGGTTAAAGAAGTTGTGCATGCATTTCTGGATGTAGTGTCCTTTTTTGTTTTTTTCAGTTTGGATGATAGTTGGACAGGTTGTACCCCTTACCCAAGGGATCCTCTCTGCCAAATGTCAGACAGATTGGATAAAAAGTCCTGATTTTATAAGCATCATGGTTTGTGCATGCATTTATGGCTGTAACATCTTTGTTTCCCATCCAATGTGGATTAATTTGTACAGATTATACCCCTCACTGAAAGGATCATCCCTGCCAAATGTCAGAAAGCTTGGAGAAAGGGTCCCAAATTTGTAAGCAATTGAACTTTTGTGATTTTATCAGAAGTTGTGCAAATACTAATCCTGATAATTTTGGAACAAAAACGAAAATTTCAGGACATAAACAGGAGTTCAAATAGCAAGGCATAAGGAAAAGAGAAACATCCCATAAATCAAGAGGCATGGATGACACATCCAGACTGGCCAATTGGCATCCCAAACACATGCTGCAGCACTGTGACAAAGGACATGAGAGAACCTCTTACTGGTTCTTTCCTAAGCAGATGCTTTCAACTTCCTGGTAACAAGCAGGTGGGTTGGGGTGGGCACAGCACAGAATGAGGATACGTGATTGACATTTCTTCTGGCCAATTGGCATCACAAACACATTTTGTACCGCTGTAACAAACGTAAGCGAAACCCTGGTATAGGTTCATTCTCTGAAGATGTTGCTCAGGCTTCCAACTTGCCTGTACCTAATCACTGCAATTGGAGAGTCTTGGGGATGGTCACTGGGAGCAAATATAAGCTTCTGACAAGCTGCACAGCCCCCACCATGGCTAGATCTTGTTTGGCTTGTAGGCTGGCTCAGTGCTCTGTGTGTGTGACTGACTGTGCTGTGGTCTTCAGCCTCACTGCAAGTGCTCAAAGAAGTAGAACTGTGCATCTACTCTCCCCCTTTAATCTTCCTACAGATTATGGGGTGCCAATGACTGAAGGCTGTGCCAGTGCATGTCACTGTTCCTCCTCTGCCCACCTCCTCCTGTCTTCTTCACCCTCTCTACAAGTGCTCCAAAAATCACTGATCAGATCTCTGCATCTAGCAAAGTTTCTATAAGTTAAACGAGATGCTTGTAGCAGGAGGGGGTGGCATGCAAATGCTAGTATAAATTAATTAATTACATTAAATAAACACCTGCAAGGGATTTAAGGAAATTTGCAACTTCTCTTAAAATCACAAAAGTTGTATTGATTATAAAATCCGGACCCTTTATCCAGTCTTTCTGAAATTTTTCCGGGATGATCCATTTGGTGGGAAGTACAAACTGTCAAGATTTCATCCACATTGGATGGAAAACAAAGATGTGACAGCTGGAAATGTGTGTGCAAACCATGGAACTTAAATTGCTTATATAATTGGGGCCCTTTATCCAATCTTTCTGAACCTTGTCTCGGATGGTCCCTTGAGTGAGGGGTACAATCTCTCCACATTTCATGTAAATAAGATGAAGAGTGACGAAGTTACAGCTGGAAATCCAATTCCCATTGAAACCAACGGAAAACAAAAATGAAACTTAAAAACTAAAACAAAATTAATAATAAAACTGAAACAAATGCAACTTTAATAAAAACAAAAACAAAACTTTTTGTGCACACCCCTAGATTTTAAGCAGGTAGAATAGAATACTTAAATGAGGTTTTAGTGAAAAGTGAAGTTATAGTGGAAGTAGAGTGAAGAAAGGTACTTGGGTATCACCTGCATTTCAGGTAGTGCTTTAGATATCCAGGTACTCCCTTGCCACAAAAACGAATACCCAAATAGGTACCCATGTGAACACTTACCTGGGGGTGAGGCAGCAGCAGTGGCACTGGGGGGGTGTGGGTCTAGTGGTGCTAGCAGTGATGCTCGTGGGACTAGTAGCAACGGCAGCAGCAGCTGCACTGTGGGCTTCATGGCAGTCTGGGCTGTGAGGCTAGGCTCGGTGTTCCCAGAACTCACAGAAGCTAACTGTGTGCCAGGAGAAAGGGGTACAAGGGCCTCCCAAGAAATGTAATTTTCTGCAACGCCCCTTGCCAGACTGAGTGAGCATGGAGCTTTAAGCAGCTATAACTCCACCCTGAGTCCTTTGGTAGAAAGACAGCACAGAAATATAAATACATTTTTAAATTATTTATAATAGTCCCTTCCGCCACTTCCTCCAACACCACTGCCACTGTGTTCCCCACCCACCTCCCCTGGTAACTGCTGGCATAGTAACTGCTCAGGCAGTTCAGCTACTGTAATTTTGGTGGGTTTACCCATTTTTATAGTTAACTGTTTCAACTTCAGATGAAAGGCATTTTCCCACTAAGCTCCCACAGGTCACTTACCTTGGGAAAAATTAGTTTGCACAACTACATAGTTTGGCAGGAAGCCCTACCCCACAACAGCGTTGTAAATATATGTCAATTATATACTAGCTAAGGAAACAAGCCTACTGCTCAGGTTTGCAGGAAGGGAGGTGGGCAGGTTATGCTAAAAATGTTGTTTTGGGGACAGAATCTTTAGCATAACCTGTCCACGGGTTATACTAAAAATGGGTAGATAGTTAAACAATAAATGGGAGAATGAGATCTGCACTTTAGGACCACTAGGAATAGAATGCCAGGAACATGTCTGGACAAAGCTTTGGTGAAGGGTGTTGACACTTTGCAAGCTCATCACAGGTACCTCACAATTGGTTATTAGTGTTAGAGTGAACAAAGCCAACAGACAGCTAGTATTTGCTGGAGGGAGGAGTAACTTCTGCTCCTTGAAACAAAGGGCTGTCAAACACGTCAGTGCATTTTTTCACCCCTGCCCTACCGTCACCTTATGATAGCATTTCATATGAACTTGCTTCCCTCATGGGATTTCTGGGCCCATTTCAGGAAGGGGCAATTCACCTGGAAGCAAATCCATTACATGCCATTGTGTTGTGTGAGCAACCAGTATAGGTCAAGGGGTCACCCTGAGGTTATCCCAGGGTGACCTATTGGTTTGGACATTTCCCAAGGTTCTGGAGTTGATCAAGCCTGCCTTTTCAGAAAGAGCCATGGGATATATAAGCATTTTAAAGGCTTGAGGTTTATAGTTTTGTAGGGTCTCAGACTGTTAGGGGGGCTTTATGCCACAGAGGAAACTATGATGAAACACTGGGTCAGTATGGACTCAAACTGAAGACTGCAACCTGCAGTCACTAACATGATTTTCTGCAGCAAGCATTGCTCCAGAGAGTGGGGATGTATCTAAATGCTGTCTCAGCAGTAGGAATGTGCAAACAGAACAGGTTCGGATGTTTGGCCATTCAGTCCAAAAACTTAGTTCGGGTTTGTGGGTTCGGTCCCACGGAGTTCGGACCCCCGAACGTTCTGAAAGGTCAGTCCCACGGCAGAAGCTTGGGGTGCTCCAGGGGTGCCCGTGGGGGCATGGCAGGCCATCAGAGATGCAGCAGCAGCAGAGACCAGGAAGGCTTGGGGCTTGGCAGCCTGGGTTTCCCAGGCAGGCAGGCTCAGCGCTTGGCCCCTGTGGGTGCCCGTGGCGCCATGACTGGCCGTCTGAGACCCAGCGGCAGCAGCAGCAGAGGCCTGGAAGGCTTGGGGCTCGGTGGCTGGCCTGGCACCTCTACTTGTCCAGGCATTGCACGCTGCCAGGCATTGGTGGAGTAGTAGCAGACATTGGATTGCCCGGTAGCAGAACCCATGGTGCAGCAGCGGCAAACATTGGATTGCTGGGGCACAGAATCCATGGCACAGCAGAGGCAGCAGAAGTGGACATTGGATGGCCGGGGCACAGAACCCATGGCATGCCGCCTCGAGCCGACTTTGGTTGGGAGAGTGCGGGGTATAAATTAAAGATGAAATGAAAAATAATGGCTCCCCTTGACTGTAACGTAGGCCCCAGAACCCTGACGGTGGGTCCTGGGGCTGGAGTGGCTGCTTCTTGATGCGGTGGAATGACAGCTCCCCATGAGCTAAATGATGGCCCCCGAACCCTGATGGTGGGTCCTGGGGCTGGAGTGGCTGGCTGTTCCTTGATGCGGTGGAATGACAGTTCCCCATGAGCAGAATGACAGCCCCAGAACCCAGACAGTGGGTCCTGGGACTAGGGTGGCAGCTTCTGTATGATGTGGATGGACAGCCCTCCCTGCCTATAATGTAGGCCTCAGTCCCAGAACCCTGATGCTGGGTCCTGGGGCTGGAGAGACTGGTGGTTTCTTGATGCGGTGGAATGACGACCCCAGAACCCTGACAGTGAGTCTTGGGACTAGAGCAGCAGCTTCTGGATGAAGTGGAACGACAGCCCTCCCTGCCTGTAATGTAGGCCCCAGACCTCTGATGGTGAGTCCTGAGGCTGGAGTGACTGGCTGTTTCTTGATGTGATGGAATGACAGCTCCCCGTGAGCGGGATGACGGCCCCAGAACCCTGAAGGTGGGTCCTGAGGCTGGAGTGGCAGCTTCCGGATCATGTGGATGGCCAGCCCTCCCTGCCTGTAACATAGGCCCCAGAACCCTGATGGTAGAACCTGGGGTTGGAGTGGCTGCTTCTTGATGCCGGGTATAACACCTAAATCTATCTAATCTAATCTAATCTAATCTAAATAAAACTATGGAGGTAAATGTGTGGAAATGGGTGAAATAGGAGGAGGATGGCAATGGATTGGGAGGAACACACTGTGGGAGAGGGAGAGTTCTGAAAACGCCTTCTGACAGGATCAGTGGCTAGCTCAGAACGATATGGAAAGGGGGGGGAGAGGGAGGGCAATTACTTTTGTTCCTTCTGCGCCCGCCTTACCACAAGACCCATTGGCTCTGTGCATCTAGCCCGTGGCCAATTGCAGACTGCCCAGCCAGTGGTCTGAGGAAAAGAGGGATGGTGATTGGGTAGGCTGGCTGCTAGTCCAAGCCTCTGCACACCTCCTCAGCTGACACACACACACACATCGGGCCTGCCAGCCAGTTTTTTCCCACGCGAATGCAGCCGAACTCATCCAAACGCGCTCGAACTGTTTGGGGGTTTTGGTGTTCAGTTCGGACGCTCGGTTCGGGGGTTCAAACTGGCTGAGTTTGGGCCAAACCCCGAATGTCCGAACCACATTTGCACATCCCTACTCAGCAGAAGGTACTGTATAATTTTGATTTAACCAGTGACAATTGGAGACCCTTTGATAGGTCTAATGACTCTTGTCCTTTGCTGTGACATTTACTGTACAAAACATGAGCACCAAACTTCTGTATTACTGCTTTACATTAGGAACAGTCAGACAAAGGAAAAATCATGCTGTCTCATAGTTTGCTTTGTTATCCCATACCATACAGTGCGTATTTGCCAGCTGAGGTATTTGTTCTGTATTTAATGGCTAGGAAAAAAGAGGGCAGTCAGGAAAACTAGTTGAAGGATTGTAGAGTTCTAGAGAACAAATATCAAGGTCACCTCAAGTGCTGGGTTGATCTGTTTAAATCACTGGTTTTCTAAAAAGGTTTGAACCGCAACCCCCCTTCCATTTGTCTCTGGTAGTTGAGGCCTCTCCCCACACCCATACATACACATTCCTGCTCTCCTACAGGTTTCCTTCTCTCTTCCTCACTTGCCACTCAATTATGTTGGAGGTTCCCCTAGCTGAATCAGAGTAGAGTTGAATGTTCTCCTCCTTGTGGCCCCCCCAGAAAAACTTCTCCTTCTGTGGAGTCCACCCACCAGTTTGAAAAACACTAGTTTAAATAACTCTCCAGTGGGCCATTCTGCTCAGGGCTAACTTCTGAGCAATCATTTGTCCACTGCTATTAAGCAGCCGTTATCGGGGCATCTTTGCAACTAAACTCCACCTCCAAAGTTAGCATTTATGCAGGAAAAGTAATTTAGACTCTCCCCCCCCCAAAGAGCCCCAATAGCTTCATTAATCTCCAAATGCTTTACCACATCTGTTATCCTTTAATTGGACTGGGGTTTACATAATGAATGTACTGGCTGGAAACTTGACAAATCTGTTCTGGGATGCCTTGCCTCTGAAGTATGGAGAAAGGTTGTGTGCTGCAAGCAGAGGCTGAGCTCTGAGCTGCCAGTCTGCTTCCCCCCAGCATCAGGCAGTCATTGTCTAGACCACAGTAGCCACTTTCTGGCTAGGCAAGGTCTCCTTTGAATTTAAAGGCTAGGCTGGAGTGGATATAGGATACATACAACATCCATGTTTGTTTATTTATTTATTTATTGTTTACATTTTTACTCCACCTTTCTCCAAAGACTCAGGGTGGCTTATAATATCAAAAATATAAAATATAATAAAATACATTAAAATCCCTTAAAACCCTATCATCATCCCAAACATCCACCCCACCCTTTATCTTCAGCTACCACCCATCGATCCTCTTCCCCACCCCACCCCCCCAATCAATCCTATTCTTGCCAGTTAAACACCTGGCCAAACAGAAAGGTCTTGCATCTCATCTGGAATGAGGCGGCTCGGGCTTAGGCGGACCTCCAAGGGGAAGAAGTTCCATAATTGTGGGGCAGCCACTGAGAACGCCTTCCAGGGCACCCTCATTGTAAGAACCTCATGGGAAGTTGGTACTTGCAAGAGGGCGCCCCCGGACAAGCTCGGATGCCACACCGGGACATAGGGGAAAGAGATGGTCTTTCAGATACCTGGGGCCCAAGCTGTTTAGGGCTTTATAGGTTAAAACCAGAACTTTGAATTGAGCCCGGAAAGCTATTGGCAGCCAGTGCAGACTCTGGAGCACTGGCGTCATGTGCTTCTGGTGATCCATCCCTGACAGAAAGCGGCCACCACATTCTGCACCAGCTGCAGCTTCCAAACAGTCTTCAAGGGCAGTCCCATGTAGAGCGCATTGTAGTAGTCTAGCCTCGAGGTTACAAAGGCACAGATGATGGTGGTCAGATCTGAATCTGATAGAAAAGGTCACAGCCTTCTCATCAGATGAAGTTGGTAAAGAGCACTCCTGGCCACCGCCACAACCTTGGCAATTCAGGTGTAGCAGTGGATCCAAGAGCATCCGAAGGCTGCAAACCAGAGTGACCAAGGGAGGCTGAACCCCATCAATAACAGAGGTTCCCACATTCCCCAGGCCACAAGATCGTCCAACTATCATCACCTTGGTCTTTTCTGGATTCAGCTTCAATCGGCTTGCCCGCATCCTGTCCCCAACAGCAGCAGAAATAGTCAACCAGGGCCAAAAACACATCTTCAGTGCCATGCTCAGGACAAAAACCTGCCTGACATGGGTCCAGGAGACTGACAGCATCGAGATGCACCTGGAGCTGTGAGGCAACCACCTGCTCAATAACCTTCCCTAAAAAGGGGAGGTTCAGATAAGGTATACACACTCTTCCTGCAGCTCTCTCCTCCAACAGGAACAGCAGTTGACTGGGTTTGCCTGGCAGGGATGAAGAACCTTTTCTCCCACAAAGGCCACTTTGAAAATTAGTACAAGATCCCAGGGTCTTAAAGAAGTTTAGGCTGGGGTACTTCAGTGCCCTCAGGAAGAGGAGGTTCCAGAGATTGTGGATTTGTGCCATGGATCTGCCTTCCCCCTGCCCTTCTATGGACCACATCTTTGCTCCCTTATTCTGAGCTCAAGTCTTTCAGTGCTTCTGGGTAGGAACTGGATCTGGGGGCCAAATCCAGAAGCATGAAAGTGGCCAAATAAAAACTATCCATGGGCCACATTTGGTCCCCGGGCTGGAAGTGCCTCACCCCTGTCACGGAGGGAGGGTGGACTTTGATTAGTTGAGGTGGAAGCAATTTAACGGAGTGCCAGAGGTCCCTTCTATTGACATCTATACAGGTATTGCTACCCCTGCCCTGTGTCATCACCTGATTGCATCTGCCCTACTTTATTCACCCCATTTTGTTCATTCAGGTTAACTTAGTCGTGATTAAATATTCTTATTGTTTTCAGAAAAATAGGACATGCATAGAAACAACAGATGAGAAAAGAGCCCCTGAAAGGAGGATGAAGACAAAAAGAGAAAAGAAAGCCAGGGAAGAGAAGAAGGAAGTCCACATCACACTGAGAGAGAGAAAACAACTTGAAATAAGATGTGTTCCAAACACCATTCACCTCAACAGCTGAAATGAGCTCAAGACCAATGGTACAGTCTGACCAGATGTAGGAGCCTGATTCAGCCTGATTCAGCCAATTATTCTTAACACAGGCTTTAGATGGCTACCATCAGGCGACAGTGTTTCAAAATATTAGCCTTGTATGCCTCACAGTTCCCATCTGTAGAAGGAGGGATCTGTGATGGGTTGCAGAACATCAATATGGAATTGCCAAGGAAAGGGTTAATTCTCCAGCAGGCATGCCTGATGCCTGGTTTCCAGCTGCTGCACAGCTGAAAGTCCTGATTGACAGAAAGCTGATAGGGGGTAAGGTTGTGACGGTGGAGGTCATGTGACCAGATAACCCTGTTGATATAACTGGGAACTTGGAGGGTTTGAGAGGGGGCACAGCTGTGTCTCAGACTGAGGGGAGAAGCTTGCTGCACTGATTTGTGAAATGATATTGGGGTGTAGGTTTGCTTAAGATGACCATCAGGGCCTTGGGGAAAAGTGTAGTGAAGTGGTTATTAACATTAAGGAGTTACCTGAGTGATTCAGGTTATGATGAGCTGGAGCCATGTTTCACCTTTAACCTTTTCTCTGTATCACCAGTTTAGCTCCTATTCAGTGTTCCAAGCAATAAAGCCAGGTCTCGCTCTAACATATAGGTATCACAGGCGGCTGCCTAGGGCAGCCAGTTGAAGGGGGCAGCAAAAACTTCAGCCACCCCCTATGCTGGTATACCTGTCCCACCACAGGTAGGCTCTGTGGCTGGATCAGGGGCGGAAGAGGCGAAGGGAGCTAGGGCCATCTAGGCTGGTAAAAACCCTTGCACCCTCGCTGAACAATAGCATGTTCTTAGGGGTGGGACTTGGTTGAAAATACCGGATACCAGTTTTACCAGATATCAGATCTTGGATTAAAACCGGTATACCGGTACCGTTTTCCCCCCCTTTAAATCAAAGGGGAAGGTTTCCCATTGAAATCAATGGGAGAAAAAAGTTTTTTAAAAAACCAATGAAATTACCTGTAATAAAGACAACATGTAAAGAACTTGTTTCCTAACTACTGCTAACCACCAGACTACACTTTGTGCCCAGTAGCCCCCACGGCAGTGCCCACTACTACTTTTTTTTTCTTTAAAAAATAGGGTTTTTCCCCACAGCACTCAGAAGTTAGATTTCACAGTATCATCATCACAGCAACTGCCAGTGGAGGACACTCGCACAGTGGCACGTGATGTCAGTCAAGCACACAGTTTGTAGTTTGCTACTAGAACTGCATAGAGACAGAGAGGTCAATAAATCCCAAATCTACCATCTTAGTTGACAACCACATATTCAATTGGCAATGCTAACAGTTCCAATGCCATTGCCCACACAACGACCACCACAACAGCAATCCTAAATCAATCCCCACAAATAAGTCCTCTCTCCCCATTTTACCATAGCCCCATGGGGACAGGCAGTGGAGGCTCTCCATCTCCTTGCCCTGAGGCAGGGCTGAAAGGAGCAGCCCAGCAAGTGCAGTTCAGAGTTTACATTGCAGCAGTGTTTTCCCCCCAACCAGATCCCCAAAATAGATCACGTTGCCATCGCCTACCTTTATCCTGAACCTCTGAATCTTCAATTTTCGTGCCCTCCTTGGCCACCAGTAGTCTTCTGAAGATGTAGGCTTCGGGACACAAGCCTTCCTTCAGGCCTGGAGAACTGGGAGGACTGAGTTAGCTCCCAGTCCTGCAACAAGCCGAATCAGAAGAGATTAAAGGGAAGAGAAGGACAGGACAGAGGAGAAATAGGAGGGGAAAGGTTTTTGTGGGTGCGCGAGAAGAGGAAGGGGAAGATGGGTTCCAGTGGGGAACAGGGGAAAGGGAACTCCATTGTGCGCGCCATTGCCTGCTCCGTTGTCTCCGTTGTCTGCTGCAGCTCTCTCTTCTGCCCTGCTTGGAAGTCCACTGCGAGGCTGTTCTTGTGAGGGGGGAGCTGCCCCCGCCCCCAAGAAGAGGTTCTGTCTTCCCAATGCACCTCTTCCTGGGGGTGGGGGCGGGCAACATTTTGCATATGGGAGGGGGGCTGCCGGGGTGGAAAAGGCCTTGCTGGGGTCTGTATATTTATTTATTTATTTATTNGTCTGTATATGATGGGATGGGGGGCTGATGGGGTGGAAAGGGCCCTGCTGGGGTGCTCCACTCCAAAGAGGTGTGGAAAACGGAAAGAGCCCTGCTGGGGCTTTCCACTCCAGTGTGTGTGTATATGGGATGGGGGGGGACTCGTGTGTGGGGGAGGTGTCCCCACCCCCAGGAACACGTTCCACCCTCCCAATGCCCACTGCACCTCTTCCTGGGGGGGGGGGAGGGCGAGACAGGTGTGGGAATGGAAAGAGCCCTGCTGGGGCGCTCCACTCCAGTGTGTGTAGGGGATGGCTGCTGGGGGGCTGTGTGTATGGGGGGCTGCTGGGGCGCTCCATTCCACTCAGTTGTGGGAAATGGAAAGGGCCCTGCTGAGGTGTTCCACTCGTGTGTGATGCTCCTCCCAAGAGTCTACGTTGGAAACCCCTAGCCTCTCCTGAGCCCCAGTCTTGGCCTCACACTGGTGTCCTGTCAGGGGCACCCTCCTTCGCCGTCTTGTGCTCCTCTGAGGAGGATGGGGTGGTGGTGACTGGTGAGTGACTCACCATGAGCCTCCCGATCATCACCCTCCTGCTCACACACAGAGTCCCCATCCCAAGAGATTTGGGTGGTGTGGGAGAAAGCACATGGCAGTGAAGTGGTCCTGCATCACCTCTACCCCCGAGGGGGCCGGTGAGCTGTAGTGCAGAGCTATGATTGAATGCCCACAGCCCGCTCAACAGCAGGGGCTTCAAAATGTGAGGAGAGGAGAGGAGCCTGACCTTGGTGCCAGAGAGCACAATTTGGGAGATGCCTAAAAGGCTGAGGACCCAGACTACCAGACACCAGATGGAAAATGTGAGGAGCTGCTCCTCAAATCTGCCAGACCCACTGAAGTGAAGGGAGCTTGTGCCTGAATGACTGCTGCACTTATAGTCCAGAGACATTAGGAGAATAGCTTTTCATAGTTTGATTTCTTGATTTCTGTTTATCAAAGAAAGATTCTTCTTATGATTTAAATAAGCAAGAGAACTTAATTTTGGTCCCAAAAATAATGTCTGTATGCTCACAACTGTACCAGCATGCAGTCCTGATAGGAGCATCACAAGAATTGCAAAAGCAGGGGGCATACAAAAGTTTCAGGGGGCATACAAAGGGAAGTACAGAAAAAGCAGCTGAGGAAGGATGGACAGATGGATGAACTGACCAACTTAAGGACTGGGTGACTGAAATGTCTTCCTGTTTTTGAACCTGCAAATGCAACCAACTGGGGGTAATTTCAGACGTTACAAGACCACGGTCAACCACAGTGAAACCCCTGTGGTGACCAAAAGTCCCATAACATCTGAATGATTTCTGCCAGATGTTCACCACGGTGAACCTCTGGAGGGAATAATTTTGACCACGATTCTGGACCTCTGGGGGGCCGGAGGTCGAGAATCGTGGCTAGCTGGACCATGATCTGGAATCGGCCAAAAGTAACGTCTGTTAGAATCTTTTCCTCTGGCTGTAGCAGCGTATTGTGCTGTTCCATTATTATTATCAGTTATCTAATGCTGTACGGCATTGTAAAGTATGCATTTACAATTATTCATGTTGTAAATTATGTACAACTAGTAAATATGTACAGGTGAACAATGAAGAGCAGTTCGATGTGTGTCCTTAGGCGCTAAGTAGACCTGGGTTGAGATTTTATGTTGAATTTACAATGCCAGTGAAACAGCTTCTGTTGGTGAGAGCATGCAAGCTTTCAGGACACCAATGCTACTTCGAGTACATCACTTGCATTTTAAATGGCAACCACAGCCGTTCTAGAATTTAGTGACCCCAAAATTACGTGAAATGTTAACAACTTGACATTTGGCCTGCTCTCTTTCAAGGTGTAACTACAAGCAATTACCAGGCAATTAACAAAAGAACAAGACCTGGCCGGATACATTTGGGGGCTGAATCTGTGGGTAAACTTACATGCACGTAAGTCTGCTATGTGTGCAGGGCCCGGAAGCTGCATAATCAGCCCTGGCTGATTTCTCCCAGATTGCTGTTGTGTGTGAGTGAGGCACTCCAATTTTCAGCCCCGCTTTAAACTCTGATCTGGCATTTAGATTTGATCTATGTGTCAGGTCAGAGTTTAAAGCAGGGTTGGAAATAAGAGTGTCTCGCTCACACGCAACAGTGATCTGGGGAACATCTGGGACTGATTATACAGCTTCTGGGGCCCCGCAGACATCGGAGTTTAGCAGAGTTATGTGCGAGTTCACCCTCTGAGTTCACCCAATTAGTTAATGAATCCTCACAAGAAGAAAAGCTGCAAAGGAGCAAATGATCTGAATTTTGAATTCCATCAATGCCAGGAGCTACCATCTGAAGAGCCAGGGATGAAAGAATGCAGAGCATATTAATTCTAGACAATGTCCTCTGAGCAGAGAAGAAAAACTTATTCTTCCTTCCATACTAAGCTAAAGTTGAATGAAACGGTCAAATAAAACCATTATTTGTAAATAGGACACAATTTGCAGTATCTCTGAGGAGTCCTAGCCTACCCATTCATTTCATTGGCATCATGAGACTCCCAACCATCACTCTCTATAAGATACAAGAGCCAAACTGAGGCATGTTTCAAGGTAGTATTTTTAATAAGCTATAGTGAGAGTTCCATATCTTTATTTTAGGTTTATGCATTTTGCAGCATTCTGGATTGATGCAAGTGTCTGGTCTCACAAATGTGAAATTGTTAAGTACAAACTCTTAAAATGCGCTATTTTTGCCAACAGAACTTGGGGCTGTACTCCACATAACAGTTTTCCTGGCTGCTTGCTCCTGAAAAAAGTAAGCCTCACACAGGAAGACATGGCAACCACAAAGTTCCCTCCCTCTACTTTAAATGGCCATGTACAGACCAAATGTCTCACAGGAGTGCTATTTATTTTATTTATTTATTTGGATTTCTGTCTTGACCTATCTGCGAAGACTCAGGCAGCTTACATAAAAAAATATTGTGTAAAAATAAAAAAACCTACATTATGTATTGTACAATGTAGGTAACTGCATAGCTGGCCAAAAAAATAATCCTGAAATAAGTAACCTTGCAATTGCTGTGTTTAGTCACTAGAGGAAGCCATTTCTGTATGTATGTAGCATGCCTTCCTAGACTACAAGAAAAAGCATCTATAAACTGTGGAGAAGCACTCTGCTTTAAGCTTATTTTGAATTACACAACAATACCTACACGCATGGAACTACAGTGCTGAAAGACAACTTGCTTGAGGTAAGGCCTGCACCATGAATTAGTTCCCCGCATCCCTCCATGGCGATACAATCACAAATGAACACATATTAAGTGAAAGCGTGAGGGTGGAGTGAGTGCTGAATCTTCAGCTGACATATTTTTATTTTGGAGGCACTGTGGATAGGACAGCTATCTTTTTAGTCTCTCCCCTACAGCAAGATATGTACTCCCTTCTGAGTAGGGCTATAAAGGGACCAAATAAAAACATTATAACTGAAAATCAGCAAAAGCAGAATGCTTCCAGCTAGAGGTGGGCCGAGTCTGGGACAGTGGCAAGCACTGTTCTAATAGGTTGGATTTTAATGCTCTGTAAGAATTTGGCGTTGCTCACAATTACCGTGTGTAATGAGGTTTCACCTATCTGTCACTGGCCTGCAGTTCTAGACAGCAATTAGATCAACAGCAGTAACTGGCACAGTTGTGAATATCATAAGCTTTAATGATCATATTATTCCACTTGAATATAATTGGCATGTGCTTTTGAAACACGTGAGTGTTTATTTTTTTTACCTAGATTTCTTTTCTCTTTGTCCTCAGGGCATTTAACTTCTCTGCTGACCGCCTTCCTCCTAATACGTTAGCCAATGGTACTACTTAGTATTAATCTCACTGAAGGAAAGAATTATGCTGAAACACTGTCCCGTGTCCCCTGCACAGTGCATCATTCTAAACCTTCAGAAAGTACATGTTCTTTGAGGGCCTTGATGGATGAAACCATTAAACGAGCCTTCTGCCCAGTTCCCTGTTTGGCGTCCAGTATAGGACAGCTGTGTCATAGTTTATCGACCCATTCATTATCAGGCTATCGTGAAGTAGAGAATTTTAAAAGCATCATGACTTGCCGTGAAGTTATCTATCCCTCCATAAACACAGGAGGAAGGGGTTACAGCGCCTTTATATTGGATCATCTGGCCAGAACATTCCAAATTGGTTACCCAAGTTGGGCACCAAAATAAGTGACCTGATTTTTCAGAGGCACGGATCACTCACTGCTCTCAGTGACTTTAAATTAAGCCACTCTAAAACCAGGTCACTTCTATTTTAGTTAATTTATTTAATGTATTATAGTCTGACTTATGTGTCGCCCTTCGTTCGACCCTGTTGATCTTGTTAGATCTCTCAGCTGCATTTGATACCGTTGATCATGAGTTGTTGGTGACTCGGTTGCGGGACCGGGCAGGGATTGGCGGGACTGTTCTTGAACGGTTCCGCTCATTCCTGTCTGGGAAAACCCAGCATGTGGTGCTGGGGGAGTTTTCATCTTCCCCCTTGGGGCCTCACGTGTGGAGTACCGCAGGGTTCCATTCTATTCCCTCTCCTGTTCAACGTGTACATGCAGCCTTTGGGAGAGGTTGTTAGGGAGTATGGAGTGAGTTGTCCTCGATATACTGGTGTTTGTCCGCTGTAGGGGATTGAATGAGGGTAAGCCGCCTAAGACTAAATCCTGACAAGACAGAGGTGATGGTTGTGGGGAAGGCCGGGGTGGTGGTGGTTCCCATCATTGATGGGGTCCTCCCCCCCCCCGCTTTCCCAGGTCTGGAGTCTGGAGGTGCTCCTGGACCCACAGCTTCACGTGGATGCTCAGGTGATGGCTGTGGCGAAAAGAGAATTTCGGCAGTTACATCTGGTGCGTTGACTTAGTCTGTGTGTCTCAGACTCAGATCTGGCCACAGTCATCCATGATTTTATTACCTCCAGACTGGATTACTGCAACGCGCTCTACGTGGGGCTACCCTTGGTATTGGTTCAGAAGCTGCAGCTGGTGCAGAATGCAGCAGCCCATCTCTTAATGGGGATGGGCCAACGCGAGCATATAACACCAGTGCTTCGCTCTCTGCACTGGCTGCCGGTAGGTTTCTGGGCCCAATTCAAGGTGTTGGTGCTGACCTTCAAAGCCCTAAACGGCTTGGGCCCCACCTATCTGCGGGACTGCCTCACCTTCCAGGTCCTGGAGCGGCCCTGCGGTCAGCTGGGAGCGCCCTCCTTGGGGTTTCCTGGGTGTCTACTATGAGGAGGGCGTTCTCCGTGGCTGCGGAACTCCCTCCCATTGGAGATCCGCGTGGCTGCCGACCTCCCCTCTTTCCACAGACAATGCAAGACCTGGCTATTCCGCCGGGCCTTTCCCGAGGTAGATGGGGTGGGTGAGTTGGGTTGGGGGGGGGGGAAATGGGGTTTTATATGGTTTTAATTGAAATTATTATGGTTTATTTTAATGTTTTAAAATGTTTTAATATATTGTGAGCCGCCCTGAGATGCCTGAGGCAGGAGGGGGTGGCATATAAATTGTAAAAATAAAAATAAATAATAATGGCTCAAGGCGGCTTACAATCAATAAGAAACCCTAAAAACATATAAAAACACCAGTTCCCTCCCCAAAAACCCTGCTCCTAAAATCCCCCCCCAAACCTTCCCTAACCCCTCTCCCCAACCCACAATCACACGCCACCACCCCAACCAAACAGTCCCTATCCCTGCCTGCCAAATGCCTTACCAAGCAAAACGTTTTGCACTGCCTCCCAGTGGCGGCGGCTCCTGCAGGGCATTATGGACATTGGCCCACAAAGCCCTGCAGGGGGACCGCTGCGGCTTTAGTTTTAAAAAAACAAACAAAAAAACAAAAAAACGCGCTGCCGTTTCTGACAGCTACAGCAGCCTCTGAGCTGCTGCCGAGGCTGCTGTAGCTGTCCCTACCGGTTCTCCCTTCGGAGAGCGAGTGGGTCCCCGAAGGGACAAAAAGGTTCAGCAGCTCAGCTGCCCAAAGCGTTTTCCTATAGGAAAACGCGATTGGGGCGGCTGAGCTCCTCTGTCCGCAGCATGTATGGGACATGCTGTGGAGGGAGGGGCTGAGCCTTCCATTGCGCTCAATGGGCGCAATGGAAGATCTCGCCAGGGCGGTCGGGCTGACAGCCCTGGCGAGATACTAGCTTGGTGGGGACTGGGTAGGGAGCAGCGTGCGTGCGCGCGCTCCTCCCTGCTCAGAGCCCACGCGCCTTAGTTCCCCACGCTGCTGGGGGGGAGCGGCAAGGCTGCAGCATGCTCTAGTCTAGCCTTGAAGTCTTAGAGCATGCTGCAGCCTTGCCGCTCCCCCCCACCCCCCCAGCAGCGCAGGAGGAAGCGGCAGAGCGGGGAACTAAGGGCTGTGTTTTTTGTGGGTTTTTTTTAATTGCCCGCGCGTCCTCCTGGCTCACTGGGGACACGTGGGCAATTTAAAAGAAAAAAAACCCTCCCCTCTCGCCTAGCCGATGGATCCGGAGCGGCAGGTGAGCGCCGGCCCCGGAGACAACAGACTAGACTCAGCCTGGTGAGTGTTGCCCCCCAGGGGGGAGGGTAGCTGCGGGGGGGAAGGGGTGGGTTTGTAGGGGGAGGGTGGGGTCCTCAGAAGGTAATGATCCAACTCACTCACACTGAAGGCAACAGATTGTGGCATAGACTGTTTTTGAGGGACTATGCCGTGGCTGTGATGATGGTGAGGAAGGTTTTCCTCTCCACTATCATAGCATCTGCAAAGTCTCATTTGGTGGAGCTGTTCTTGGTGGTGAGAGGCCTGGTTAACATGGCCTGTCTTTGCCAGGAACCAGAATCATTTACTGCCTGCTGTGACATTTTTATTGATTTCTTTGTAGACAAAATTGCTTGTACTCACCACAACTTGGGCACTGCCATTTCTACTGCAGAGTCAAAGTTTTGGATTATATGGACGCTCAGTCTTGTATGGTTTGTTTGGATCAGTTTCAATCAGTATCACCCATCAATGCGTAGGATGTGAGTGGGGTGATGTGGCCGACCAGTTGTGAATTAGATCCTTGCCTGTCCTGCCTGGTGAAAGCCAGCCAAGAGGTGTTGGGGCTGTTGCTGGCTGGATTTGTCGGTGCTTCACTTTGGGAGGGTAGGGTGCCAGATGACCTTAAAAATGTGGCTGTCCGGCCCTTGCTTTAAAAAACATCTTTGGATGCTAACTTCCCAGTCAGCTATCACCCTATCTCTAACCCTCCCTTTTTAGGGAAGGTTACTGAATGGGTGGCTGCCTGATGGCTCCAGGCTCCTCTTGGTGCTGTTAGATTCCTGGACCCATTTCATCCAGGCTTTCATCCTGGATCTGGCATGGAGACTGCACTTGTGGCTTTGGTTGTCGATCTGTGCCTGGAGTTTGGCAAAAGTATACTCGTTGATCTTGTTAGATCTTTCAGCAGCCTTTGATACAGTTGATCATGAGGTGTTGACATGATTGTGGGATCTGATGGGGTGCATGGGACTGCTCTTGAGTGGCTCTGTTCATTCCTGTTGGGGAGGTCTCCGCTGGTGGTGATGGGTGATTGCTCATCGTCCCCTTGTGACCTCCTCTGTGTGGTCCCACAGGGTTCCATCTCATCTCCTCTCCTGTTCAATGTGTATACAAGGCTGCTGGGCGAGTACATTTGAAGGTTTCGTGCAGTGTCATCGATATGCTGATGACACTTGGCTCTACCTCTCTTTTTTCATCCAACCCAGCTCCTGCAGTCTGTGCTCACCCAGTGCCTGGCTGCAGTTGAAGACTGGATGAAGATGAGCCAGTTGAGTCCGAATCCTGACAAGAATGAGGGGGTGATGCTGGACAGCCCTGTGACTTGGAGGGGATTGTGACTCCTCTTATTGATGGGATCCAGTCCCCTCTGGTGACTCAGGTCCGCAGCCTTGGAGTGCTTCTAGACCTCCTGCTGCACCTGGAAGGAACATCAGATTGCAATTGTGGCTGTGGCCAGGAGCACTTTCTACCAACTCCATCTGGTGAGAAGGCTGTGGACTTTTCTTTCCAATTCAGACCTCACCACCGTCATCCATGCTTTAAAGCTCTAAATGGCCTGGGCCCCAATATCTGAAAGATCACTTGTATGTGGCTGGGAGAACCCTCCTACAGGTTCCACCTGTTACTCTTATCCATGGGACTGGGGTGTGCAGGGGAGTGTTCTTGGTTGCTGGCCTGGTGCTGTGGAACTCCCTTCCCTGAAGGTTCGCTTGAGCCCAAGTCTGAGCATCTTCTGGAGGCAGCAGGGGCGGCTGGTGGCTTTTTAGTTTGGAGGGGCAGTAAGGCCGTCTGGCCGGCGAGCTGGTGGGCGGAGCCAGGGCAACGGTGGGCGGAGCCAGGGCAACGGTGGGCGGAGCCAGGGCAATGGTAGACGGAGCCAGGGCAACGGTAGGCGGAGCCAGGAGTTCCCAGGGTTAACATCAGATGGAAGAAAACTCAGTCTAAAATGCACTTCAAGCTTAAAAGGGAAACAGTGGCAAAACCCTGGCACAACCCAGGAGCTCCCAGGGTTAACATTGGATGGAAGAAAA
>QEPC01001533.1:7101668-7112851 GCA_003113815.1 Sphenodon punctatus
GAGAGAGGCAGGAGGGAAGGATGTGAGGAGAGAGGGGGGAGGGGGAGGGGGTGGTACGGGTGTGGGAGAAGGAGGTGGGTGGGAGGCAGTGTACTGACAGATCTTGTCAATCTTTGCGGTGAAGAATGATGCAAGATCCTGAGCAGCAAGGGAAGAGGGCAGAGGAGGGCAGGGGGGTTTAAGAAGGGATTTGAAAGTAGAGAAGAGGCGGCTAGTGTCGTGAGAGAAAGATTAGATCCTGGAGGCATAATAGTGTTGTCTAGCTACAGAGATAGCCAAGGAGAGGGAGAATTTGTAGTGGAGGAAGTCAGGAAGGGAGTGGGATTTACGCCAGAGGCGTTCGGCAGTCCGGGTGCAGGAGCGGAGGTAGCGGGAAGCGAGGGGGGCAAGAGAGTCAAGGGTTGAGGAGAGAGAGGTGTTGAGAGCGGAGATGGCAGAGTCAGGGGAGGAGAAAACAGAGGGGAGGTGGGGGGATAGAGAGGAGGCAAACTCCATGGGGGTAATGGCCTGCATATTGCGGAAGGGGCGCGGAGAGGGGGGGGAGCAGGAGGGGGGTTGGTGGGAGAGGCTGAAGGAGGTGAGGAAGTGATCAGAATTATGGCAGGGATCAAATGAGAGGTCAGCAATAGAGCAATTTCGTGAGAAGATGAGGCCAAGGGAGTGGCCGTCGGTATGGGTGGGGGAGTCGGTCCAGAGTCAGAGGTCAAAGGAGGAGGTCATGGAGAGAAAGCGGGAGATAGAGGGCGTGGAAGGTGTGTCGACGTGAATGTTGAAATCACCAAGAATGAGAGCAGGGGTGTCATCAGAGGGGAAGAAGATGAGCCTGGATTCAAAGTCTGGGAGAAAAGAGGAGAGGGATCCTGGGGGTCAGTAGATGACAGCAACATGAAGGTGTAAGGGAGAGTATAAACGCACGGAATGGGCCTCAAAGGAAGGGAAAGAGAGGGAGGGAGGGGAAAGGGTCTGGAATTGACAGGGATTGGCAAGGAGGAAATCCAACCCCCACGGCCCTCACGGCAGGGTCGGTGAGAGAACTAAAGGCCCCCAGAGCATAGAGTGGTCATTTAGTGTGTTTTTAAATGTGATGCATCCATGCATGGCCCCCCCACCATCCACGTGTCCAACTGCATGGGGATGCGCACTCCTGTGACACACACACACCCCGGCCACCAGACCCCACACACAGCACAGCCAAAAAGTCCAGAATGCCCCGTGTGGTCCCGGGTGGCCACCGCCATAGATGGGGCAGCCATGCTGGCAGCCGCCCATGTGAAGCCCTCCCCGCACGTTTCCCGTTTATGGGCACCCCACACCCATCCCACTCAGTGACCATGAACCCTGTCTCCCACTGCTCTCATTTTAAAACACCCTTAGAAGAATGCATGGTTTTCTCTGGAAAAGAAATACTGGTCCACTTAATGCTCAACTTACCCACAGAAAGGATTGCCAAGGATATTTTAAATGCCAGTAGCATTACTGGGTTTGCAAGAGGACTGACTATGTTCTTAGAGGACAGGTCTATAAATAGTTATGCATCAAACTGGTCATGTGACGAGAAGACCTCCAACTGGCAGGAGGTGGGAGTGAACAGCAAAAATGCATCATTCCATTTTGTTCTATGTGCGCTTCTCTGAATCAATTGAGCCTGGCCTTTGTTAGAGACAGGATTCTGGACTAGCTGGACTATTGATTTGATCCAGTATGGCACTTTTCATGTCCTGGAAATATCCACATCAGCCAGCAATGTTTATCAGAACCATGAGCTCACACCAAGGGGTGAAACAGTGCATTCAATTAGAAAGGGGAATAAGATTCAGCTTTGCATATATTCTTATTGTTTATTTAGCAGTGGTTGGAAAACGGTAAACTTTCCTATGAATATTTTTTGAAAGGAATGAAACTTTTCCATCTCCTTGGTTTGTTTTGTAAACTTTGTTTGTTTTTAATGGAACCAAAGAGATTTGTGGTTTTGTTTGTTTCTCTTCACCTCCTGAGCAATTTCTCTCCTTTTTTGTTTTGTCCCTGTAAACAAAGAATGCTAGTGAACGTAATTCACAGTGAACACATTTAATTGCTCTTTGTAAAGCCCTCCATTTCTAATGGAAGCAGCTGGCTATTTTGTCCCTGTCAGTATCAAGGTACGCTCTCTCCTTGGAGTCAAGTTCCCTCCTGGGAGCTCTCAGCTTTAGGGGTGCAGTGGGAAGCGCATTTGCTTCCCATGGATAATGCCTGCATTTTGGGGCACCTGCAGCTGGCACCCAGTGGGCTTACTTGGTCCCCCCTCAGGTGCCCAATGCCCCAAAATGCAGATCTTTCCAGGACATCCTGGGAAGCTCCTGCCCTGACATGCTCCCAGAGCTGATTTACCTGCCTGGCTGTGTCGTTGCTCCTCCTGGCCCAGGCAGTGCAACAAAGTCCTCAGAGTAGGGGTGGGGCAGGGGTGGAGAAGCAGCAAGAGCAACAGCACAGACAGGCAGGCAAGTCAGCCCAGGGAGTGACCTCTATCAGGGTCTGGGTACTACTTGTCTTTTTAGCATTCCCTGCTCTCTCTTTAGGTATCTCTCTCTGATCCCTACTGTGCCTTTCACCAGGGCACTCCACTTTCCTCTGGGGCTTATTAGGGCCTTCCCTTTTCACATACCCAACATCTCCTCAATTGTGACCCTTTCCTTACAATGGGTTCATCACTTTTAAACTCACTCGGGGCTCTCTCTCTCTCTCTATGGCTACCCTTTCCTTCTCTCCAGGTGCCATTCCCAAACGGACACCTTTTTTCATGTCCCAATACCTCACAGTTCCAGCATTCAGTCCTTTCAAAGGCTTTTACATATCTTGGTCCATTGTTTATCGTGCCCCACAATCCATATAGCCTTCCTCTCTGTACCCCCAGAGTTTTTGTCTTTCCCTGGCCTTACCATCTCACTGGGCAGGTTCTCCATGTGTGTCCTCACTGGCCAGAGTTATAGCAGTCTCAGGCAATACCTCCCCCCGAGGGTTCCTAGTAGTTGCCAGTTTGTTTCAGTTCTCCGGGTTGTCATCCTCTCTGCTGCAACACCAGCTCTACAAAGTTCCACAGACTCATGGGCTGTCACCATCTTGGCTGCATCCCTCCAGAAGTCATTTTGTCTCTCCTGGATATCCACATTCTGCTGTCTTGGGCAAGTCACCTTACTTCAGCATGTGCTCAAGCCTTTGTCCTTGGGTGAGTTTCCTTGCACTTTGCTTTGTCTCTTACTCTGTTGTTGGTCGCAAGCCTCCTTCTGGGTAGAATCCTCCGTCTCTCTCTCTCTGGTTCACTTGCTGCTGCTAACCTCTTTCACGCCTCTGTCAGGTGTTCTTTCACCTTGTCCTCTCTGTTAACACACACTGCTGGGCACAGACTTCCTTTCACACCCTCACTGGCAGGTCCCCTGCCCCAGGTTCATAACCCCCTTTGTAGGATGGCGTGGCAGCCAACGTTGGGGTTTGCCTGCATTCTCCACTAAGTTGTAGCAGGCAGGGGCTTGCCAAAGTGAGTATTGTCAGGATCCGCACCATAACTCAGTCACTTATGGGAATTGGCCTTATAAAGGTTTATTCACACCACACAGTCCATAACACCATTCTCAAGCCTAGCCAGTTCTCTGGCTGGCTAACATAGTCCATCTTATAACTCGCACAGCCTCTGGTCCCTCTGTCTTGGTTCTAGACTCTCAGTAGGGCTGAAATGAGGGTGGGGGCAGGAGGAATTCGCTAGAATTGAGATGGGGCAAGAACTTGGGTGTTCTTGCCCCCCAAGTTCTCACGAATTACCCGAGAGGGGGGCCCTGCACGGAAGCTGGAGGTGAGCAGGAGGCAAAGACAAACCCCTGAGTACTTCTGGCCCCTGTCTGGCCTCCACATCTTGGAGGAAGGGAAGGTTGGGACGGGGGTGTACTTACCATCTGGGAGGTTGCGGACACTCACCCCTGTGCTGCTCCATGCAGTGCTTGGCCCCTTCCCGAGTCTTCAGTTTAAAAAAACCCCCAAAAAACCCCAAAAACTCACAGCTGGAGCATGTTCAGAGCACTGCTCAGCTCTGCATGCCTTTTTTAAAGATGGCACCCACAGGGCCAAGCAGCTCTTCTGAGCATACACGGCCCTGCAGCTGCCATCTTTAAAAAGGGCACACAGAGCCAAGCAGCGCTCTGAGCATGCTCCTGCTGGGGGAGGTGGTGATGTTTCTTTTAAACTAAAGACCCAATAAGGGGCCCAGCATGGCATGGAGCACCATAGGATCCCCGCCCCCAGATGGTAAGTAAACCCCTGCCCTTGTCCCCACTCAAATTTTCCCTTCCCCGCCCCAAGCAGGGATGCCAGAGGTACTCAGGGGGCTTGTCTTCGCCCCCTGCTCACCTCTGGCCTCCGTGTCGGCCCCCTCACCTGCAACCCTCAGCCCCCTCGAAGGCTCTTGACAAGAAGAGGGAGGGTTTCTCAGCTCTAGGCAAGATGGGAATCTTCCCCCCTTCTTGTTGAGAACTGGTGAGACAATCAAGCCAAGTTTCAGCCCTAGCTCTCAGTCAGGCCTCTCTTCAAGCTTCAGGCCTCAGCTCTCCAGCGTAGCTGCCACAGCCTCTGGTCCCTCTATCTTGGGTTCCAGAGATGTTCTCTGTCTCTGAGATCCAGAGTGCTTTGGAGTTCCACTGCCTGCTTCCTCTTGCTTTATACACAAGAGTGGGGTATGGCTTCAGTTCCACTCTAGTCCTCTTAAAGGTGCAGTAGCCCTAACATGCTGCTCCCTGCCACATAGGGTCATATGCTTATATTAATACTACTTATGTTCACTTTAGGCTTGATTGTGGTAGTCTTAGCACTGAGTTCCTGGACACTTTTGGTTCAAAGCATCTCTATTTTGGAGGGGTGGATGGGTGGGGGGGGGGGGGGGAGGGGAACAGTTCAAATAACAGAATGACCTTTCCCTTTTGTTTATAAAACTGTTATATTTTACTTTTTTTTAATTAAAACAGTTAGAATTTACATGTTTTGTTTACTTTGGGCAACAATTTCAGTTGCAGCATTAAATGCTGAAGTGAACAATTTATCTTGGTTTTGTTTCTCTTTCATTTCAAATGTCAACAAACATCATAGGACTGGAGGATTCCAACTACTCTCATAGGAGAGCAACACAGTGAACATTTTGATACTGTACTTTGTGGGTTTTCTGTCTATTTTGTAATGGAAACATGGGAAACGTTCTCCTGGCATGAGCAACATACTAGAGCTTCAGATAGCAGTGTTGTTTAAATACAGACTGAAGTCTATGTGGTGTTTGCGTCAGAGTTTGCACCCAGCACTTGTGTAAATGATAAGAATTAGAGACTTGAATTTTCAAAGCAGGCGAACAAATGTATCCACACAATTTGCACTGGAGTTAATGGGATACCTATAGCTAAACCCCTTATCTGTTTTTGAAAGTTTCAACTTGTAATCCATGATGAAATGAAAACCATGTTTCATTGTGGGGATTACTGATCTCCAGTGAGATCCATGAAAAACAAACAAACAAAGATGGGAAACAGTCGTTCTTCACTACCGCAAAGAGAGAATGGGTTTAAATTGTAGCAGTGTTGATTTTGACTAAATATTAGAAAAAACTTCCTAGCTGTAAGAGCAGTTGGGCAATGATATAGATTGGACCTTATTTCACTCCAGGGAGGTTTTGAAATCTCATTCATTGGATGTTTTCAAAAACCAGCTGGACAAGCATGTTTGCAATACTGTAGGTAAAGGATATCCTGCCTCGGAGTAGGTGTTTGGAGTTGGTGGCCCTTGATATCCCTTCTAGCCATAAGTCTTAACTCATGCAAAATTGTCAGTGAAGTCAATGATATGTCAGTATGGACCTCTACTTGGAAGACTGAGCAAGGCCATTTTCTCTCTAAGAATTCCTCTGAGCTGTCTGTTTGTTGCCAGACGATGTGGTCAAGGCCAGTAGTATAGCAGGGTTTAAGAAAGGGTTGGACAAGATTCTGGAGAGTAGGTCCATTAGCAGTCAGGTAGGTTTGGCAACAAATTCCACAACTTAATTGTGCATTCAATGAGAAAATACTTTCTTTTATTTAGTTTAAATCTTCTGCCAGTTAGTTTCATCAACTGTCGTCTACTTCTAGTAATATTTGAGAGGGTAAATAACCATTCTCTATTAACTTGTTCCACACCACTCATGATATTATAAGCGTCAGTCATATCCCCAAAGGAGGTTTGGGGAATGTGACCTCTTACTGTCGGGAGCTGGGAGTGAACAACAGGGAATGGATCGTCCCATTGTGACCTGCTGGGTACTTCTTCCAAGCAACCGATATTAGCCACTGTAAGAGAGAGTGCTGGGCTCGATGGACCATTAGTCTGACCCAGTGTGTCACTACTTATGTTCTTATGGACAAGAAATACCCACAGTCCATGTAGACTTGAGATGCCAAATTGACAGGCTAGAGGATGCAAGTTTGTATAGTGGAAGCCATGTGTCTCTGAAACTGGCATTTACGGATTTTCATTTCTATGAAAAAGGAAACAAATTCAAACTAGTCCTCTGGATCCTTTGTAGATACATTGTCAGGGCACAGTGGAACATCAGGCCTTGAACCTAGCATCTTAGCCATTCACCTGTCAGATCTGCTATGAGTGCCTAGGGGTGGGACTACCGGATCATCTGGTATCCGATACTGCTGGTATTGGGTGTACCGGCAGTATCGGATTAAACCCGGTAATCCGGCCCATTTACCAGATTCCCCGGTACCGGATTTTTTACATTGCGGCCATTCAAATAAATGGTCGCAATGTAAAAAAACAAAACACAAAACCCCCCACAACACTTTCCCTCCCCAAGTCCAGGCTGCGCGGGTGGAAGGGGGGACACCTCCCACCCACCTTGCCCAGCCTGGATTTAAACAACAACAACAAAATGTGACCCCTACTGCGGGCTCCAGGCCACCGCCGGTGATCCAGAGCCAGCCCAGCACCAGCGTCCAGCAGCAGCCAGCAGGTAAGTAAGTACCGGTACTACTGATCCATGGGGTGGGGTGGGGGTTTAACACACCCCACCCCACCCCAGGGATCACCCTACTTCCCACCCAAGAATCGCCTACCTACCTTGAGCTCCGGGTGGCGATCCCTGGGGTGGGGTAGGGGTGTCAAGCCCCCAGCTGGCTGCTGCTGGACGCTGGTGCTGGGCTGGCTATGGGTCACCGCCGGCGGCCTGGAGCTCGCAGTAGGGGGGGTCACAATTTGTTGTTGTTGTTTAAATCCAGGCTGGGCAGGGTGGGTGGGGGGTGTCCCCCCTTCCACCCGCGCAGCCTGGACCTGGGGAGGGGGGAGGTTTTCAGTTTTTTCCATTGATTTCAATGGGGACAGTTCCCCATTGAAATCAATGGAAAAGATCCAGTACCGGTAAACCGGTATTAATCCGGTAAACCGGTTTTCTTAAATCCGGGAACCAGTAAAACTGGTACCCGGTATTTGCGCTGATGTCCCACCCCTAGTGCCTAGTATGTAATACAGCACTTGAGACTGCATTTGCTTATACCACACCCCTCCCTCCCTTGTTTCTTATTGGCTAACCCCAGTTTGCCCCCCCTTTGATCACTCCAGGCTATATATGGCTGAAGTGGAAGTGGGAAGTTAACTGCACAATGGCACAGCTATATGCTAGTAAACAAGACCCTAGTTGCTGTATGTTCCTGGTTGCCTGTTCCCCCTCTGATCCTGCCTCAGCCCTTGCCTCATACTCTGCCTCGCTTCTAACTCAGCCTGTTTGGGCATGTTCTCTTGGCTTCTGATTCCAGCTTCAATCTCCTGACTCTGGACTCTACTCTGATTACCCAATTCCTGACTTGCTGTGTTTTTCTGACTTTGGCTCTGACTAGAGCTGAAACGATTACCCACAAAAATGAGTATACTTGTTCAATTTCCAGTACCCAAAACAACCTGACAACTATCTGGCTCTTAGCTTGTTCCAACTTCTTAGCAAATGAGTGGCCTCAACATTACAACAACCTGTACAACATATAGGACATTTACAAAATCCAAACAGATTAAACAACCACAAAAACACACCAGTAAGCCACAATCAAGTTACATCCGCTCCTAAAAACACCATCATCATTTCCCCCAAAGAGCAAACATATCCATGAGACAACTACCCAAAGAGAGAAATAAAAGAACTCCTCCCCAACCACAAAAAAGGTAATTGCCAGAGAAATTACGAAACAACCCAAAACATACCTTCAAAACACAGAACCCAACAAAGAAACAACACACAAAAAAGGTCACACACATAAAAAGATACCCACTTTAAATATAAATGCAAAAACATCATTGGAGAAGATTAACGCATAGTGAATTATTTAAAGTGTTTATCATGACAAATAACTCACTATAAACCTGAGATTTTGGAAGTTTTGAAAACCCACTTCCCATGTGCACATTAAAATCATGCCAAGTGATTCCATCACCATGGGTTAATCTTCTCCAATGATGTATTTGCCAGGGGTGTGCACTTGGTTTTCGTTATTTCAATAACAAAAACAAAGTTTTCATTTTTTGTTTTCATTATGATAATAACGAAAATTATAATAATGAAATCAATAATGAAATTTCATTTTTGTTATTGGTGTCGTTATTGGTATCGGTATTGCACAAACCCGAAATTTTGTTTCCGTTTTCATCAGCACGTGGGGAGGGGGGCTCTGTGTAATTGGGAGGGGGGCTATAACGAGATGCAGTCTACTGGCACTTCTACCACACACAGGTGCACACACACACACACACACACACACACTAATGAAAATGGAAATGAAACCGAAAACAACATTTTTGGTTTCGTGTGATACTGATAACAATACCAATAACAACACCGATAATGAAAAATGAAATTTTGTTATTAATGGAAATGAATAACAACAGTTTTTAATAACAAAAATGAAAATTAATAACGACATGGGTCTCTGGTGCACACCTCTAGTTTTTGCACTTATATTTAAAGTGGGTATCATTTCATGTGTGAGACCATTTTTTGGTTTCTTACCTATAGCCATGGTAAGGGTTCAGTGTTCTTGAGACGTACACAATCCCTATCAGCCTTTCCAGAGGGACCTTTAACTCATAATCTAGTTTCTGGAAGTTCTTTCTAAGGAAACATAGGGGAACAGAGGTACCCACAAAATAAGTCCACAAATTAGGGACACCTGGCATTGTCCCATCCTGTGGTATCTGGAAAACCTCACAAATAATTTTACTTTCACCACACCCCTAAAAAAATAATGAAGCATTATTATTATTATTTCTATATAGCGGATGGGGAGCCAATTATGATTATTTATTTGTATTACAGTGAGTCTAATGGCTGCAACCAATGTTAGGGTCTCATTGCATTCATTAGGCATAATACAGAGCAGAAGTCAGTTCTTTTCCTAACTAATTAACAATGTAGATGGACAAAACAAGCAAATAGAGGGATAAAAGAATTATTATTATAACTGAGAAGATTACTTATCCAGGGTAACATAGACTATGCGTGACAGAGGCAGGGACAATAGTTTAAGTCTGCTTAAATTCCAGCTCATGACTTAACCATAAAATATTTTTTTCTTCCCTCACCACTAATGAGTGATGTACAGGACTGTAGGGCTCAGTAGTAGATATTCCTTGTCTCAGACGACATTGATCTTATTTTGCTACCCAGGAACATTCCTGCATTTTCCATTTAAAATAAGATGAGAACGTTAAATGTTGCTAGTCTAATGTGAACATCTTCCATTACCAGGAAATTATGCTCCTTATCTCTGTGAAAAACAGCAAAAAAGGTTTCTTTTTAAAAATGCATAGTAAAGAATTAAAAATAACCCCACTTCACAAAAATGAAACCCAACCTGCACAGTAGATTTCCATTCCCAATGCTTAGAGTGACATCTAGTGGTAAGAGAAAAACAATTCCCTGCTCACTACCTGCCAATTTTTACCCATCTGTTCATTTCGGTGGGTAGTAAATGAGGGAACAATTCGACAGTAGGTTTGTCATGATCTACCCAACAACCTCATACTGAATGTACATTCCGAAATTCAATGTGGGTTATTAATGTGGGATTTATTTAACTCAGACTGATGGAAAATAAACGCCAGCCAATTAAACATAACTGAGCAAAGAAAATAGTGGACTGATGCTTCTTTTTCTTTTGTTTTTCCTCCTTAAGAGGCACAAGATTTTCATCATGTGTAGAATTTAACAATAACATAAAATTACACTTTGTCCTTTTTCTTTGCACAGTGTTTCCATTACATACTCGTACTAATTTCAGTGAGAATTTAGTAGGATAAGAGGCTTTTTGAATCTTTATTTTAGTGGAACTTTCTGGCAACAAACTTTATCATGCCAATTGGACGAAATGTTTAAGCAATCTCTGGAAAAAACAATACTATGCTATTTTTACTATGAAGAATCCATCTTCCCCCGCAAACTCCTTTAGCAGATGCAACAGTGAAACTCTTGATACAAATTAATGACTGTTACTGAGTTTGAGGTCCCTACCAAGCAGGAACACAGGCACTTCACCAAGGTCTTCAGTGGAGAAAGAAGAGGTAGGTGACTTCTTATACAGAGTCCCTTTCTATATCAGACTTTCAATGGCCATGTAGGCAGGTGGGACAGTTTCCACCTCTTGCAAGGTGCACAGCGCTCATCTCAGAATTGCTTCCAGGTTCCTTGATAGAAGCAAAGGTCAGGTCACACATTAGGAGACCTGGGGGAGCAGCAAGCACCCTCACAGCCACTCCGACCCTGCACCTTCTCCTACAATTTTTGTCAGCCAGCTTAGAGCACAGCAGCAGGCTCCAGGCACTGTGCCTGTATGAAAGAAGAAATAACAAAGGGGAGGCAAGGGAGTCATATGAGCACAAGAAGTATCATACTAGGTCAGACCAATGGTCCATTGAGCCCAGGATCCTGTCTCCAACAGTGGCCACCCCTAGTCACTTTGGAGAAGTACCCAATAGGTCAGATCCATTTCCTGCTTTTCACAATGTTGAATGTCTAATGTTAAAAAAAAAAAAAGTTCAGATTACTGTTAGGGCTGTAGCGGAATATCGCAGCGGTAGCTATTTCCGGCGGAAACAGTGTTTCCGCAATTAGTGGAATGGCATGGCAGAGGCTTTCATTCCGCGGTTTCATTCCG
>QEPC01001533.1:7132544-7153776 GCA_003113815.1 Sphenodon punctatus
GGGGGAGGGAATTAATTTATTTCATTGGTTTCAATGGGGACACAGCGCCCCATTGAAACCAATGAAATAAATCCGGTACCGGTATACCGGATTTAATCCGGGAATCCGGTTTTCGTAGAACCGGTAACCGGTAATGGGCCCGGGGTCCCACCACTACTAGATAGATATACATAGTAGTTAGCTTAGTTATAGAGATAGAAAGAGATACAGTGTGTTTGTAGGACAAGGACTTTGTAGTTAATTATTAGGATATTCCATTTAGTTCAATAGGTTTTAGAATAGTTAATAGCAGTTAGATTTAGTGTAGAGATAGATAGATATAAAAAAAGAAACAACCAGTCCAGCCCCAGGACCTGCCGTTGGGGTTCTGGGGCCAAGTTACAGGCAGGGAGGGCTGTGGCCAATATATATCTAGAAGCTGCCACTCTAGCCTCAGCACCCACCATCATGGGTCTGGGGATCATCATTCCTCGCAGAGAGGTGATGTTATTCCAGTGCGCCAAGAAACAGCCACTCCAGACCCAGGACTCGCCGTCGGGGTTCTGGGACCAAGTTACAGGCAGGGAGGGCTGTGTCCAATACCTAGAAGCTGGCACCTTAGCCCCAGGACCCACCATCATGGGTCTGGGGCCATCATTGCTCGCACAGAGAGCCGATTTTCCAAAGCATCAAGAAACAGCCACTCCAGCCCCAGGACCCACTGCCAGGGTTCTGGGCCAAGTTACTGGCAGGGAGGGCTGTGGCCAATACCTAGAAGCTACCACTCTAGCCCCAGGACCCACCATCAAGGGTCTGGGGCCATCATTCCTCGCATGGAGATGATGTCATTCTACCACATCAAGAAACAGCCACTCCAGCCCTAGGACCTGCCATCAGGGTTCTGGGGCCAAGTTACAGGCAGGGAGGGCTGTGGCCGATATGTATCTAGAAGCTGCCACTCCAGCCCTAGGACCTGTCATCAGGGTTCTGGGGCCAGGTCTGTGGCCAATACCTAGAAGTTGCCACTCTAGTAGCCCCAGGACCCACCGTCATGGGTCTGGGCCATCATTCCTCGCACTGAGACAATGTCATTCCACTGCATCAAGAAACAGCCACTCCAGCCCCAGGACCCACCATCAGGGTTCTGGGGCCAAGTTACCAGCAGGGAGGACTGTGGCCAATATATTTAAGCTGCCACTCTAGCTCCAGGACCCACCATCATGGGTCTGGGGCCATCATTCCTCACACAGAGATCCTCTTTCTGAACGGCCGAACCGAACCGAACAGGACCAAACCGAACGGCTGAACCCGAATGCTGTGAACGTACCAAATGGCCGAACCGAACAGCTGGACCGAACCAAACAGCCAAACCCGAACCGCGATCTGTTGGTCTATCCCTAAACTGTTCCACCCAGACTAGGGGTGTGCTCTTCTTTTTCATTATATTGATAATGATAATGACGACATTCTCATTTTCATTATCGTTATTGCAATAACGATAATGAAGATAAATAATAATGAAATCAATAAAGATAGCGACAGTTATTATTGATTTTGTTATTGCCTGGCAGGTGTTTTTTGGAGGGAAATGTGGAGAGGGGCGGAGGGAGCAGACATCTCAGAGCCAGAAACAGTGTTGAACTTTTGAACTGGGCCTGTGATGGGAGGGGAAGGACCTTATGGATGTAATCGGTAGCCAATGAGCAGTGTAAGCAGGTCTCAGACAGTTGAATGGCACCCTGTGATTGCTCAATGCCTCCTACCTCACAGAACCAATCATGGGGGCTCTGGGGAGGGCTCTGCAACTCTTTATGTTGCAGGGTCAGGCTGTTTGATTCTTTTTCTGTGTTAACTCTAGCCGTGTCAGGTTAGATTTACAGAACTCTGGTGCTTGCACTAAAAATCTTCCCCAACCCTCAGTGTTATGCCTTACCTTTGCTTATACCCTTTATTTTACCTTTTCCCTTCCTCTGTCTGTCTCCCCCTGTAGATAGATAGATAGATTTAGGTTTAGGTATATAGATTAGATAGATAGATATAGATTACAGATATAGATAATATAGATAGTGATTAGATAGATATACTGTAGCAGGAAGCAGTCTAGGGGGGCTGCTACCCTTTAAGAAGGGGCCTTGAGGGGGTTCACCTGAGGACTGAATCCACCTAGGGGTGTGGCAGGGCCAACCCCATAGCTGGGGAAGAGCCTGTGGGGTAACAGGCTCAGAAACCCCTAGGAAAGAGTGGGGGGTAGTGGCCCTTTAAGGCTGTGAGGAGTGGAAGCCTGGCCACACTCACTCTGCCTGTATAAGAGGAGGGCTGAGTGAGCGAAGAACTCAGTCTCTATCAGGGAGGGGAAGGAGTCACATCTCCCTGAGACAAGCCTGGCTGGTCTACGTTGTCCAAGGTGCTGCAGGACTAGAGAACCAGGTAGAGCAAGGAGGTTGTGCCCACAACCTCCTTGCTCTACCTGGTTCTCTAGTCCTGCAGCACAACTCTCCCAGGAGGGAGCATCTTGGCCTGGGGAAGACTGGGCAGAGCCTGGGGTCTGAGGGCCTGGCTGAAGGCACTTTGGGGGGTTGTTGTGGTTGTGATGCTTCCTGGTGATTGGAGAGACAAAGATGGGCCTGCAGGGTGTAGGTGGATGAGCCGGCAGCCCAGGTACAGTGGACAAGTGAGTCCCAATAAAGGACTATGAGGCAAGACCCTCTGGACTGTGCAGAGTGTGTCCTAGGAGGGTACCCACTGCCTGGAAGTAGGGGGTTCTGCCTTGGTGTTAGCCAGGACCCCAGAACGGATGTAACACACACACCCCCTTTTTGTGGTGACAGCCAACTAACTTGAACCCGGGGGTCGGCAAAGCCCCCAGGGATAACCAAGGGCAAGGAGGCTTGGGGAAAAGATAGTCTCCCCACACTAAATGCAAGAGGGGGAGGGGCATGGAAAATAAGGATCGGGCCCAACCACCCTAGCTCCTAGCTGAGAGAGATCACTCATGGGAAAAATACCAACCTAAGGTTGAGAAAACGACTGGAAGGGAGAGCCCTCTGAATAAGGAATGGAGTCATTAAGGAGAGGGGCGCTCACCCTGTTGTGACAAAGGATTGGTAGCCATGACTCTGAGCAGCAACACCCTATCTCCGCATTCTCCAAGAGAAACCAGACACACACTTATTGTATCCTGAAAGTCTATCGTTAGCCCTTCCTTCCCTCCCTCCACTTTTTGTTTACAGTTTCCCTGTGTGTCAAAGATATCTTTTGCATATCTTGGAGTCACCTTTATGATGGAAGTAAAAGTTTTGGTTTTCCCCTCGTCAGCCCATTGTACACCCCCAACTACCCATCATAGCCTCCCAATCCTTTGTCCAAAGCCCAATAACTACCCCTGGTTTTCTCCTCAACCGCTGCGAAATCTTGGGACCCAGATATGTGCAGGTCACTCTGTGCGTGTCTGAATTGAGAGATCTCCCAAACTCTGGTCTGCCCCTTCTCTTTTCCTCCATCCCCCGAACTCCACTGGATCCGTGGGCCACCTGTCCCATTTCAACAGGCAAGGATAGGTAACCACAGGTCCAAACTTTCCCATCGGACTGGGAAAGCCCTCTCTCTCTCCCCCCCTCCCCCTTGTTCATGTACTCTCACTCCCCATCACTGAGCTGACACCGGACCCCCCCCCCCTCCTACCATACTCCCCACAAGCCACTTGTGTTTTCCCCTTTTAAATCTTGCCAGCCAGACCGAGGCTGTGTTTCTCTGTTTTGTATAGCAATAAACTTGTTGTTGTTGAACACCTGTGTGTCTCTCTCTTTCTATTTGGGGAGGGTACATAAACTGCCTGTAGCATGTACTGTCCTAAGCTTGATCCTTTTGAACACATGGAGACCCCGGTTTAAGTCATTAAGCTAATTCCCCCCAAAGTTTAAGGAATGGTGGATATTGGGGTACCCACCCCCCAATAGTCACAAGTGGGGGGGGTCTCCTGTTAACAGATTGGTGGAGAATGCAGGCAAGCACATGGCAATCCATGCAGGATTGTCCACGGAGGCATACGTAGCTGCAGCCAGCCAAAAACCCCATATTTCTATTGCCTTTCTCCTCTCCGGACCTGTGGATATAAGCATTCGAGGTCTGAGTTGTTGGGGAGGAATTGTCTGGGGCAGTGGGTTGTGGATCTCAGGACTATAAAGCAGCCTCAGGATTGTAGAGGAATTTGATCTTGGATTGCAGAGGCAGTCCAGGGATCTGTGTTTGGTCCTGAACTTGTGGAGACAAGTTTGGGGCAACTTGGAAATAGACTTGGGATTGCTAAAGACAGTCCAGGGTCTGTGGAATTAATAGAGACTTGTGGTACAACCTGTGTGTTAGCGGGTGGTCTTGAGAGACTTGTGGTCCCACCCGGGAGTGTGTGGGTGGTCTTGAATTGGGAGTAAAATGTTGGGACAATTGTGGTCTCAGGAGGCACAGGTGCAGCCGCCAGTGCAGCCCTGGGGATAATGGGGTCTCTTGCCCGTAATGTCGGGTGGGGGGACATTCAAACTTATTGGTCTGGGAGTGGCCTGGACCGCCTTGTGTCTGGGGCTCCTAGTGTGGGTCCCCCAACTGATAAAAACTATGTTGGGGTGGGTCTGTGTCAGGTGCCCAGGGGGTGTGTGTATTACCGGAATGTAGAGGTGGTACAGGAGGGATACACTAGAATAGGCTCTGAGGAAGCAATTAATACCTGGGAGGTAGAGGAAATGTTGCACCAGGAGCCCGGGACAATTAGATTAGAGAAATGGGCAGCGGAAAAGGGGGAATGCCCATGGAAGCCGGGATGCTTTAAAACTGAGGACCCGGTGACATCAGTTAGCAGAGCATATGATGGTTACTGCCAGAAGTTTAAGCCCAAAGGCAGTAAAAGGGATGCCTGCGCAGCCTGGGTGCTGTGGCGTGCTTGTGGGGACTTGTCGGATTTGCTTAGGGAAACTAGGCAGAAATGTGAGGCAGAGGGGGAAAGAACTGGGAAAGAAGGAAAAAGGGTGGAGAAATGGGAGACTCGGTGTAAAGAGCTGGAGAGAGATAAGAGCGAGCTGGTAGCCGAAAAGTGGAATTTAACCTCCTTCCTGAGGAAAGCCCAGGAGGAGTACACTGTGGCACTGACCAGGGCAGAGTAGGCAGAGAGGGAGGGAGGGCAAGCCCAGTCACTTGCTTCCTGGAAGAGCAAACCCAGATTGCTAAAGTCACGGTGAGCCATGACGTCTGCGAGGCAGCAATAGAAAAGCTGCGGGGAGAACTTGACGTGCACAAAGGCTTGGTAGCCGCCGTGCGAGTCAAAGATCTACCTGGGGTGGGGTCCATACTGTTCCCTAAGAGAGAGCCCAATCTGCCTAGAGACACCATTCCTGAAGCCCCGTATAATCCCGCATTGCAAGCACTGGAGCCGGTGGCCTCAATTGTAAGCCGAGACGTGGATCGTATCGGAGCAGGAGGGAGGGTGACCCACGAAGAAATTAGAGAAATGGTTAGGTGGACCCCCACTCAGGCGAAAGCTATTGCTGAGCAGGTGGACCCACTGAATCAGGAAACTGCCATTTCTTGGATGGCAAGAGTGTGGCAGATCTATCCCACAGCAGATGGGGTATATCTGACACAGTTGGCCCGGGTGAACGCATTGATTGCAGATGCGCACGTCTTGGGAGCTCAGTATGGCTGACATTCATGGTGCTAACTGTGGCGAATGGATGAAGGTGGTACTGTGAGCCATGCTCCCAGGACAGAGCCCGCAGAGGCTGTTTTTTTTCTGGGGAGGCTTCTGGGCAGCAGCCAGAGGCTTATGTGGCTCGCAAGAAGCTATTGGGGGCCTTAGCTGAGGTGGTGGTTCCAGGGCAAAGGAACAGGAGGCGGATCATGCAGTATGACTCTAGGGATTTCATAGAGGCCGTATATGCAGGACTTGCCCCCCCCGATCAAAATGGCAATGGGAAGGATGGATCTGTCACAGGTTACCTGGGATGAGCTATCCACGGGTATCCAGCAGGTGGCAGACCTGATGAGGGGGGGAACCAAATGGACCGCTCGCAAGCAGCAGCTAGAGCCAGTCCAGGCGGTTACGCTTATGAATAGTGGCCTCCACTCCTTAGCTTCCCCTCTGCCAACCATAAACCCGCCACCCAACCCCTACCCTTAGAAAGGAGTCCAGGGAAATTATGGTAGCAATTTCCTCCCCAGAACCAACCCCAACCGGGAGCCTGGGAACGCTCTTCGGGCATATGTATGGGGAGAGTTAAAATCATATGGGGTAGATATGAGTTCCATCTCCAGCCCCTGCAGGTCTTAATAAACGCCACAGCAGAGTTAAGGAAACAGCGAGGGCAGGAGTTTAGTCAAGCTCCCTCCCAGCCAATAGCGGCCATGAGGTCTGAGGACCCAGACAATAGAAGTAGGACTCCAGAGCAGGAGCAGGTGTTGCAGGAGGTCCATAATATCTGCTAGGGCTGCCCGATTCCCAAGGGTCCCCTCGACGAAGTTGCAAAACTACACCTCGAGAGATGGGGGAAACCCAATGTAAAGACCAGCATTGGGAATTTGGGAACTCTGACCCAGCTCTTGGTACACACGGGGGTCTCTGTTAACATCTTGGACCCAGACTGGGTCAACACAGGGGAATCCTCTGGTAAAACCGTGGTGCTCAGCAGTTATGGTGGGGAAACTCAGGAACCCCTGGTATGGAAAAAGGTTCCCTTTGAATTAGGCAAACTGAAGGGAACAATTGAAAGTTGTGTCCATAAAGGAAAAGAAAAGGGGATCAGTGGGGCTCCATTTTGTAAGGTGTCCCAGCTAACAGTAGACCCAGCTAACGGGGTACTGTGGCAAGTCCCAGGGGGTCCTTCCGAGATTTCTGCCATACACCTCTGCGCAGCCCTTAAGGCACCTCTTCCCGTTCTCCCCTTGACCAATGATCCATGGACCCAGGAATTTACTGAGGTATGGATTAAGGACAAGGCAGAGTGCGGGAAGGTAGAGGAGGAGGTGCTCATCGACGGGAAAGATTCCCCCCTCCCCCCTGCAAAAGCAATACAAGTATCTGGCAGAGGCTGAAGAGGGCATTTAAGCCACAATAGATAGCCTGTTAGGGCAAGGAGTCATTGTAAGGATGCAGTCTGTCTGTAACTCCCCCATCTGATCTATAAGGCCCTTTACAGTCTGGGCCCCTCATTCCTCAGGGACCGCCTTTCCCTCCGTGCCCCAGAATGGCTCCTTTGGTCTGCCAGGGTGCCTTCTTGGAGGTCCCCCGTGTTAAGCAGGGGGCCACAATGGAGAGGGCATTCTCGGTGGCCATGCCGTGCCTTTGGAAATCCCTTCTGGAGGAAGCTCGCCTGGCCCCAAGCCTTTTGATATTCTGGCAAAGATGTAAAACCTGGCTGTTTGCCCAGGCCTTTGGGGAGGGGGGGTTAATGGGGTTTTATCTCCCCTACCCTATTTTATTGTTTTAAATGTTTCCCAGGCCCTGTTTTAATATTTTATGTATTTTTGATGTGTTTTTAAATGGTTTTATATGTATTTTATATTTTTTTTGTTGGAAGCCACCCTGAGCTGTGCTCAGGAGGGGCGGGGGATAAATCTAGAACTAAAATAAATAAATAAATCTGGCCAGTTATCAAAGCAGATGGGGCAACTTACCAGATGACTGTAGACTATTGGGCTCTAAATACAGTGACTCCTCTTTTTGGTCCAGTGGTAGCTAAATACAACAAGATAGTAGCAGCGACATCCATGGGGTCCCGCTGGTACTCTGTCATTGATTTGGCAAAAGCTTTCTTTGTGATCCCTCTCCATCCAGCCTGTTGGTACAAGTTTGCATTTACATACAGGAATCAACAGTACAGTTTTACTGGAACTCCCCAAGGTTTCCATTCATCCCCCAGCATTTGCCACTCAGTGGTGTCAAAAATGTGGGATAAATTGAAGCCGGAATCAAGAGGGTGTGTCTTATCATACGTAGATAAGGTCCTGGTGCATTCCTCAGACAGGAACCGGACCGCAGAAGTGACTAGGGAGGTACTCACCATAATTCAAGAGACCGGGTTCAAGGTTAATAAAGACAAGGCACAGCTTATGCAAAAGGAGGTGAAATACTTGGGGATCAGTTGGGGAGAAGAAGGAAGGTCCCCAGACACCCAGAGGGTGGAAGTGATTGCTAAATTACATGCACCCACAGACCTGCATTCCCTCAGAGCCATACTGGGCACCCTGAACTTTTCTATGGACTTTATAGAGTTCTTCGCAGACAAGGCAAGACCTCTGTACAAGCTCTTGAAAAAGGGATGGGCATGGGACTGGGGCCCTGATCAACAAGAAGCATTGACAACTCTAACAATGGATTTGGCACAAGCCCCAGCACTGGCTCACCCAGATCCCAAACTTCCCTTCTTCATACAATTGACAGTAACAGAGACTTGCATAGGAGGCACTCTCAATCATCAGCAAATGGGGAGGCAGTGTGTAGTAGCCTACACCTCTAGGCTGCTTGATGATGGAGCAAAGGTTTCTCCCCTGCAAAAAAGCATGCCTGACCTTGGTCTGGGCCCTAAAGCACTGGGAGTACATAATTGGGGGGGGGGTCTAAGATAATAGTTCAAGCCCCCCATTTACTCCTGAAATACATCATCTCCTGCAAACTTCAGGATGGGCAGGTTAGCAGCCCCAGAATAGCACAGTGGACCCTGGCATTGGTGGGAAGGGGAGTGGGGTTCAGTAGGGAACAGAAGGAAACCCCTGCTCCCTATGGTCTACTTGTAGAAGGGGAAGAGCACATTTCCCCACTCCCCAAGCCCCAGCACATAGAATGGTCTGTACAGTGGGGTAAAAATCAGGAGGAAGCAATAGAAAAGGGGTTAATGGTGTGGTACACTGATGGGTCATCTTTTTATGACCAGGGGTGACCAAGAACAGGCTGGGCAGAGGTTTGGGTGCTAAATGGATGGGTGTTGAGGGGATCTGCGAGCTGTCACTCCGCCCAAGCAGCTGAAGTCCAGGCTGTATTGGCTGTCCTTGAGTTCGAGCCCCTAGACAGCTCCCTGGCCATCTATATGGATTCAAACTCGACGGCACGAGCCGCCACAGCTTGGCTCCCAATTTCGCTAGGGAGAAACATGACTGCTTCCAATGGGAGACCAATAGCCCATGAAGGAAAATGGACTAAAATAGCAGAATTGGTTAAAAACAGAACTGGCTTGACTTGGGTTGCACATGTCGCCGGGCATTCTAGAAAGCCTACAGAAGCGGCTTTTTGGAATAGTCAAGTAGACATGCTAGCAAAAGAAGCCGCCACCCAGAGTGAGCCCCCCGACCTTGCAGAGGACTTACCCTCCCCTGAAGCACCCATAGCCCCAGTCACCACGAGAACCAGCATGTTAGGATCAGGGGTAACCACCCTAGACCTAGGCACTCTACAGGAAGGGGACAAGGAAATAGAGGACTTGGCACAATGGGGAAAAGACAGCACAGGGAGATACACCATCACCAAAGACAACGAGCTATGGTGGGCAATCGATCCTGGGGGTAATAAATATTGGATCGTCCTGGGGAATGTGCAGGGGGAGCTAATACAGTTTGTCCACAAGCACAGAGGTAAGCAGGATACTTTTAAACAGGGTAAAAGACACAGGATGGTGGCCCCAAATAAAAACAGATGTAGACCAATGGTGTGATAATTGTCTGTCATGTGCCATGGTCACTGCAGATCGCCAGACTCTTAAAGCTCCAATTCAGCACCAGCATATTGAGGGTCCTTGGACCAGGATTCAAATAGACTACATAGGCCCCCTTCCCACTACAGCCAGAGGTAATAAATACTGTCTCGTTATAATGGATGCCTTCAGTAAATGGCTGGAAGTGCTGGCCTGTTGTTTTCAACACTGCCAGAACAACAGCCAAAATGTTGTTTAACATTGTCCTGTCCAGATGGGGTATTCCCTGGTGCATAGATTCAGACATGGGACCCCATTTTGTCAGGGATGTGATGCAGGAACTATGCAAAGCCCTGGGAATTAAACAACGCTTTCACATAGCTGGACATCCTGCCTCCTCTGGGCTAGTCGAGAGAACTAACCGCACTTTAAAGGAACCTTAAAGAAACCGATTAGCCCGGCAGGAAAAGACTGGGATGAAAAACTTCCTCTCATTCTGATGGCCCTGAGAGCCTCTAAGGCAGTGCATGGATACACTCCCTTCCAGGTGATGACAGGGAGGCATATGCAGATGCATGAGTCCTGGTGGTTGGGAACAGAGCTACCCAGCACTTGGGAAAACAAAACCATTTCTGAAGATTGCATACAAATATTGGTGGGTGAACTAGCAACAATACATAGACAGGCTGCCATATGCCTAGGAGTAACCCAACAAGATATAAATAAGAGGCTAGGGTTGATCAGAAAGCCCTTTGTCTGGGAAGAAGGGCAGATGGTAATGTATCAAAAATTTTCAGCCTCAAAGCATTCCCTAACACACAAATGGGAAGGTCCTGCCAGAATAGTCAACAGAGTTAGTCCAGTGGTTTACCAGGTAGAAATCCCAGAAGGTAAAAGAGGTAAGTCGTGGAGAAAGTACTTTCACAGTTCCCAGCTCAAGGATAGGGCCAGTAAACCTGTGGAGCCCACGGCAAGCCAGCCCCTAGATCCGACTAGCTCTTCCACCCCTGCTCAGTAGAAGAACTCTCCGCCTCATCACAGGGCAGCCATGAATAGGAGGGTAAGGCCCAGGAGATCAAGAGGACAGATGTACCCCCACTTGACACACCACCAGAACAGGGTCTCAGTCAATCCAGCCATGAGACTAGCCGCAAGGGTAAGCAACCTGATCATCAGGCAAACCTTCCATTTCAGGTTTTGCTATAGCAAGACCGGAGGACCACACAGAACTCTCGTTGGGGTGGCCACCTGGAAAGCCACGGTGGGAGTTGTGGAGAGAGTGGTTGTAAGGTTTTACCACAACAGCTCCGCTAGATGGGAACTGTTTATGAGAGACGATCCCCACGTGATACAGTTCATCACAGGCTGAGTTGTAATTAAGGGAAGGCCGGGGAACAGATATCCAGTCCTGGAAGGAAATCAGCCTCCGTCTGCTCCCCTCTGTTGAGAAATGTGGGAATTCAATCCCATTATTGGATATGTCAGTTATGACTATTAAAAAGGTTCATAAAACTGTCCATTCCTTTGACTCCCCCCCTTTTTTTTTCTGAAGGAGGGACTTCCATGTCCTCAGTCTCTCTTTGTCCTCGGTTAACCCTCACCCCCGGGCGAGAAGCCCCCCAGATTTTTTATCTCATCAGGCAAATCCAGAAGCGAGCGGCAGTCGGGAAGAGTGTGGCTGTTGAACCCGTGCTTGGAAAGGAGCCAACAAAAAGATCCACGAACCCTGTGAAAAGATGGGAAGGGTGTCACTCCAAAGCTTGGCACCAGGAACGGAGCTTGGGAACTCGGATGTTTACCAGAACCAGTCTGGAGCCTCTGCCTTCGGGGTACCACTGCCCAGCTGAGACAGCCAGCGGCTCGTGACACAGCTCCATGGAAAAAGATCATGGATAGCCACTGCCCCAATCTCGACAGAACTTTCCTTCCCAGAGACGGTTACCAGGTGTTTTTCTGGCGGTACAGCACAAACTTTGAACTCATGTCTCAGTGAAGGCTTCTCACCACCCAGAACTTTCTGCCTGGTGGTGAGCCTGAGAGCACTGGACTTTGGGAGCAGAAGAGCTTTCTCCATGCTCCTAGCCACACCGCAGTTGTTCCAGCTTCCAGCCAAAGGAACTTTGTTAAGTTGTTTTAGCTCCTTTTCACAGAATCACAGCTGAAAGTTATGGACCATCATGCCAGATAGGATACACCTGGATGGAATTGTCCCATTGAATGGAGCTCCTTGTTAGAGGTAAAGATTGGTAATTGGATTTTTATGGCCAGGGTTTTTTGGAGGGTTGGTAAATTTAAAATTCAGAATAAGGGACCTAAAATTAAGAAGAGATCCATTCCTCTAAGTGTGCAGGATCTCTCAAGAAAACTAGTAAGGCATGGCCAAGGCTCGCATGTAAGTAAAACTAAATTAACCTGTGGCAATACCTTTAATTCCTCCACCTTCTCCCCCCCCCCACCCTGGAGGAAACCTAGGTGACTTTAGCCAGAATGTAGATGTAACAAGCAGCTCCCAGGTGTACCTATGCATATAATTTTTGTTGATTTTTATTTATAATTATATTGATTATTCTGTGTTTAACTTTAAGTACCCCGGTCTGAACTATCTCGTGTTTTCCTTCTTCCTGTTTCTTTCCACTCCCCTCCATTGGTAGCCCCTTCCATCACCTGGAACACTCCACCCCCACCGCCTCATGGTATGTTGACCCAACCCAATACCTTCCCACAATAATGAAGGGGAAGGGGATCTTGCTGAACTGGGGTTCTAGATATCAGTGTCCTAAGAAGAGACTCCAACAGACCACATTGGTCATAGATTTTCCAGCGGCTGGTGCTTTTACATGTTGTGAGCCAATGTATTGGGCTAGGTAGGCTACAGTTCAGGTGTGGTCCATCCCATATTGTGGGGACCATTTTAATGAGATTAAAAGGTCCCCAATGGGGGGATTTGTTAGCCAGGACCCCTGGTTCTCCCCAGAATGTATGTACCCCCCTTTTTTGTGGTGATAGCCAACTAACTTGGACCCGGGGGTCAGAAAAGCCCCCGGGGGTAACCAAGGGCAAGGAGGCTTGGGGAAAAGATAGTCTCCCCACACTGAATGCAAGAGGGGGAGGGGCATGGAAAATAAGGATTGGGCCCAACCACCCTAGCTCCTAGCTGAGAGAGATCACTCATGGAAAAATACCAATCTAAGGTTGAGAAAAGGACTGGAAGGGAGAGGCCTCTGAATAAGGAATGGAGTCATTAAGGAGAGTGGCGCTCACCCTGTTGTGACAAAGGATGGGTAGCCATGACTCTGAGCAGCAACACCCTATCTCCGCATTCTCCAAGAGAAACCAGACACACACTTATTGTATCCTGAAAGTCTATAGTTAACCCTTCCTTCCCTCCCTCCACTTTTTGTTTACAGTTTCCCTGTGTGTCAAAGATATCTTTTGCATATCTTGGAGTCACCTTTGTGATGGAAGTAAAAGTTGTGGTTTCTCCCCTCATCAGCCCATTGTACACCCCCAACTACCCATCATAGCCTCCCAATCCTTTGTCCAAAGCCCAATAAATGCCCCTGGTTTTCCCCTCAACCACTGAGAAATCTTGGGACCCAGATACATGCAGTTCACTCTGTGCGTGTCTGAGTTGAGAGATCTCCCAGACTCTGGTCTGTCCCTTCTTTTTTCCTCCATCTCCGAACTCCGCTGGATCCGTGGGCTGCCTGTCCTGTCTCAACAGGCAAGGAAAGGTAACCATAGGTCCAGACTTTCCCAGGGGAAGTCCTGTCTATGTGTGTATGTGTGTCTCTCTCTCTCCCTCGTTCATGTTCTCTCTCTCCCCATCATTGAGCCGACACTGGACCCCCCTCCTTCCCTTACCATACTCCCCACAAGCTGCTTGTGTTTTCCCCTTTTAAATCCCACCAGCCAGGCCGGGGCTGTGTTTCTCTGTTTTGTATAGCAATAAACTTGTTGTTATTGAACACCTGTGTGTCTCTCTCTCTATTTGGGGAGGGTATATAAACTACCTGTAGCGCGTACTGTCCTCTGCTTGATCCTTTTGAACACGTGGATCCCCGGTTTAAGTCTTTAAGCTAATTCCCCCCAAAGTTTAAGGAATGGTGGATATTGGGGTACCCACCCCCAATAGTCACAAGTGGGAGGGGGTCTTCTGTTAACATTTGCTCAAGACAGACACTGTGTAGCAGGGAGTGAGCTAATTCCCCTGAGAGATGCCCCTGTGTGACCTTGGGGGACACACACACACCCGTTACATATACCCTAACGTTTTTTCCTTTCCCCCTCTGTCACCCCCTGTCCATATTATATATAGATATATTCACTGTATGTAGATTTATTTAGATTAGATATTATATAGATATTTGTAGATACTAAGCTTTTTATTCTATATATTAGCATTATAGGATAGATAGATACTTAGAACACACAGCAGATAGAAGTTGATTGATATAGATAGGAATATATTGCATCTAGTATAGGTTATTAGGTGTAGGTTTAGGTTAGGCATACATAGTGCACAATGACAATATGAAAAATTACTAATATTTACTACTACATTATAATGAGAAAGGGAGGAAGGAGCTCAACTTCTGAGAAGTCTGGGGCAGGTTTCTGGTGGCACTTCTGCCATTGGTGGCAGCCCACAACAGAAACAATACCAAAAACAAAATCTTCATTATCGCTCAAAATCGATACCAATAACAAAACTTCATTATTACAATAATGAAAATGACAGTTTTAATAATGAAAAACAAAAATGAAAACAAAAAATGACATGGGAATCCAGACTCCATCATTTAGTTTTGAGGTGGCTAAAAGCCTGCTCAACAACCTGGTGGCATCAGGTAAGGATAGCATTAAAACTCTCCCTTGCAGGATCCATGCCCCTAGGATATGGTTTTAAAATTCATGGGAGCAGGGGGTAAGCAGGGTCACCAATTATGACAGGAGTGACACTCTCACCCTGTATTACAGGCTCTGGAGTGGGACAAAAAGTACGCATGTACTTTTATGAAAATTTGGGGACTGGTGCATAATGGCTGAGTCATGGGCAGTCCCATAATACCTGGCATAGACATCTGTAAACAGACCATCAGCATCTACAGCTACTTAGAGGACAACAGAGTGATAGCCTTTCCTGCAGTAATATTTCATGCTGTCCTCCAGCGGTGTAAGAATTCTGATATGGCTACCATCTATCGCCCCCATACAATGGGTGAGCCCAAGTCTCCCAAACCCAGATATGATGTCCTCAATGTTTCTGAACTGGATAACTCTGAACAGAAAACATTTTCTGAACAGAAAAATATTCATAAGACTGCTGGAATCAAAGCCCTGCAATGAAAGCTGGTGAACATGACTGAGGAAATTAACATTGGCAGCGAAACTAGAGGGAAAAGTTCTTTGGGGGGCACACGTATGGCAGTTATACATTCCTAGCCAAGGGTAGAGGAAAAGGAAAATCCTGTTCTAGGGAAGCCAGCCAATTATCTCCACAGAATGCAACCAAACAAACCCCTCCAGGAATTACAACAACCCCCACCACATTCATCTTCACAACCACCCTTAGATAATTACCTTTCTAGCAATGTGGATGTTTTCCGGTCTCAGGACTCACAAATGTTCCTCAGGAAAGGATTTGGTTAGAGAAAACATGCTCCACCCTCTCCAAATGGATTCATGAAGACAGGAAGAAAGTAGCAACCTCTTCCAGGGTCAGGGGCTGAGGTCATACGGGGAGAGACAGATTAAGAGAGATGCACGATAAACCGATTGAAACATAATTGCATAATTGGTAACATCAGAATGAATACCTGCACAACTTATTAAATGTGTATTAAACAAACATTTAGCTGTGTGATTAGGAATGTGGGAATTGTGCACTGCATTTCAAATGCACATTCTAAAAAATGCAGGTAATTAAAGACCCAAATATTTCTGTAAAGTCGGAAAGCACCCTTTTTGTCTTCTGTAGAAATTTATTGCCCACTGCATCCAAACCCCACCAATAGATGTCACCTGTCACACACACACACACACCAACTTCTCACCTCACCTCTACTGCAGCCATTACCTCCTCATGACTGGCCATCCAGCGCACAGAAGATTGCCACCAGCCTCCTGCAGCCTCCTGCTCATGCCTGAGCAAGTTCAGGGACTGAGCGAGTCAAGCTACCACAGTGTACATGCGTGTGAGTGCCAAGAAGCTGGCAAAGCTACTGGTGCCACTGGTCTAGGATTGGAGTTCTGAAATTGGGCGAAGGACTCCACCCCCTGAAAGATTATTTTTGGGGAATTCCGTCTCTGGAAGAAACCGAATGCACACCCCTACATCCTACCTGCCACTGCTGAGTGAGTCACTGCCTCACAGGCAGACATGGGACTTGTGCTGGCAGCATTTTGAGGGCTAAGTTGCCTAAGTCAATTGGATAGCCAAGCTTGTATCCTAAACCATGAAGAATCCTGTTTAGGCCATAGTCGATGCCTTGCCCACTGCAGCTCACCCATTCCCACCTGCCTCAGTCTCACTTTCTATAGAGTTAATAACAGCTCCAGAATACACTGCACTTTCTCTTGGAACACTCCCAACAAGTTGGAGCATTGTAATGGAGGTGACGCCACCTGAAGCGAGGTGGCAGCTGAGAACTAGGAGAATGAATTAGGTGGATGTGCAAAACTATCAATTGTTTGCCTAGGCAGGACTGGACGAGTGATGTTTTCATCAGTGGGGCAGCACTGGGTAAGATTCAGAATGACCAAGTGGCCTGTAACTTGTTAGCAAACTTAGGGAATACAGGGAAGTACAACATAGGAAAGTTTTCCCCTGTGTTAGTCCCAGTTCAAAGAGACAAAGGCAACTATCATCAAGAGCAGCCAACTCTCGCTATCTGCCAGCTAGTTTCTCTTGGAGACTGACCCTGTGAGCATCTGAAGAGCTCTTTCCTCTGCCAGCCTGCCTGCATCAGCATTAATGAATGAAACTCAGCTGCTGATCATCCCCACTGATAGCATCTCAGGAGAAATTAGACAGGCAAGGCATCTTCACAAGGGGGTGGGGAGGGTCTGCGGGAAAGTAATCACAGGAGTACGGAAGAGGTGGGGAAATGAGCTTGTAGAATGGGAGACCGGCAGGCTAAAAATAATAGTTTTGGAATTGTCTGCGGATCTCGGTGCAGTTTTTAGGTTTGATCCAAAGTGAACTCAATTGAAATGCTCCATAGACTTCAATAGACTTAAAAGTAGGTCCCTAGGGAGAAAATATCCCTACTATGAATGGCACTCTCACTCTGTTTTCAGAGATAACAACAATGAATGGGTATAGAGATGGAACTGCTCCCATCTCCATTGACACGGCATTTCAGATCAAGCTTAAAGCAAATTAACAGGGAAATCAGAGCAAAGTTGTAATAATTGCCCATACTTTATTGTTCTGCAGCTCCAGGAAAATAAGCAGGATGAGGATATATGATGGCTCACTTTTAGGAACAGATTCTAATATCTGCACCATTATTGAGTAGTAATTATTTCAAAAGCAATTCCAATGATGTTTGTAGAGGAATTTGTGGAGTTGGGTGCTATTGAAAAGGCTAACCGACACCAAAAGTAACTTTTATTCCAATGTTGAATAACAGATTTATTACCCTTTGTACAATTGGCATAATGTGAAAACCTAATTTACTTTCTTACCATTTATGCTGTTTGTTCAGTTTCTGCATTGTATCCAACCTCAACACCGGAACGAGATGGTTCTTTTTCACTTTCTGGTTCTCCTGCGGTAGCTCTATGCTGCTCTCTTCATTTATATTCAGCCAAGATCATGAAAGCATTCCGGTAAGGTCACTAGGTTTTGTAAAATCCTTATTGACATAACCTAAAGTAGCTGACAATGGGAGGGCGGATTCTGATCTTGCACTTGTGCAAATAAGATGTCATTCCCTTTCAAACAATTAAGTTACACCAGCATAAAACTGGCAGTAGATCAGAATGGGATCTAGTGTTCCTTTAAAACTGCTGCAGTGCCCTAGGGAAGTATGGCACACGGCCATAATAGCAGTATCCACATCATCTCATGAAGTGTACCATACATCATTGCATCCCATTCTGTTTTCATGAGGTGACAGTGAAATCGGGGGCATATGAGAAATGACAGTGTGGACCCACACCGAACAAGTCCTCATCGTTAAGGTAAAAGTGAAATAATATGCTTTCCTTTCGCTGGATTTTTTTCCCCCCATCACGAATTCAATTTACAATCTGTCACAAATGTGATAAATATTTAAAAAATTGAAAAATCTGTTGGTACCCCAGAATAACCTATGGAAATAGGAGCTTCATCCAGAGCCCGGGGACAATGTGTCTTGTTCTGGCCAAACCCAGAGGGATCAACCCAAGTGAGCACTGGGAGGGGGGGGAGGGGGGTGCAGAAGGCATCCACCCCATTTGCTTTAATTTTTGTTTTCATTTTTATTTACAAAAAACATTTCATTTTCCCAGTGTTTTTGTAAGTGAAACATTCATTTTGGGGTCTGTTTTTTGTTTTTTAATTATTAAAAAACCCCAACAAGATCAATGTACATATACAAAATGACCTCTGGGCTGTTCTGCAAATGTGCACCCTTTTCTAAAACGGTGCTGACACTGCTGGTGCCATCTTGGGAATGGGTGCACATGCATGGAATGTTCCAGCGACCATTTTGCACATGTACAGTGATTTTTTTATTATTATTATTATTTTAAATTTAAAATGATATTAAAAAAATCACAGCACATTCCCAAAATGGTCACCAGGGGCATTCGGCACATGTGCGCCCTTTTCCAAAATGGTGCTGGCAGCATCAGCACCATTTCTGAAGAGAGCAGCTGGTCGGCACATCTGCCAGTGCCATTTCAGGAAAAGGCTCCAGCAGTCGTTTTGTACAGGCAGAGTGATTTTAAAAATCTTTTTATTTAAAATTTTTAAAACTCACTGCGTGAGCAATTGGCCACCAGACCATTCTGCAGACATGTACCTTTTTCCTGGTGGAAGCATTGCCACCCGTTTGGAAAAGGGTACTCACCTACTGTTATCTGCAAACTCCTAACTTACTGTAACCAAGCCAAGAACGTGTACCTGAGTTCTCACATCCTCATGAATGTTGCATCCCTTGTCTCTCCCTCTGTTCCCCCTTCCCTATCTCCCCTTCCCCTGTCTTCTTTAGATTGTAAGCTCTCGGGCAGGGACCGTGTCTATTTTATTCTCTGTAAAGCGCCAGGTACATTGCTGGTGCTATATAAAAGCTTATAATAATAATAATAATAATAATAATGCACAGAATGGCCCTGGTGAGCATTTTGCACATGCGTAGTTGTTTTTTTTTTTAAAATATATTGTTCATTTTTAAATGAAAACAGATGAAATCAAACAATCATTTGCTTATTCATCCATTTTAGTAACATATTATTTATGAACACAAATGGGGCTCCATTCATTTTCATAAATAATAGAAAACGTTATGAATGCACCACCCTAGTGAGCACTTCTGCTTCCTGTGCAAAGTAGTACTGTTTACCTGAAAGGGTAAATAACCAGGAAGTTCTATGCCGATACCATCTGTCAATCAGAGCCATATACACTATGTTAAATTAGGTATCCAAATCAACTAGCTGCTTTTGAAAATCTTGTCCATGATGTATTCATTGAAAAAGCAGATGACGCTCCTAAGTCTCTAAGAAAAACCCTCATTATTTAGCCTCCTTTATTCCTACCCAGAATTATGCTGCCTGATCCAAGTAAACTTAATATTCCTGTAGGAAAATTATTCCTCTCTGTTTTCTTTTTAAAATGTATGTAGAGCAGGCATGCATTCTTTGTAATAAGACCAAGAGGAAGACAAGTTAAGAAATGTCTTAAGGACTGTTCATTTTGGCAGGAAGCACTCCAAACCCTCTAGGGGATTATCATAAGCTATTGCCACTGCTAGCTCATAAATTAGCCGGGAAGGACTGTTGCGATTATTCTCTTATTTATGCAAAATATTTAAAATTACAGTCCCCTGTATCACAGACTGCATTCTAGCATTTGGATATCAAGTGCTGTACTGTTTGCTGTGCAAAGAAAAGCTGTTTGCCAAGTCAGGTACACGTTGAACAATAAAGTTTATAAGAAGCCCAGTGGTTGAGGAGAAGGATTGAGGGAGAAATTTTTCTTCAGCTAAGCAGCGTTTCCTTCACCAGTGTTTCCAGAAGACCCATTTGCCTGCCCACCATTAGTTGTTGACGTCTCTTTCTAACTTTGCCTTTCTGTGAGACAAATATCCCAATCCTCAAAGTTCTTGGCTGGCAAAGCTCCATTCACTTTGTTCAATGTATTCACCCATACATGTACTGGCAAAACACTCTGAGAATTGAGCTGCCTGAAGTTATGTTCATGTGAACTCCTCTCCCTAGCAAGGAGCAGCATTTATATGAAATCTGAACCACTGTAAACCAGATAGAAGTCTCAGGATTGGTAAAGGAAGAGGTGCCATGGATCCATCCCCAAATCTCTGCTCCCTTCACCTGAACTTACTTTTTCAGTTCTTGAAATTTGAGCCTGGATCCACAAATCGCATCCAGGAATTGAAAAGGGGCCAGACTAAAAGCAGTCACAGAACAGATTTGTCCCAAAGGCCATAGGTTCCCCATCCCTGATATAAAGAAACAATAGAGAATGTGGATGGGAGATTTCACACACACACCCCTTCTATTGCACCTCACTTTGTTTTGCTTGGAGAAATCTATATGCTGTATTAACAAGGGGTGGGACACGGGGGAGAATACTGGATACCAGATATACCAGTATTGGATCTCCCTGGTACCGGATTTACCGGTATCAACATATCAGGTTTTTAACATTGGCCACAGTACCAGATTTTTTACATTGCGGCTATTGACTTCAATGGCCGCAATGTAAAAAATCCGGTATACCGGTACAGGTAAATATTGGATTTATCAGATTAAGCTGATACACCCAAAATACCGGCAATATCGGATCTTGGGAGAACCGGAATTCCCACCCCTAGTATTAACCCTTCCATAGTCTGTCAATCAGGTTTTATTTCTGCATGATAGTCTGACAATCTTCTGAATGGGTGATTTCAGATGTTACGGGAGGCCGGTTCACCACAGTGAACCCCCAGGGGGGGTGAACAGAACAACCACGGCCCGGGGCGAAGAAAAGCCCCTAACAGACGTGATGGGACAGGGACCACGGCTGGAAACCAGGCCGACCCATCACAGACCGGGGCAGCACAACAGATGTGCAGCCGATCCCCAGCCGTGGTCAAAACTCCCAGAAGGCACCGGGCAGGGGCGGGACACGGACATGGCCGCAGAAGGGCAAACGAAGCCAAGAGGCACACAAGGGAACGCCCACACAAGGGAAAAGGGAAGGGAGGGGGGAAGAGGGAGAACAGCCTGACAGGTGCCACACACAGCACACGCGGACACGCAGCGGGACACACCGCACGACCACACGCCCGGGCGCACACACACACACACAAGGGAAAGGTCGGGAAGGGGGGGCAGGGGCGCCCAGAGAACAGCACGGGGAACAATGGGAGGGA